>OZ010797.1:12906240-13506240 GCA_963932465.1 Maratus speciosus
GATAATGCTGAATAAAGATCTAAGATGTGAAAAAGAAAGGTCTTATTCACATTAATTTATAGGGTGTAAAACAAACATTAAGACACAGAATTCTCGCAGGATGGCTTTTTTACAAATGTGAATTTGCTCTATAACATCTTTCTTTTTCCGCCTTAAAAAAAATATAATTGCGTATTTTATTTAGAAACCTTACAAATATTCAATTTTTGTAATTAAAAAAATAGGCACTTTTTTGATGTTTTTTTTCCAAATATTAAGCAATCCTTAAGGGGTTAAAAACTTCCTGGCCAAACCAAAGGAAGTAGAGAAGTTATTCTTGCTGAGTCGGAACCAGATTGTATTTATTTTTACTTTACTCTCTTTCTGACAAATAAAGAGTATCTGTAAAGTTCTTTCCTAATTTCTCCTTGAATTTAAAATGTTTGTTTTAGAATTTTTAAAAAAATGTTATTTATTTGTTTCAATTCACAGAAGAAGCCGTGAAATTTAAAATTTTATTCATTAAAAAGTTTTATAACTGTCCTCTTCTTAAATAACTCTTTACTTGTTTATGTAAAATTGTTTTAAAATTCAACATTTTAATGCCTTTAAACTTTGATATATAAAAGTATTCGGGCAGTCGAATATTCGGTATGTGGCTTAACTGTACTATTTAGCTAGCTGAATATTCGGTACTCAGTTTGCCCGAGTATTCGGCCAAAATCACTATTGGGTGCACTCCTACAATTTCTGTCTCCAGTAAAACGCAATCCTCTTATTCAGTCAAAAATATCTCATCTCACTTCAGGTCAAACTTAGATTTTCGTTTATTACTTTAACAAGAATGAAGATAGTGTAGCTCTATTTTCAACACAGTTACTTGATTTCTGTCAACTCTATCACGACAAGAAATACCAAAAATTATGTGTGTGTATGCGGAGTTTACTTGAAAAAAGGTCTTGTTTATAAAACTGGTAGTATCTGTGTTCAATATTATGTAAAATTGTTTTAAAATTTAACTTTTAAATATCTTTAAACTTTGAATTCAGCCTAACAGTCACTATTCGGCCAAAACCACTATTAGGTGCATTCCTAATTATTACAATCTTTATTTTTTATTTACAGTCGGACCACGTTATCTCAACACCCGGTTTTCACGTCACTCCGATTATCACATCCGTTTTTCAAAGTCCCGATTTTCTGTATATGATTTTAATATAAATAAACTCCTGATTTTACGTCGTTGAATCATTTTCAACTCCGGATATCCTGACGGTTTAGAAAAATTGTCCATTTTTCATAATCCATCTTATAAGCACGATAATTGAGCGGTCAGAAATGTCTTGGACAAACTTTTCACAAAAGTGTCTAAAATACCCTTTGAGATAAATAGAAATTTTACTTCAATCCTTTATCTGAATAAATAAACACTATGAATGACACGACCCACTTAAGCTCCAGATAGACGTTTGCGGTCTTTTTGTTCTGGTCAGGCAGTGCTTTCTTGTGGTTACACTGCGTTTGTCATACGACTAAAACCGAAGCATTACATTGCATTGAAATGATCAGAAATCATCTAGCATCCATTTCTGAAACAATGAATATGGATTACAATTCATTGTAAAATTCCTTTCAAAAGAATTGCAAGAAACAGATCTAGGGATAGGCAAACCTCAATTCATCAATATTAAATGTACAACAAAAAAAAACAAGTCATCCTAAATCTGATTTTTATTCTTTTCAATTTTATTTTTGTGTTTATTTTGTTTAATAATAATGTTTTATTTCTTAAAACTGCAAGAACAGTTATGAATTAAAAATTGTCATAAATTATTTTAACCCTCCGACTGTCTTAGAAAAGGGCAAAATTGTGATGTTGTTTTCTCTGCATTTTGTTTTAAATGCTAAAAAAAATGATTCTTTGAATATTTTATAAAAAAAACTTAATAACGAATATGAATGCAATCCTTGGATGTATTAATCTTTGTTCAATGTATTAAAAATACATTAAATTAATAGGATTATATTACTTTAAATATTGCTTGTATTGCAGTGAAACCTGGAGCTTAGTGAACGTATTAACACGGGCTTGTCAGTGAGGGGGTTAAAATACAGCTTTTTATAAACATATTTTTCGTTACCTCCGGTTACCGCAACACTCCGCTTATGACGACACTTTTCTCTGGTCATTAGAGTGTCGGGATAACGAGGTTTGACTGTATAGTGTTACTTCAATCTTTTAGTGTTTGAACTATTTCGTTACTGCATTTCCACAGCCAGATGGCCTGTTTTGGCAGCCACGGCTTGGTGCATCATGAACTCCATTGTTTTTATAACGCAGTGATACAACCTATAGTGGGTCAGTCCTTGGTTGATGGACATCCAACGCTTTTCAGCTGTGTCGGAAAGGTGTTCAAAAATAGGCACACTCAAAAAGCATAGAAATAGACACAAGGTGCTGTTTCGACTCACCTGGTTTCCAGGCAACCTGTTTCATGGTGAAGTTATCCATGTCAAATATTATACTATGAGTTTCTATTTTTTTGCCAAGCTAGAAAAGAAAAAAAAAAAGAGGTTATAGCTTTTTCATTGGATCTAAATAAAATCTTCTCTCTACTACCTCTATGGATGCGGGAGGGGGAGAGAGACTGAAACCATTCAATACCTTTTACTAAATTAGTTTTGTCAGTATAAATAATACATATCACAGTATTAAAATATTTATTTGCTTTCAAAAACGTTATAAAAACACATTAAAAGTAAATTAAAATCTATATTGACATGTTTCAACTCTTTCACTTCACTGAGTTGTCATCAGAATGTGTAACGGAAAATTACAAATACAATGCATATGAAAAATGGGAAAAAAATCATCGAATATAAATAAGTAATCCTATAACGTGCCCTACATTTTCGCGATCGTACGTGTTCCTTCTATGTTGTGACTCTGTAAGTTGTCCAACCCTCCCATCCATAAATTCGGAATACGAAAAGATAATGTATCATTACAAACTCCTGAACCTCTCCAATAAATTTCAATGGACTCTCTTATGAATAATTGTAAATAAAAATTAGACCTGTAGATTATTCTACTCTCGTTAAAAAGTATGTTAATGATTCAGCTGGGATAAAGCAGTATTACTATCTGTTATATTTTATGTCCGTTACATGTTCTTTACATCTGATATTGAATTTTCGTTGGTTTGTACCTATATAATGATTTTTGATTCCCCCTTCCCTCATAAATTATAATATTTTTTCATATGCATTGTATTTGTAACTTTCTGTCATTCATTCTGATGACGACCCAGTCAAGTGAAAGAGTTGAAACATGTCAATATAGATTTTTAATTGACTTTTAATGTGTTTTTAAAACGTCTTTTAAGCGAATAAATATTTTAATAGTGTGATAGGGTTATGAGTAGACGTAATTTTGACTTATGACTCGCACTTATTTACATTTATAAATAATACAGTGGATCTATACAGTGTAGACTTATAGAAGGGTGGCACGAAACCACCCTTCACCTATGAATGGCGAAAAAAAGAATTAAGCATTTCCATATTACAAAATGAACTTAAATACAAACACCTCATTTTAAGAGAGTTTATAGTGTCGGCCATTGATTTCATCCGAAACCAATGTTCTCCTTAAAATAAGCTATTTTTGTACACTTGAAGATGTGAAAAACGAAACAAAAAGAGTCAGTTGCAGAAATAACTTTTTCAAAGTGACCATTCCAGTTCAACTCTGACCCCTTGCAGTGTGGAAAGGATGCACTCCACCCACTCCAATCCCTTTCTTAAAATCTTCTTCTTCTTTTCTTTAGACAGGGCCAATGAGTTTGTATTGAGAGATGCAGGGGTGATTGTGACTCAGAGTGAAAAACCCTGAAAATTATCAATGCAAAATATACCAATATCAATTTGCATAGCAACAGCATGACAATCAAATGACATATTTCTGCTATTGTTTTTTGAAATATACATTTGCAGAAAAACAATTTGGTAAACTTACATTAATTTCACTGAAAGCTAAATGTAGGGGTTGATTCTGTGCAAAAAAGAAAAAATCTGAAATCCACAGCAAACTTTCTGAAAGGTCACAACAGAGGGGGAGAGGGAAGGGAATCCACTACGGCACTAACTACGTGTTTTTTCGTGCCCCTTTGGCGAAATTTGCCGTTTTTTCGCGAGCTTTTGACGAAGTTTGTCTTTTTTTCGCGATCTTCTGACGAAATTTGCCGTTTTTTCGCGATCTTCTGACGAAATTTGTCGTTTTTTCGCGATCTTCTGACGAAATTTGTCGTTTTTTCGCGATCTTCTGACGAAATTTGTCGTTGTTTTGCGATCTTCTGACGAAATTTGTCGTTTTTTGCGATCTTTTGACAAAAATTGAAGTTTTTTCACGATCCTTTACGAAATTTGCGTTTTTTCCGCGAGTCTTTGACGAAATTAGCTTGCTTCTTTTCGTGATCCCTGGACGAAATTCGCGTCATTTTCGCGATTCTCTGACGAAATTCGCGTTTTCCCGCAATCCTTTGACGAAATTGCCGATTTTTCTTCGCACGATTGACGAAATTGATCTTTTTCAGCGATCATTTATCAAAATTCGCGATATATTTTCTGTCCAAAATTTTTGGATTTACGACCGATTTTATTTTTTTAATTTTCGGAAATGACTGCCTTAATTTTTCAGAACAGAATCACCCCTGGCTAAATGACTTCATCAAATGGAAAGTGCAATTTTGCTAAATATGCAAAGTTCCAATTCTATAATCAGTAAATAAATTTAGTCCAAGTACCCATGAAACAAGCACAAATTAACTGTTAAGAGTGGTATATCTTATTAGTAGATTTAATGCAAGTCATATATATGACACCTAGATATTTGAAAGCAGTGAAAAAATGTCAACACCAATCCAATTTTACTTCAAAGTGGCTAAGTAAAAGAAAAGAAAAAAAAAAGGTTTTTTTTTTTTTTTTTTTTTTTTTAAGCTTTGCTTTTACACAAGGTAAATTCCTTTTTCCTGCTTTCTTCCTGGGTATTACACATTACGCATATAAAATTTTTGTACTGAGATTGAGATGGATGACACAACACCAGGAAGAGGTGATTCTGAGTTTAAAAAAAAAAAGAAAAAAAGGTATCTGAAATTTACAGCAACTTGTATGAAAGGTTACAGCAGAAGGGGGGGGGGGGGGGGGATCACTCCTGGTTCTAATTATGTGTTTTTTTTTTGCGATCCTTTCACGAAATTTGCGTATTTTCCGCGAAATTTGCGTTCTTTTCACGATTCTTTAAATAAATTCATGTTTTTTCCCGTGATCCTTTAACAAAATTTGCGTTTTTCTGTGATCATGGTGATATCTCCCTTTTTCCATCCTTCCTTTGACGAAAATCGCGTTTTTCCTGCGATCATTTGACGATATTTCCGTTTTTCCACCAATCCTTTGACGAAAAGCGCTTTTCCACTAAACATATCGATCTCATAAACTCGGAAGGATCGATCGAAAAACCCGGAAATCCGGGGTACACCCGGAATACAATCACCCCTGGAGATGGTTGAAACACATCCACATAATGGGGATACAAAATAAAGCCACCTGTGACAAGAAAGAAGCCACACTTCTCTCGTTTTGAGTCTCAAAAACAACCCGGCCTTACTGAAATATCGGTACTGGTCGACCCAATGACTGTCGCCAAATCTTAAGATTAAATGCCAATAAGGGGTGGATTGTAAATGCCACATTGACTTGGCAACACGTCTCATGAAGGGATTTTTATTCATGCTATACTAATTTATTTCGTTATTTAAAATAAAAATGATGTCAATTTGATAGTTTGGCAAGTGACTTGGCGATTTATATAATTTGGCGAAATGGGTCGGCGGGATAACGAACAAGTACTGAAATATCTAAAAATCATTGGGATGATGAGGATGGGGCCCATTCTGTTTGAATGAACAGCCATTTTGAATCGAACAACAAAATGGATTCTTTCAAACACTTTTTGTAGGATGATGAGTGCCCCCTTTCACACTCTTAAAATCACGCTCATTGGATAAGCTTTAAAAAGATTATGGAAGATTGAATTACAGTATAACATCTTTAATCCAGACATCTCTAATCCGGAAACTTCTGTAATCCGCACATTTTGCTATGTTTATTTGTTTCTATTTTCAATTAAAGATAATAGAGGGCGCCACAGTACATATAGGAATAAATAAAAAAAAATATTAAGAAAAATGAAAAGACTGCCTAATTTACAATTTTTTTTTTTTTTTTTTTTTTTCGGTTTTAAAATTGTAAGAATTTTCTAAATTAATATGTAATTAATATAGGTGTCTTTTTTAAATATTAATTTGTAAAAATTCAGAATTTATGATAATTTTACAATTTTTCTTTTTCCAAAGATAAGAAGACGGCGCCAAAGCATCGCAAAATCGGATTTTATTATTATTATTTCTTCCAAGTATTTAATTTGTGATTTACTTCGATATTTGTAGGTTCTATATATTTAATTTTTCATAACATTAGCCTTATATATCACTATTTTAAGTAGGGTAATGTAATTATAAAGTTATTTTTTAAATTAATTATAAGTCTTATTTAAATGTTTTCTATACATTTTATTTTTTTTTTCAAAAATTTTCATGATATGTCTGTTATTCTTGTGTTTTGTATTATTTATAAATCATAAATCGTAATTTTTTAAAAAAATTGTACTGTTATTGTTTTTTGCAATTTACAACAGATGGCAACACTGCATAAAATATATATGTAATTATTTAAAAAATATATACATTTTAGAACATTTTGAATTGATTTTTCTCAAAGTTTTTCAATTATTTTAAATTGCCAAGTTTTTTCAAATTTTTGTATAGCCACATTAATGAAAGATATTAGTATTAATATTTATCTAAATGCATTCTAGTTTCTAAACTTCTATAATCCGGAATTGCCGTAATCGCAATGATTCCGGATTAAAGAAGTTATATTGTATAATGAAATTATTCTTCTCCTGCCATCCGGTTTCCATGAGCAAAATAAGATTCATTAAACATTTGAAAACCAGCTAATGGCTAGTTAACAATTGAAAAGTTAACAATGTTACAAAAATTTATTTTTCACATTAGGAAAAAATATGAAAATTTAAATTCAAAACAAAAGTTAATTACATAAGTTAATTAGCGCAGAGTTTAAAAAATGAATACATTGACGTTTGCTTTGATTTTACGGTTTTATGTTCTATAATTTTTATTTCCAGGTCCTTTCAAAATTCAGTAAATAAATGCTTTTTTTTTTGGATGGGAACAAATTATGACGATTTCATTCATTTATTCTATTTCTTTGAGAGTTCCTTTGAGAATAGGGCAGGGGAGTTTTTTTTTTTAAATTATAAAATGACTCAGTTAGCAATACAGCTGTCTCCCACAATTTTATAATGGCACTCTAATAAAATATTTTTAAATAAGGCATTTTAAATGGATGGGTTTGGGAAGAGTGTGTGCTGCTTTTTTTTGGCGAGCTTTTTTTTGGCATTCAATGAATTGATGGGGTTGCGATCTTCAGCCCTTGGGGTTGCTTTTTTTCTAGAATGGACTTTATTCCTATGTTTTTTTGTGTTATTTTTTGCATTTAGCCTATATTTTTCAGAAAAATTTATAACTTTTGTTATAATTTGACATATATAATAAATATAATAAATACATAATATTTATTTATAGGTGTCTATATTATGTATGTATAAGGTATATCTCTGTATGTAATATATATAAAACTATCTGTATAAACATCGTATTTTTTTTAACATGTGACCTATACATTTATTAAATATATATACGTTTACAAATATTTAAAGACAATGTTTTTGCGCCATCCTGAAAAATTTTGTAAGATGCTAAAATGGCTTTTTGGCGCCATTCCTTTGCCCATCACGCCAACCAGCACACACTATGGAACTTTTCCCAAGGGTTTAAACAGGACATCCTTTTCACTCGAGTTCTCTTTAGTCTTGTGAAATCTTTAAGAGACATCCCGAGATAGGAAATAAATGGATCCAGTCCATATGTTTGAAAATTGAAACTGTTTGTCCATATTATTTGGACATTTTAAAGAGGATGTCATTTTTCTCATGGACTGTTTTTAAGAGTTCCCTGTCAGCACACTTTTCAATGGAAAGGAGCTGTGCTATTTTACAGTTTAGCAACAACCTACCTACGAGAGTCATCCAAAACATAAGTTTCCCTCGGGTCCCTAAAAAGAAACAAAACTTGCTGGAAAGATGTATTGCAAGAAATACAGCCCTGTTCTAGTTACTTCTCAACCTAAGAACCACCGGAACAGAGAGTGGGTTTGTTTTTTTCTTTCTTCAGTCTTCTAGAAGTCCGGGAAGGGAGTCACCGTTGTGAACCCATGTCTCGTTGCCCTCCTTGTGGTACAGCTGCAGAAAGGCTGCTCCCCTGTGTGTTTGGTTTTTCGTTCGGATGCAAGGGTTTTCGGCACGCACCTGCTGCAGAATTTCTGGAAACACAGGCGTTTCGTGCTGACTGGATGGATCGCCGATCTTTTCTGCAGCGATACCATGAGGATGGCAACAAGGATCATTCTGGGTGAAGGGGTTGACAACGGTCACTTCCTTCCCAGACACTGGACCCCAAAAAATGTATCCCACGTTATGAAAAGGGATTCTTAGGTTGGGAAGTAGCTGAAACAGGGCTGTCTCTTTTGCAATACATCTTTCCAGGTTTCATTTCTTTTTACAGGCTGCGGGAAAGTTATTTTTTGCAGGACCTCTTTGAAAAATTAAATAAATATCTACTGTCATGAGGAAATTTTGTAAATAAAAATTAAAAAGAAAAAAAAAAAGAGTCAAATTAAAAAAATGACTGCACACTGCACATGCCTGAGAAGAAAGTTAAACAGATAGGCATCTTTTTTTTATATAAAACTTTTTTAATGGAACTGTTTTGAGCAACTTCAACATGAAATAACTCTAATAATAATTCTTTGATTTAAAAACTGTCTACTTCAGTCTATTTCGTACATCATGGAATTAAAAAAAGTCATTTACGGTGATTGACTTAAAAAAAAAAATAGAGAGAGAGACCTCCTTTCATCCTTAAATAGGGAAAGGAATGTTGAGAAATAATGTAATGGAATTGGCAAAAAATAGAAAGGATATTATTGAGCGTGAGTACTCACTTCTTCTGTCTGATCTTTCATGTCCTGTTCACTGATTTCCATCAGCTTCACAACATACTTAATGAATTCAGACTTCTTCACAGAATAGAACATGCCTGAGAGGGGGAGAGAGCGAGTTGCTTTAGTGAAAACAAAGAGTGTACAAAACGAGTAAGCCTTCAATAGGAAGGATTACATGAAAATTCACATCTTATTCTACTTCTTTTTTATACTCGAATCAGGTCAATTTCCACGATACCCACTGTCAGAGAGGCCAAGCCCATGGAACATTGGCAGAAAATGAATACAGATCTTTTAGAAAATAGATCCAATGAATACAGATAGGGACTTTAATCGAATAAAACTATATTTAAAGAAAGACATGAAAGTGTAAATGTCTCATTTCAATTTTTGAAGAAATAAACTTTATGAGCAACTTATGAGAAACAGTGCCATCCTCTCTCAGCCGATGGGGTCCAGTGTTCACAAAATCATAAAAAATGCTTGTATTGCCAAAAAAAAAAAAAAAAATTTAACCTTCCACTTGTTATCCTTCCATAACCCTGAAATAGTTTTATGGCAGTATACACAAAAAATGTCACTGAATAAAAAATAGTTTCAGTTTGAAAAATAGCCTTTTTAAGATTTTAATGGGAAGACAATTGAATATTAATAATAAAGACAAGTTGGAAATTGCTCGTCAAACGTGGCAAATGAGGTGCGTTCGTACTATAACTAGTTTTATAATTATTTTTTGCACCCCATATTGTACTGAATGTATACTTTTTTGCACTTCATAAAGCGCATAGTCTGATACATCATTAAAATGCACTTCCAATAATTTTTTCCCATTCCCCGTAATGTAACGGAACACTTTTGACTGTCCCTGTAATTAAACTATACATCCGATTTTCCTAAAATTTGAAATAGCTCAACAAAACTTTGCAACAATTATATCTTTAAAATTTCAGACCATTCGGAAGGCTCTAATATCATTAAAATGCACTTGCAATAATTTTTCCCATTGGCCTTAATGTAAAGAAAAACTTTTGACCGTCCCTGTAATTAAACTATGCATCCGATTTTCCTAAAATTTGAAATGGCTCGACAAAATTTTGCAACAGTTATATCTTTAAAATTTCAGATCATTCGGAAGGCTCTAATATCATTAAAATGCACTTGCAATAATTTTTCCCATTGGCCGTAATGTAAAGAAAAACTTTTGACTGTCCCTGTAATTAAACTATACATCCGATTTTCCTAAAATTTGAAATGGCTCGACAAAATTTTGCAACAGTTATATCTTTAAAATTTCAGATCATTCGGAAGGCTCTAATATCATTAAAATGCACTTGCAATAATTTTTCCCATTGGCCGTAATGTAAAGAAAAACTTTTGACTGTCCCTGTAATTAAACTATACATCCGATTTTCCTAAAATTTGAAATGGCTCGAGAAAATTTTGCAACAGTTATATCTTTAAAATTTCAGATCATTCGGAAGGCTCTAATATCATTAAAATGCACTGGCAATAATTTTTCCCATTGGCCTTAATGTAAAGAAAAACTTTTGACCGTCCCTGTAATTAAACTATACATCCGATTTTCATAAAATTTGAAAGGGCTCGACAAAATTTTGCAACAATCATATATTTGAAATTTCAGACCATTCGGTTGGGTAGTTTTTGCTCTGTTACATGCGGACAGACGGACGGACGGACGGACTGAACGACGACTATAGGTGCTACGTATTTATATAATTACGAACGCACCTAAAAATGAATTCACGTTCAATCCCTAGCAAGTCTCCCTGTTTGGGTGAGTGAGCAACGACCTTCGTTGTCCACAAAACCAATCCTGATTCACCCACAGCGTGACAAACCTTTGCACAGTCCCATTAGCATGCATTTTGAGAGGGTGTTGGTAGAAGGAAAAAGTACTTCAAATCCTATTTATGACTGGCTGAGAAAGGTTCCTTGCAGAAAACTTTCATCCTTGAGCCACTCAACGTAGGAGATTGTTATTTTCATTGAAAGTAAAGAGTATTAAAAATGAGTCTAGAAAACTAAACTTTGTATCTAACACAATCATTCCTTATTGAGTGACGCCATTATTTTTAGAAACATAACACATGCTTTTGAAAAACTGGCTTTAAGTTGAAAGTTTAGCATTTTTATGGGTACGTCTTGTTTCAATGGATATCGTTTGAATAGTGGAATCTCTTTCACCGGAAGAACAAAGCCTAGCTTTCAAGAGAAGGTGTATTTTGTACGAAAGGACATGAAATTAAATTGTATTTTAGTGACACCCTTCAATGGCAGGTTGGGAGGTGGAAACTTTCTTTTCCAAGAGCGACGCTGAAAAGAGTAGCATTTTAGTAGGCCGTCTCGGGCAGAGATCTTTCGAAATAACATTCACTTGGTGAGACCCACTTATTGACACCAATTTTTATTTATTTATTTATTTATTTATTTATTTATTTATTTTTTCAAATACAGAAGGTATTTAATGGTTATAGAACACAAACAAAAGCGATGTGTCTAACAGATGGCACCTGAAACCATTATTTTAATACAAGTTCATCCTTTCAAAAGGTTTTTTAAAAAGTGCTAAAGCTACAGAATGGGGAAATACAGTACAGGACCCATTATCTGGAAGGACCGGAAATCAAGAAAAAAATAATTTTTAAATTTTCTAAATTTGTAAATTTTTACGAAAATTTTGCGATTTTTGAAATTTTTCAAAAATTTTACAGAATTCTAATTTTTTTTTGGTCTATTGTGTTGCAATGTGTAACCACTAAAATAGGCTACATCAGTGATGGTGGAACACGGTGGCCCTCCCCACCACTCACCCCCAAAATTAGGAAAAAATCATTTTTTTTGTCAAATTTTAGTTTAAAATTTTTATTACGATTATTTTTTTAAAAAATCGTCAGTTATTTCACATCCTCCCTCTTTCACTTCGACAAAATATTATGGCTACACAATTGTGTCACTTGAATCAGGGGTGATTCTGAGTAAAAAAAAAAAAATTCTGAAATTCACAACAAATTTTTTTAAAGTTTAAAGAGGGGGGGGGGGGGGGCTCCTCGGCAGTAATTATGAGTTTTTTCTGCGATCTTTTAACGAAATTCTCGTTTGTACACGATCTTTTGACAAAATTAAGGGGTTTTTTTGTGATCCTTTGAAGAAATTTTTTTAACGAGATTTTCACGAAATTTGCGTTTTTTCCCCGTGATCCATTGACTAAATTTGCGTGTTTTCGTGGTTCTTTGAAGAATTTTTTTTTTTCGCTATCTTTTAACGAAATTTGAGCTTTTTTTTTTCGCGAGATGTAGACGAAATTCCTTTTTTCTTTTCTTTTTTTTTTCTTTGCGATCTTTTGATGAAATTTCTGGTTTTATTCGTGATCTTTTGACAAATTTGCAGTTTTTTTCACTATCTTATGACGAAATTTGCTGATTTTTTTGCGATTTTTTGTTGCAATAGCGGGGGAGTTTTTCGATCCTTTGAAGAAACTTGTGTTTTTTTTTTTTCGTGATTCTTTGACGAAATGGGTGTTTTTTCCGCGATTTTTTGACGGAATTTGGGACAACCCGAAATCCAGAAAATTCCAAAATCCGGAAGGCCTTCGGTCCCGAAGATTCCGAATAATAGGTCCCGTACTGTACACACATTCCTTTTATCAATGGCTGAAAACAGGATGCTGTTCATGGGACCCATGAAGGCCAATCTCTCCAATAATATATTAGAGTAAAGAAAAGAAAAAGAAGCTAGCTACCTTTGATATCCATGTGTCCGAAAGGGATGATCCAGACAGGACAGCCTTCCTTGTCGTGTCCCACTAAGCCACCAGGAAAGTATTTCACCAGAACCTAACAACAACAAAGTGATAGGAAGGTATTTTTTAAAAAGGATAAGAAAATTCATGGGTAAAAAAAAAAAAAACAGCTACTTCAAAAGAAAAGCATAAAGATAGTATTTTCATTATCTCAACATTGAAAATCATGTTTCATTCAACCCAATGCATTACAGCCGAGTTCAAATGTCAAAAGTGGCAATGCTACGGCTGAAGCACATAATCTTGTTAATACTCTACTGATTGGGTACTTTCAGGTGAGTCAGGTGCACATCCCGCTCATAAGTAAGTACTAGCTTTCATAATAGCTCACATGTGCCCATATCAGGAATGGCAGTCAGAAAATAACAAAAAAGAGGATTGAAGACAGATTTATACACTATATTGCATTGAATACAAAAATAAACACCTTGCCAAATTTCTTATGCTAAGATGATCAACAATATTAAATTGTTAACTATCAGAGCTTAAAAAAGGAAAAAGATTTGATATTTTTTTTTGGTTAAATTTAAAACACTTTTAGGTACTAAGTTATCCCGTCAAACCATTTCACCAAATTATACAAATTGACATAATTTTTATTTTAAATAACGAAAGAACCCATAAATGAGTATAACATTAATAAAAATACAAATAAAACATCCAAATAAAAATCACTTAATGATGTAAACACGTCTTAATGTCAAGTGAATGTGACATTTACGATCAACCCTTATTGGCATTTAATCTTATAGTTTGGCGATAAATTTTGGGTCGACAGGATAATTAAGTAGTTCCCATTTTTAAAGCTAATAATGCATTACGCATGAAAACGCTATTGAGTCAATAAACAATGTTTCTTTAGCTCACAGCATTTTAAATCCATTGAGGTAATCCAACAACAGATTCAATCAGCCCAACGATGAATTTTACTACTTATTAGATTGATGAAAAAGATGTTTATAAAAATCAAAGTAACTAATATATATGTGAAAAGAACTTTGATTTTATTTAAGAAGAAGTGCTGTGTTGCTAATTTAGCATTTTTTTTTTAATTTAAAAATCTAGCACTATTTCTGATTATTAATTTTTGCCTTAATTTAATATTAAATGAAGCAAATTTTTCTATTCAGAATCTGAATAAAAGATAATATGAAGGAAAAATAATGAATAATATAATAATGAAAAAAAATATCTGAATTAAAAAAAAAAATTCTGCCAAATTAGCAACAATCAAGAAGTAAGAAGGAATTCACATCCTGATAAATGAATTTACGTCTTAAGGCTCCTGTCCCCATCAGGCAAAGCACTTGCAAGCTAATGCTAATCCTATGCTAAATCCTATGGTTATTTGCTGATATCTCGTTTGCATTTTGACCTTTTCAATATATTTTTTTTTCATTGTATAGCTGAGATTCTACATCTTCCCTTCCTTACTTTTCAATTTTGGCTGCAGATATTTATTACAGTGACACTTTCATTTCTGGAACCAGTTTTGAAAGTGAAAGTAACTTTATAAAAAATATCTGCAACCAAAATCGAAAAAGTAAAAAAGGAGTCATGCAGAGATGCATCTCAGCTATCCAATGCAAAAAATAAATAAATAAATAAAAACTAGTTGGATGTGCCAATCCCAAAACTTTCTTCTATCTTATACATCTTAATATTTCAAAACCTAGTTACACATGTTAATACTTCAATATTATTAGTTCAATACTATACCAACTTTGATTTTCATCTTAAATTTCTGCTCAAGTCAATTAAACGGACTAAAAACGAGTTAATCTATATCATGATATTTGTTAAAATTATCAATTTTTCCTTATTCTGTTGTTATCAGCTGTTTGCGAATAGCCGGCTTAGCAGGAAGCGAGTTCCCGCCGCTGCATGAGCCGCCGATGCACAATAGAACTACGAAAAATCATAAAAGTATACAAAAATCGTTAACACGGAGCCCCTTTACCGCGCAATATTTCCAAATTCAAGGAGGACCTGTTGGCCAAAGCCAAAAACAAGCACAAACGTTTTGGTTCAATTGTATGCATAATTTTATACGCTGTTCGATGGTACAATAATGAAAATGGCACAGAGATCGGAATTATAGCGCCCCCTTCTTTCGGAATTTTTTCAAGTTCAGGGAGGACTTGTTTGCCATAGCCAGAAACATGCACAAAAAATTTGGTTCAATTATATGGATAACTTCATACACTTTTCGATTTTACAATAATGAAAATGGTACAGACATCGCAATTATAGTGCCCTCTTCCGGCAGAATTATTCCAAATTCAGGGAGGACCTTCGTGACATGACCAAAAATAAACACATAAAATTTGGTTCAATTCTATGTATAACTTCATACACTTTTCGGCGGTACAATATTCAAAATTGTACAAAAATCGCTATTACAGCGCCCTCTACAAGCGATTTTTTTACAAATTAAGGGAGGACCTCCTTGCCATAGCCAAGAACTTAAATTTTTTTTTTTGGTTCAATTCTATGCATAACTTCATACACTTTTCGATGGTGCAATATTCAAAATCGCACAAAAATCGCTATACATCGCCCCCTAACGGCGAATTTTTTGCAAATTCATGGAGGACCTGCTTGCCATATCCAAAAACTTAAAATAAAAATTTGTTTTAATTCTATGCATACCTTCATACACTTTTGGACGGTACAATATTCAAAATCGCACAAAAATCGCTACTACAGCGCCCCCTACCGGCGAATTTTTTCCAAATTCAGGGAGGACCTGCTTGCCATAGCCAAAAACTTAAAATAAAAATTTGGTTTAATTCTATGCATAACTTCATACACTTTTGGATGGTACAATGGCGACAGACAGACGGACAGACAGACATTTTCTATAAACATGTTTTTTGGGATCTATGACCCATAAAACATGCAAATCCGTCGAAAACCGGAAGTCGAAAAAAATTTCGATTACAATACTTTCTTCTATTGAAGATAGAAGAAAGTAATAAAGCAATGTAACAAATTAGAACGACCATTTGGAAAATGATTTTTTCGAAGACTAAAATTTAAGACATAAAAAATCGCACGGAGTTGACCCTACATTACATATGCCATGAATTAAACATTAATATTCATGGACCCATCATGAATAAATTTTAAAAGAAATTTCAGTTTTACAATTTTCAGTACTGTCAATTTTTAAACTTCTACGGAGCTGGTCATACATTACGTACGCCATGGATTAAACATTAATATTCCTGGACCCATTTAAAATGAAATTTCATACATTATGTATGCCATGGATTATATTTTTCGGTACTGTAAATTTTTAAACTTCTACGGAGCTGGTCATATATTACGTACGCCATGGATTAAACATTCCTATTCCTGGACCCATTTTAAATGAAATTTCATTCTTAAACTTCTAAACATCCCACACTATTACTTTTTACACCATCGTATAGAGAAAAAAAATGCACTTTTAAGTGCAATTTGTTTGAAAGCTGTATCTCAATTTGTTTCTGAGTTATTAATTTTTTTTTTTAATCTCATTTTTTAATCAATAAATTACTTATCAAGTTATAAGTGATTCTTGTCATATGACTTGACCTGTTTACCTTTCTCGCGACTGAAATTCAGTTCAAAACTTTGACTGTATTTTCTGAATGATCTTCGGTCTTTATGAAAAAAATGGAAAACATCCTTCGATGACCTAGTTTCTGAATAAGAACACCTTCCAAACAAAAAATGATTTTAGAAATGTGTCAGAAAGTAGCCTTTTGGAACCGTCTCAAGAGCAAACCACCCACTTAACATGACAAGACAATTTATAAAATGAAATAGCCCAAAATAGTCTATGCATTCTCGACTTTAAATTTTACACAAAACAGATTGTACAGAAATATAAAATTTCTTTATGAATAATGAAAATTCAGGAGAAATAGAGTGTGTAGGAAAGGTAGAATTAGAATTTGCTTCTCTCACTCCATTTCTCTGATGAACCTTTTTACAGAAAGAAACAACAATAATGAAAAAGGACTCACCTCATGGGGTTCGTAGTCATCTATTACATTTTCAACACCAATTTGCTTTCTCCACTGAATACTCTGAAAAAGGCAGAAAGACATTTCAATTCATTCAATCAATCAAAAAAAAAAAAAAAAAAAAAAAAAATATATATATATATAGGGCTCATTTCTCATGAATTTCATTATGAATGTCAATGTCTAACTGAATATGAAGTTTGGGGGAAATTCGCGAATTAGTTCTTGAGATAGAGCTATTGCGGAAATCCTGCAAAATGCAGCATAGCAGCGGCACCTGTTGGGCGATTTACACCACAAACTAATCAGCACCCATTCATATCAGGGGGACTACCTGAATATAAATCTTTATTAAATTCCAGCGCCCACAAAATGTGTGTCACATACGGACAGACAGATATTTTGTAAAAACACATTTTCTGGTATCTCTGACACCTAAAACGTGCCAATCTGCCGAAAACCGAAAGATGAAAATTTTCACGAATCCAATACTTTCTTCTTGTAAAGATAGAAGAAAGTAAAAAGGGTAAGGTGCTGCTGGTGGAAAAAAGGTCACTTTTCATTCTCAAGGGCACTTTTCATACTTAAGGGCACTTTTTAGATTCTAAAGTGTACTTTTTGGGTTTTTTTTTTTTTTTTTTTTTAAAGTCACTTTTAATATTCAGGGGACACTTTTCAAGACAACAAAGGGGAAGTATTTACTACACAAAAAAGGCTAATTTTCTGGATAAGGGGGGGGCATGAAGGGTGCTATTTTGTAAATCAAAGGACAGGAAGGGCACTTGAAACTGTGTAGGGGAAAACTCTGAAAAGCTATTATTAAATATTTTTAAATTGTAAGTATTTCATCTATACAAGTGATATTTTATTAACTTCTTTTCATTTAAATCAGTAAAATAGGCGAATCCTCAATAGGCATCATCGCAAACTTCTGAAAAAGAAAAACAAAGAAAAAATTGTAACAGACAGAAGAATTTTCAGACACTGACAACACTATTGCATACTTTCTGTCTGTGTACAGCCATTTAATAATCAACTTGTTAGAAATGAGTATGCAACAGGATAAGAGAATGGCAGGGTTTTCAACTTAGCAAATCCTGAACCTGTTTTGGAAGATTTCTATTATGTACAAAATGAGACCAGGGCCGAAACTAAGGGGAGGGAGAGGGGGCCTGTGCCCCGGGCGCCAGAACGAAGAAGCACCTCATGAAAGGCTATACCTTTGGAATGGATTGTTTTCTTTTAATGGACTGATGGTTTCCATTATTATGAAACAGCCATTATAAATGAAGTGTTAAGTGAAGATGAAAGAGCAGACGTAAAAAGTTAGAACTCTGATTTTCTGGTCAGAATGGGGAAAAAAATGGGAAGCCATCAGAACATCAGAAGAAAACAACTCGGTTAAAGCAGAAATTCGGCTAAGCGGGACTCAGATAATCAGGACTCTACTGTATATTTCATTTTAAAAGTGATCTTTAGAATATTTTTGTCGGTGTTCAGAGGGGAGTCATGACCCAAGTGATCTCCCCTTAGGGTCCGCCATTGTAGATTACGTAGTTCAGTATTACATATTTTATGATTACATATTTTAAATTTTAAAATAAGTTGGCTATTAGAAAATTAGTAAAATTCTCTGTGTAAATATACTTTACGGAAGAGGAAGGTGCCAAAATCCATGTTTGCCTTGGGTGCTAGTTTCGGCCCTGAGTGAGACTATTTCAAGGGAAATGTTCTCGTTAAGTTGCCAACCCTGTTGGTCTATAGAATAGAGAAGCACTCTTACTTACCGTTCGTAGCATTTGCACAGCATCGGTTGTGTTGAATTTTCGAGCTGTAAATTAAAATACTTTGAGTGAGGAAAATAAATCTTTTGTAACATAACATTCTGTCAAAATAGATAACAAAAGAAAAAAAGAAAATGCAATGATCGCTCATAGATGTCCATGAAGGATTCCATCCTATTCCAGATCATCCTTTCTAACAGAGTACAAACATTTTTTTCTGCCCCTGTGAGTCACTGCGTAACCCAATTCTTTCCTGTGACCCAAAAGAAGCGCTCTTCTGCAGAAAGCCTGTGTGAGAACACCTTATCGTTAGATTCAGGGTCCCGAGTCCTCCCTTCCCGCTGTCTTTAATTTGTGTCATGTCCCTTTTAAATTTGTCCGGTTTCAATTTTTGATTTTTTTTTTTTTTTTTTTTACCTGGCTTCCACAAAAGAGTCAGAATAAGAGTAGAAAAAGGGCTGCAGACGGAAGGGGGCTATTATTTTCTATTCTACTCTTATTCCAACTCTTTTGTGGAAGCCAGGTAGAAAGAAAAAAAATAAAAAATTGAAACTGGACAAATTTAAAAGGGACATGACACAAATTAAAGACACCGAAAAGCAGGAAGGGAGGGCTAGGGGCCCTGAAGCTAACAAATGGCTGCTGCTGCTTAATATTAAGATAATAGCTAATTATATTAATTATTAGCCGATAACCTTTTCATGAGGTCCCTTCAAAATATAAACCCTTTTTCTTTCGAGTATCCCTGTGAAGAAAAAGAAACTGCAAAGGCTACAAACTTCATTTTGAATACTAGTGAATGGAGGACAAACCCTGTTGGGAAGTGTTAAAAAAAAAAAAAAAGAGATAGGAACTCTCATGTGCAATCCATTTCTACGCATCACAACAACTTATTTTTATTGAAATAGGATTTTAATATCTCCAGCGATAGAATTGATAAAAAAAAAAAGTCACGGGTCCCAAGGACCTGTAAGCACGAGAGTTAATGGGTATGCAGTCATCATCATGGGTCCACTACATAAAATTCTATTAAGTACCTTTAAACCTTTGAGTGACCCCCCCCCCCCTCTTCCTAGAATATAAACCAAACTTCCTTTGCAGTGCAGTGACACACAATTTTCAGCATAATAAAATGTAAAATTATAATTTGCTAAAAATTAAATAAACAGCACATAAACAAAAACTACACAATTATTATTAGATTTTATAGTTCCAATTATTTATTCCAACTGACTGTAAGGTATGATTTTTATTTATTTATTTATTGGTTGTTTTTTTTAAATAAAATAAAATTGTGAGGTTTGTGTTGGGTTGCAGTTTTTTTTAGGCATGGGAAAATTTACGTTTACCTGTCAGAGAGGGAAAGAAAGTTATGGGTCCTGCAGACTACTCAATTGAGTGGTCCGATTGAATTTTGGGTGGTCTCAGACCAGTGGACCACGAAGGATTTTGAACACTGATATGGACAGACTGTAAAGGGTTCATTCTCTTCAAAGAAGTCTCCATTTCAAACAATTTTCTATGACCTATGCAATAAACAAGGACGAAAAATCATCCGGTGTCTGTCCACACTTTTCCCTCTGGATCCTGTTTTTGTGAAGAGCTTTTTTACATTTGTGAAAAATCGAGAACTACTTTTGTGAATTTGAAATGATCATTGCATTCCTTTTTTATATATTTTTAAGAAGATATAGGCATGTAAAATACATATATTTTCGTTATCTATGTAAAAGTGACAGGTCAGATTTTACTTTTAAATGATTCAATGCGTGGAAGGTTTCATTGAGCGCTGGCAAAATTTTGCAAAAGGCCTATTTTTAAGACAAAGAATTTTGTGGAGGGTCCTATTTTGAGCTGAAAAATTTTGTGAAGGGTCCTGGTTTAAGATTAAAAATTTTGTGAAGGGTCCTGTTTTGAAATGAAAAGTTTTGTGAAGGGTCCTTTAAAGGACCCAATTTCTTCCTAAACAAATCCCTGATCCTGCATACATTCAATATACATACAGTCACAAAACTTCAACCGTTTAATAAGATGAAATAGGACGTATCCATAAATGATTTGAAAAACTCGCCATTCATTTCGAAACTCATTTCTGCCATTACAATCCACAGGCGGAAAAATATCCCCCCTCCCCCCTTTTTCTTTTAAATGCAGACCTGTACAGTATGATGTATGGATTTGTGTGTACACTCCGCAGTATGTTAATAGTTGATTGGAACAGTTGAAATTTTCCATTCAGCCATTTCTGTGAATCATGGGAAATATAGCGGAGACATTTTGTGCAGTCCTGTAACACAACAGATGTACAGAATGGATCCACTTCAAGTTCCATTTTAAAATCACCTACCACCACCACAAGTTAAAACTCACTTCCAGCCATTAGGGTTCACAGGCTGATTCCACTTCTTCGGTAGCCCCCCCAATTCTTTTGGCTGTCCATGAACACCCTATTCTAAGCGCCGTGAAGTTCACATCAGTAACATCTATAATTTCAGTATATTTTAAACGCATCAAAATACAGTAGAACCTCTTTTATTCAAAACTCTCAGTTAACCGAAATCTATATTTATAGCTTTTTTTTTTTATCACATTCCTTGTGTGCAAAATCCATTTTGAAAGCTTTTTTTTTTTTTTTTTAAAAAACTATCCTATTCCTTATATGCAAGCGGTCCTCTCCGAACTACGAGTATATATAAAAATATTTTCGATCCCCTTTTTTAGAGTTCCTTTGAATTTAACTTGAGCTCCCGTAAGCTGAGGAGTGGAACGAAGAAAACGAACCCATCAGCACTTCTGAAGCTTTTGAATGTTTTGCAAAAGGTTTGGCATGGCTGGAGCAGCAGAAAGACTGTGATGCGGGTGAACGAGTAACATTAAAAAACTCTGCGATAGAGCTTCAAAGCAAAGGCAATCGAAACTGCGACAAACAAGACTTTTTTTCAAACCCTTGTGATATATATAAAAGGAACATAATTTCAAAATTAAAATTCAGGTCATTTATTCTTGTTTCTATTGCTGTACTTTTATTAAGCACTCGTTACCTTAATAAGAAATATTGCATCTCCTTCATCTTAAATTCATCTTCCTATTTCTCCTTCATCTTAAAATGGAAGGACTCTCGATGATCCGAAAATTTAGATTTTCTGAAAGAGGGTTGGTCACAAATACTTTGGATCATCGAGGTTCTACTGTACACCGCAAACAATTTTTTTCCCTAGACTGTAATGCATTGTCATTTTTTTGAGTGACTCTGTCCATAAAACCTAAATATGCTATCCTACACTTCCTCTTCCATACCGAACAGGCCACAGTCATGCCTCATAACATCTCTCCATTTCATGGAAACCATTCAGGCAAGTGAGAGCACGGACAGACAGGAAAACCGAATTCATAAACACTTTCCAACGTGTTCAAAAGGGACCCTACTCGTGTCTACAGAAGCGGACCCACCTGTTAGATAATCCTACAGGTAGAACAATGTTATGGAATACAAAATAGAGAGAGAATTATTAATAGGACACAGTCAACGTAAAACGGATGATTTCACTGAGGATTGCTGAAAACAGTTGTGTTTTGTTTTTTTTTCACATGGGGGGGAGGGGGGGGTGATCTGTTTATTCAATGACACTAACGTTTAACATTCTGAAAATAAGCCTCCCACCTTTGACAGCTTGAAAGAGTGGCAGAAGTGGAGAGGGCTTCATAAATGGGATTTTCTTGAAAATTTCCTTAATATTAAATGGCTCATTCCATGCTATGTGTGGGACAACTTTTCTATCTATGACTGCTGTTTTAACCAGGGGTGCAGAAAATGTTTCTACTCCCAACATTTCCCCCAATCCACACGAAAATTTCCCCAAAATTTTGCGGTATGTTATAGGTAAGTGCTGTATTACTGTAGGTATAGAAAATTTATTTTTCAAATATTTCTCAACTTATGGTCGAGTATATATGGCAGGGGTGATTCTGAGTGAAAAAAAATTTCATAAAATTCACAGCAAATTTTCTGAAAGGTTACAGCAGAGTGTTGGAAATCCACTCCCAACACTATGTATTTTTCATGGATCTTTTGACGCAATTCGTGTTTTTTCGCGATCTTTTGACGAAATGTGCGGTTTTGACAAAATTTGCGTTTATTTTGTGATCTTTTGAGTAAATTTACATTCATTTTGCGATCTTTTGACAAAATTTGCAGGTTTTTTTTGCTTTTCTTTGACGAAATATAAGGTTATTCACCCTGTTTTGACGAAAATCGTGGTTATTTTGCCATGTTTTGATGAAAACCGCGGTTGTTTTGGGATCTTTTGACGAAATTCGAGGTTATTTTGTGATCTTTTGACGAAATTTGCGATTGTTTCACGATCTTTTGACAAAATTTGCATTCATTTCCCGATCTTTTGACGAAACCTGCGATTCTTTTGCGATCTGTTCAAGAAACCTGCGGTTCTTTTGCGATCTGTTGAAGAAACCTGCGGTTCTTTTGCGATCTGTTGAAGAAACCTGCAGTTCTTTCGCGATCTTCTGACGAAATTTGTGGTTATTTTGCGATCTTGGGACAAAATTTTCATTTTTTCCCGTAATTCTTCGCGAAAATTTGTGGTATTGTTATGTCCGAATTTTCAGATGATCGATTTTTTTTTTTTCCCCCGGAACCAAATGTCTTCAACTTTCGGAAAATTCGGAAACATAATCACCCCTGATACATATTATTCTGAGTACCTGGTACCCTGGTACATATTATTCTGAAATCGTTTTTGTGAAGATCGCCATACGGATATTTTTATTTGTACTGAAATTGTTCTGTCTCAGGGAATTATGGAATTTGTTGTTAAAATCGAAATCAATTGTATATGTTTCTGAAAAATTTCCCCAGGGGGTTAAAATTTCCCACGATCCTAGATTGCCGGATCGGACATATTCTGCACCCCTGGTTTTAACAACATTATTATCTCCTCCAATTAAAACAACTATATTAATTTGAAAATGGGCCATTCCGTGCAGAGAGACACATGTAACGCAGGCTTTAATTATTCATTTATTAAATTGTTTATTAAATTTTAATTTTAATTGCAATTTTAGGAGGTATGGTAAATAAATTATTACCCTATTTTTTAATTTAAATGTGTGGCAATAAAACTCACAGAAATATATCACTTAATTTCATTACTCAAAATTTGCTTTTTTTCTAAGTCACACACGTAACGTTTTTAAAAAGCTATTTAAAAAATAACTATTATATAAAAATAATAGGTTTCTGCATAAAAGAATATGGTAAAGTGTATATTTTTTAAAGAACTTTTGTTTGGATTTTTAAATAAGAAATATATATTGAAAAATCCTTGATTAATTGGAATTTTTTTTTTTTTTTCAAAATGTCACACACGTAAGATGGAGTGGCCCAAATGTAGCATTTTTGTTATCTTTAATGTGTAGTTTATATTTTAACAACGTATTAGGATGAGGGAATCTAATCCTCTACTAGGCTATACAAATTACATTTTGTTGTACACTTTAGACTTTACAAAAAAAAACTATTCAGTATTTTGACTTGAAATTATACATAAAAGAAAATTAGGATCTGTGGTTTTGCACACTATTATTTTTTTTACAGAATAACCTTAAAAAAATTATTATTTTGATTAATTTATTTTACATGTTTTACCTTTACGGGCACATTTTTGCATATAAAAAATGAAACATGTCTATTTTCAGAAGAAAAAATAAATCATGGAGTGAGTCATTATAGATAGAATCATGATGCATTCAAGAAATTTTTGTACTTTTTTTTTTTTTTAATGAAAATTATAGCCTATTTTTAATGAATTAAAGTAGGTGAAAATTCAAATATTTACATTCAATTATACAAGTATTTTTCAGTGTTAACAATTCCAATACACAATTTATTCTTATTATGTGAAATTATTTATACAGATGATACTTATGCATTCTAAAAGGATTATTATAATTTTTTTTTTTTTTTGCAAAGTGGCAACAAAAGAATTGTAAACAAATAAAATTAATTGTTAAATTCGTTATATCATAAATAAAAAAAATTCCGAGGAAATTCTTAGTTATTTGGCTGAATTTACATTTCTAAAATTAAAATGTGCCAAAACATAAAATAACGTTTTTGTTTAATAGAGATGCAAAAATAATATAAAAAAATAATGTTACTTTCAAATGTTTATCTTATTAAATAATGCTTCGTGAATCCAAACAGAGGATGGCTTTTGCTAGTAATTTACTAGACACAGGTATTTATAAAAGTGTCCCATGCAGGACATTGTTTTTTCATGGAATGGCCCTTACTTAGGCTCTAGGGTTTAAAATGAGAAGATTTTTAAAGCTATTAAAAACGGGCAAATGACTTGGTTCAAAGGTTTCAAATGTGAAGATTTTTAAACCTATTAAAGAAGCATTCCCTATCCCGTGTGGGATGGCTTTTCTGCCTGCTCTTTTAAACCATGCTGTGGTTAATGGCTCCCATTAAAACAACTATGCTAATATGAAAAATCTAAGGGTTTTTTTTTTTTTTTTTTAATTATTTTTTAACAACTGATATACGTATTTATAAGAGTGTCAAGATATGAGTCCGTTTTTCATGGAATGGCCCTCATGCTTAAGATTAATATCTAGTAAGAGTAAGTTCTGTTACCTATTTAAAATGAGTGTTTTAAAGTAAACAAAAAACGGTAGTTATCCCGTCGACCCACTTCGCCAAACTATACACATCATTTTTTTATTTTAAATAACGAAAGAACCCATCAATGAGTGCACCATGAATAAAAACACAAATAAAATGGTTTTAATGAATGGTTTTTATTGGCATTTCATCTTACAATGAATGAATGGCAAACCCTTATTGGCATTTAATCTTACCATTTGGCGACAGTCATTGGGTCGACGGGATGGCCAACAAGTACCCCAAAAAACTAGAGAGAAACTATTCAAATTTCATTCTTTTGCTCCTCGAAGGGATCAGCCATTGTTTCAGTGAAAAAGGAAGTTATGGAGCTGCAAGCGAAAAAAAGAATGAAAAGCAAAAGTCATTTTTTCCCTTACAATTCGAAATATATCTCTGTCGCAAATGGAGGGTTCCCATGTTTAGCTCATGGCAACCCTCAGTGACGTGTTGTCCAGAAATAAGCAGTTTAAGGCATTTCGTTCAACAGCTGTTTAAATTTGTTTTGTCTAATGGAAAACTGCAGAGCAAGTTGTCTAAAGTGGATAAAAATAAAAGCTTACCTCTGAGCCACCTAAGACAAAAATAGTCATCATGGTCGGGCCTTAAAATATCTTCTACAGATGAACGGAACTGAAATGAGAAGAAGAAAAGTTTAATTCACTCACAACCATTCTACAAAGTTACAATAACTCCTAATGAATGACAGTACGTCATCGCACATGTAAACAAACAAACATTTCAGTTCAGATGGAGGATCAAAATGACAGACTTTTTAAATTTTTCATATCGTTTTGGGTGTCATTAATAGGACTCGACTCATGAAGGAAGTCCAAATTCATTTATGAAAAAAAAAAAAAAAATTCAAGATATTGCTGAAATCTTTACCCAATCTATTTACGTATTCATCAAGCTTTTGGGGTTATTAAGACTGGCTAAACCTGAAATGAAACTTCCCTATTCTACAATTTTGATGTGAATGCCTTTATGCGGCAATTTGCATTGCAAAATTAAAGTAAAATGTACTTTTAGGGTGCCTATTTAACTATACATTATTAATTATTTACGCATAATAATTTAATCATTTCTATTACTTTACTTAATTTTTTTTAATATTCGACTCTATTGTAAGCATTCATTTATCGATCATTTTGATTGCATTCCAATGACTGTTCAAAAAATGTAAACAAAGCAATGACCAGAAATCTGCAAAATTCTAAAATCCACACAACCTCAGGTCCCAAGCAGTACAGGCTTGAGAGAGTATCTTGAAACAACAATGAAAAATTCAGCACGTGTTGGCTAAGTCATGAAGCAAATTTTAATTCAACATTCACTGTGCCAATTGAAGGATGCTTAACTGATTTATTCATTAAAAACACAACTAAATCTTTAAAGGATGATGTCATTAAAAGAAAAATTAATTTTTAAAATGTTGCGATGCATCGCTACGTACAATACAGTGTGTGTGTCAAAAGTTTAAGCACAACACAAAATTTCAAAGTAAAATTTTAGGACTGACTGAAAGTGACTCTCCTTTTCACATTGCAGTTTTAAAAAGATATTGAACAGATGGATGCTTTAAAATTTATCTCAAATAATAGAATTTATCAAAAGAACAAAAATGAGTGTGTCAAAAGTTTAAGCACAATAGTTCTGTAATCTTTAGCAGATCAAAAAATAAATAAATAATGCTTGATTATTGCTCCATTCTGCCGATTTTAACCCTTAACCAGAAACGTGAAAATCCCGTGCACAAACAGAACACTTAATAATTTACCAAATAGTGAACTTAAACATTTAATCTTTAATAGTAACGCATTAACAGGACCCATTTTTTTAATATAACAGCATAAAAATAAATTTAGAATGCTGGAGAGAGAAAATATTAAGGGCAGATAGGTAGACGCAAACATCTCACAGACGTACGTTTCTGGTTAAGGGTTTAAATGGACAGTCTTTCATCAATATAATGAGGTTCTGCATTGTTTCTGGTTCAATTTTAAACTACGCGTTCTCAATGGCATCTTTAAAATCCTTAACTGAAGACTACTGCTTTCCATCTGGATAAACTGCATGAGTGAGAATACCCCACAAATTTTCTATACCATAAAATACCATTAATCCCCCGCCCCCTAAACGTGACGAAAAATCGTAAAATAATCAGAGGGGGCACTTAAACGGGATTTTCTGCGACCTTTACTCAAAATTTGTGGGGTTTCTATTTTCGGGATATTTGATTAAATTTGTGGTTTTATCGCAATGTTTGACAAAATATGCATTTTTTTGTGATCCTTTGACGAAAATCAGGTTTTTTTCGTGATCCTTTGATGAAATGCACGTTTTTTTTTGCAATTCTTTAATGGAATTCACGTTTTTTTTGTAATTCTTTAATGGAATTCGCGTTTTTTTTTTGTAATTCTTTAATGGAATTCGCATTTTTTTCCACGATTCTTTAACAGAATTCACATTTTTCTGTGATCTTTTGATGAAATTCTTGTTTTTTCCACGATCTTTTGATGAAATTCGTGTTTTTTCCACGATCTTTTGATGAAATTCGTGTTTTTTCCACGATCTTTTGATGAAATTCGTGTTTTTATTTTTTACTATCTTTAGACTTATTTCACGTTTTTTCTGTGATCCTTTGATGACATTCGCATTTTTTCGCAATCTTTGACGTAATTCATGTTTGAGCTATTCCATCTCAATTCAGGCAGGCAGTACTGATATGCGTCAATTCACCATCATAGATTTTTTTCAAAAAATTACAGTAGTTACAACTAAGTAATACATAAAATTTCCCAATGGGATTTTTCCCCCCAAAAATTTTTTTCTGTGGTTACAGACTTTAAAATTTACGATAAAATTGACAATTTTCGAAAAAACAGAAAAACGCTTCATTTTGAAACGAACACAGTATCAAAAATATTTAACGTATCCAGTCAATTTATTTTTTACAAATAGTTATTAAGCTGAATTTTACTTTAGCATAGTTTTAAAAAATATAGTGACATTTTAAATTAATTTAAAAAAAATGTTTCTAAGTACTAAAAATGGAATTATGACTAATTTTAAGATTTTTTTTTTCAGAATGAAAAAAAATATCTTAAAGCTAAACATTGAAGGTAATCCAAAGACCTTTAACGGGACTTTCACAGTAAATTTTATTTTAAGCCTAAGATGCATGCAACTTTTGCAATTCAATTTTAAATTATGCAAAATTTCGTAAAATCGCTACTTTTGAAATGCAATTTCTCAAAAACACCATTTTTTAAAAATCTAATAATATGCTCAATTGATACCTTATTAGTTTCTAATAAATACCTTATAAGCAAATCGTGTGTTTTTGCTTAGAAAATTTTATGTGATTTTTTGAAAATAACATGTGTATATTTTTCAAAAGACCAGAAAATCAAGCTTTTTCTTATTTCACTTAATTTATAATTTATTATGAAATATTGGTTATGAAAGTAATTGGTGGATAGGACAAATCAGTAGCATATCACGAGAACTAAATGACATTACAGTATCATTCATGTACTCCCATGGTCCATCAAAAGCATTCCAGTGGCCAGAAGAATCGGGAAAGAAATCTGGAATCGATACCAGGGAGGAAAGAGCATCGATACATCTTGCAACCATCACATTTGGCGAGTGGTGCCCATTAAATTTGGCGAGTGAGGACAAAGTTAATCGCCACGTTTTAAGTGTTACTCGATGCATTTATCTTTTTTCTTTCCAGATTCTTCTGGCCACAGGAATGCTTTTTCTGGACCATGGGGTATATGAATGATGCTGTAATGTCCCTCAGTTCTCATGATTTGCTATTGATTTGTCTTATCCATCCATTATTTTCATAAAAGCACCCAATGAAATCACCGATTTATAAATCGTGCATTGAATAATGTTTTGTTATCTGGCTGGAGGTTTCAACTTTTGTCAATCATTTTTAATTATTCGCCCCATGTAACCTTCATTATTTTTAATCATCCAATAATGTTTAGATTGTATACCAACAATACATTTCACATTAGCTTATTCTTTCTCATTATTAGCTCTTTAGGCTTGAATAATGTTTCTGTCCAGATGGAGTAGAAGGATACTTTTTTAACAGAGAGGATGGTTCAGCAACAAATGAGACAGAATCTCGGATGGCTCTTATTGGCTCATTTTGGAGATTAAATTTCGTTGCATAATCCCCTACAGCATCACATGCACTTTTTTCATGGCCAGTAGCTGAAAAAATCCACTTCTTTAGTACAACTTCATTATTTTTGTGCAATCCATCAAAATAATACTTATTTTTAAAATGTGCTCTATCTCCATCTGATATATACACAATTGATTCCAGTGTTTGTAATTGGTACAACTTAGATAATTCCTTTTTTATATTTTCTATGGCACAAACAGCATGAGCTGTATCACAAGTTATATCATCAGAAACTACAATAAAACTCTATTTCTTCTCTAAAATATGCTGTACAGGTAAATAATGATATTTGAGTATTTTGCCAGTGAAAGCCTTGTACTTCATCTGTCAGTATTACCGACCAGTTTTTAGCAAAGTCAGAATGTATCACGAGCACAGATTTTTTTAATTTTTTTTTTATAACTTTACCTCAGCAATTCTTTGTCTCTGATTTTTCCTTGAGTGATAATGAGGAATTGCTTTTCTCACCCAGTGCCTTACATCTTCTAGAATTTTTTTAAATCCATACCAACTTTTTTATTAAGTCATCATCTTCCCATATAGCATATACAACCCCTTCCTCTTCATTCAAATCAAAAGCTTCGACTAAGAATTTTTGTACCTCAGGGCACTCACCACACTCTTCGAGTCAACAATTTTCATTGCTAATAAGCAATGAAAATTAGCATTATCTTTTCTATATTAGCATTTCGTCATCAGATCTTCTTCTCTAGCTTGAATGCCTGTTAAATTTTTAAGAGCTACACATATTAATTTCTAATTATTGCAGTAAACAGAACAGCGTACTACTTGTATTGGCTGAATTTAGATAAATTTTGGATATAATGAATGAAATTTTGATAGTCTTATTTTCATACAGCAGGGGTGGCCAACTGTGGCATGCTCGACACCACTAAAATTTTATAGTAATCATTTCCTTATCTAATCATCGAATCTCTGTAATTTCAGAAGCCGACTTTTTCTGTAAAATTTTAGTATTGTCTGGCATGCCGCGGTTGGCCACCTTTGTCATAGAAGGATTTTCTTTTTTCATTAAATTATGTTTCTTCAACAGACTGTGTCATAAAACGTTTTACTCTTTTAATTTTCGCACCATCATTTTTAATACAAATAACATCACTTTTGTTTGGACTATCTTTAGTTCAATCTTTGTTATCCTCTAAATAGCAGGACAATGCAACATTTAGTGCTTCTATTGATAAAGGATGTCCAATATAAGGATCAGATTACGTATAAACTACTTTTTCTTTTTTAATTTTTCTGGATTTAACTACTAGATATTTTGCTACACCTTTTATTAAAAATTATTACATATTATTCTTTTTATAAAAATTTAATCACATTATAAATTCAGTGAAATAAGAAAAAGCTTGACTTTCTGGCCTTTTGAAAAATATACACAACATGATATTTTCAAAAAATCATATAAAATTTCCTAAGCAAAAACACACGATTTGCTTATAAGGTATTTATTAGAAACTAATAAGGTATCAATTGAGCATATTATCAGATTTTTAAAAAATGGTGTTTTTGAGAAATTGCATCTCAAAAATAGCGATTTTACGAAATTTTGCATAATTTAAATTTGAATTGCAAAAGTTGCATGCATCGTAGGATTAAAATAAAATTTACTGTGAAACTCACATTAAAGGTCTTTGGATCACCACCAATGTTTAGCTTTAAAATATTTTTTTTCATTCTGAAAAAAAAATCTTAAAATCAGTAATAATTCCATTTTTTGTACTTAGAAACAATTTTTTAAAATTAATTTAAAATGTCACTATATTTTTTAAAACTATGCTAAAGTAAAATTCAGCTTAATAACTATTTGTAAAAAATAAATTGACTGGATACGTTAAATATTTTTGATACTGTGTTCGATTCAAAATGAAGCGTTTTTCTGTTTTTTCGAAAATTGTCAATTTTATCGTAAACTTTAAAGTGCTGTAACCACAGAAAAAAAATTTTTGGGGGAAAAATCCCATTGGGAAATTTTATGTATTACTTAGTTGTAACTACTGTAATTTTTTGAAAAAAATCTATGATGGTGAATTGACATGTCCTGCCTGAGCTGAGATGGAATTGCTCGTTTGTTCAGTGATTCTTTGATGCAATTCGCGTTTTTTCAGCGATCCTTTGACTGCACTTTTTTAGATCCGACATATTCGCATTTTTTCCTGCAATCTTTTGATGAAATTCGTGATCCTTTGACAAAATGTAAGATTTTTCGTGATCCTTTGACGAAATTTGCATTTTTTCTGCAATCCTTTGACGTAATTCCCGTTTTTTCAGCGATTCTTTGCTGTAATTCACGTATTTACAGCGATCCTTTGACTGTGTTTTTTTTAGATCCAACATTGTATTTTTTCCTGCAATCTTTTGACGAAATTAGTGTTTTTTCGCAATCCTTTGATAAAATTTTCTTTCTTTTTTTCATGATTCTTTGGCGTAAATATCATTTTTTAGCGATCTTTTGACGTAATTTACGTTTTTTCAGGGAACTTGAGGGGGGGGGGGGGTGCTTTTTCGGGATTTTTCGAAAATTTCAAATTTGTTTATAAAATGAGGGGGCATTTGATTGGGAGGGGCAGATTAACGGGATTTTATGGTAGGGTTTTAAATCAGCGCCGGCAATTGCCAGCCATTTCAAAACAGATACTTTTTTCACGTGGTAAGTTAAAACAAAGCTATGATGTTGAAATTAAATTTTGTGGTTTATGGTATTTATTATTTTCTTTTAAGCAATAATTGAGAGTCATAAATTTTAAATATTTCAGTTTTAAATTAAAGTTATGCATTTTAAATAAAATGAGTGAAAGTACTATATTTTTAAGTAGGGTAGATGTACCAGTTTTGGCCACATTTAGAGAAAATTTGAAATAGAAATTTTACATTTCTTGATCGATTGAAGCATATTAAATCATAATAACATCATTCTTTAGTAAATTTAATTGTCTTTCTGTTAACTATAATGACTTTCTACAGAATATTTTAGATTGTGAGTAATAACTTATCAAGTAATTTATTCCAATTTGTACCAGTTTTGGCCATCTCTATGCACCAGTTTTGGCCACTCCAATATCATGTAGTTTAACAAACATTTTAATTGATAATAAGTAAAAATAAAGCATTTTTATGCAACATCTATTTTACCACACATATATTTGTTTGCTGTATTAAGAGAATTTTGCAAATTTCTTTATGAATTGATAAAAATATCAAATAATATATACTTATGTTGAATTTAACTGAAAATTTCAATTAAAAAACAAAAAATATATTTAAATTTGATTAATAAAAGGGACAACAGTGCCTATAGGACATATATAAAGATTAACTATTTAATCAGTTTTATAATTATTCATGGATTGTGGCTTGTTTAGAACACTTGAATCTTCATCAAAGAGTTATATTTCTTGAAAGCATTTTCTGATTTTTGTTTGATTTTCATCAGAAAGTCATGAAATCATCTTTTGATTTACAGTCGCAGCTCTATTTAACGAACCTCTATTTTGCGAATTTCTCTATTTTGTGAACTTTTCCTTGGAACAAAGAACATTTTGCGAATTTCTTCGTAAAATAACCTCCAAATAGCGAAGTGCATTCTCTATTTAACGAACTTTTTCTTGTGATCAAATTTTTTTTTTTCTCCCCACTTCTCAAAATATTTCTGGATATTTCAAACTTATTCGTTCTTTTAACACATTTTATGATGATCAATGGCCTTGAACTGGTTTTACCAGGCGCCTTCTTTGTCAGTAGTGATTATTCGGTAAGTACGGAGGACGAAGACGATAATCTCTCAGAGTAACTTAAAAAAATGTGGATATAGTGAGAAAAAAGAAAAAAAGAAGAAATTAACCATGATGTGCTGATTGATGATTGTATTTCACTTAATTCTGAATCTGAGACCTCTGAAACACTATCCGAATTGGATAATTTCGACAGTGTGAAAAAAACAAAACAACACAGCAATGAATTGCGATGAAGACGAATATGATGATAATAGAAATGATCATTATGCAGGAATTAACAAAACTTTGTATGATGAAATGCTAAAATCATTTGAAACAATCCGACGCGGATTACAGTTAGAAGAAAATACACATGAAAAAATTTTTGGTGCATTGCAAAGCAGGGGCGTAGCTACCGTGGAGCAGTTGGAGCAGACTGCTCCAGGCGCACGAATCCTAAGGGCGCAAAATTAGAAAAGCGAAATAAAAATTTCTTAAATATTTGAATTTTTTTTTTCATTATTAATCAGACATTGTAGATGAATCTTGTTACAATCAGCGTATTCCTATGATATTTTACCTTGTGTTTAACCTCAACTATTTCGATTTAAAATATGTTTTCATACACAGTTGAAAGAAATGACTTCTATTCAGGAAGTTTTAATTTTTATTCATACCATATTGCAGTCTCAAATAACTTCTCCAACAGCGTTTCAGCATGCCTGATTATTTTCTGTAACTTTTCTGGAGACGATCGTTGAAGATTTTCAGATCTTAAAGTAATCAAAACTTATTTAACAGGGCTCTCATCGGTCACTTTACTGGTTACCACTATTTCAAAAAAATAATCTTTCTGGTACATTTCTACTAAAAATGTTTTAGAAATTTATCATGATGATTACTGTGCGGAAATAATGGTAGCCAAAGAATTCACCGCTGAGAAACCTATATGTACGATGTAACAGCAGTAATTTACGATAATTATTTTACGATTTGGAAAAAAAATAGCCTGACAAGTTGAAGAAAATTATTAACCATTTTACAGACGAAATCCAAGAAAACGAAAATTTTGAAGGGTTTTTTTTTTTGTTTGTTTGTTTTGTGGAAACTAAACATGCATTAATACAGATTACAAAACAATAATAAGAGCTGGATTTAAACATATTCCACATCAGCTCACGGCGACAAAATTTAGACGGGGGGGAGGGGAGGGGAGGGGAAGGGGGTATGGTAAGCAGCAACTTAAATTTTGTGAGTATTGTTTTTGAGATTTTGAAAATATTGCAAATGTCAAATGCAGAATCGATAAGCTTCAAAAAGAGAGAAAAAGTTAAGTACCCAATTCAGTGTTTCTTAGGGCCTGATTATAGCCTATACAAAATTACACCACTTTTTGGTAACAGTATTTTTCCGCATTAAACCTTATTTAAGCGCATAATTTTAGGATTAAATAAGGCAGACTGGCCCGCCGGGCAACCGACCTGCAGTCTGTGCACCCTAAACCAGGTAAAGCTGCTCCCTCCCTTAGGTGAAGCTAATAGTTTTAAAATTTGCTATACGCATTACATATGAAAAGTTTTAAATCATTTAATACATTTTTTGAAAAAAATCACTTTTTTGAAGCATTTTTTATTAATGATTTTTATTTCTCTTTGCAAGGCAGAAGAATTGATTTTTTTCTTGAAAGTTTCTTTGCTTCAGAGGACCATTTAAATATTTTAAAACCTAATGTGTATATTCTGTAATTTTCTTCGTGACCAATAGCGACATGGTCTGCCCCAAGAATTATCAGCCTGTCTGGTACCAAACAGCGCGGCCTCTCTTTAAATATATATATAAGTATTTTATTTTATTTAGTTTTTTGTAAAATCATTTATGAAGTATTTGTTTGAAATGTGTAGGCTTCGTGTATTCGTACAATGCTGTGATTGTAATTTCCCCTATATATGTGTGTATTATATAGATTTTTGCGCTTGCTGTATAAAAGTATTTATAAGGAATATTTTCGGCGAAGAAATTGTAATTCAAACATTCTTTTTTGTTAAAAATCACATTTTAATATGAAAACGGGACTGTTTCAATATTGTCTATAAATGTGATAATCAGAACGGCGGTCAGCTATTTTGTATATACGTTAGAACAGGACTGTTTTTTTTAAATTTTTTAAACCGATTTTTCACACAGTTATCGAGCTCGTATTTCAGACAAAATCTTGTTAAAGATATATGACAAGTCTTTTTTTTTTTCCCTTCGTTGACTGTTTTTCTGCTTTCGTCGGGAAATTCCGTTGAAAATGACAATGACCTTTGATAATGTTTTCAGTAAGATCTATTGTGTTTACAAGAAATCCGGGAAACGTCTTTCAATTACAAAGTTTCTGAATAACAACACATGCCAGTTCTCGAGCAAAAATTAATTAAAATGCATGTCATAAAATTGCCCCTTTAGATTTAAGAACAGCCTTAAGAAATAAAATCATAAAAATTTCAGGTTCATTTAAGAATATTATCATGGGCCCGGGCAATACCGGGTAGATCAACTAGTCTATACTAATAAAAGGAAGTTTCGCTCTGTGTGTGGTGGCTAGTGAAATATATTGCACGTAGAAGTCTGAAAATTTGGATGAGGGTAGTCCAAAGACAGGTCCTGATACACCTGGAGCTCAGATTTTTAATTTTTTTATGACCGGCGCCCCCTTAACACCTTTCAGTTTGTATGCCCTGAATTGCTCAGAACTTGCCCCCTTTTTATCCGATCTTCTTCGTTTTGGAGGCCCTTTTCCCATTTAATTATTCTCCGTTTCTACATTCCAGTTAAGACACTGGACCCCTTGAAATTTTTCTGCGCCATGCATTTTTCACACCCTAATATTGTCAACCTCTCAATGCATAACTTTAAAACTGAGACTTGGACTCCTCTCCCTGGGCCAGCACCCTCATATTTTTATTGGGCACTTAGTGCCCGTTTTTAAGAATTTCCCCCATTTTTTTTCGCACTTCTTTAAGATTTTATTCGAATGAATAATAAATACCCTATGCTTAATTTTGACTTATTGAGATCTAAAGCGCTAAGTACTAGAACATTTTAACATGTTTCCATCTTAGGGTCCTGCTCTCAACTATCAGTTGGCCCCTTTTGGACCTCCTATTATATCTCCCTTAAAAATGGTCTGATTCACTAACTTTTTTTTGGAACAACATGATAGAAAATCCAGCTACTACGCGAACAACATAAAAAATTTTTAGACTTCAGCTACCACCAAATTTAAAAATTAATCGCCTTCTTGGGGCCTTTGCCCATCTACATTCCAGTTGAGACCCTGGGGCTTTGTACAAGGCCACTTGAAGTTTTTGTGCCCTAAATTGTTAATAAATCGCCCCTTTTAATCCGTCCTTCGTTTTTGGGGCTCTTTTTCCATTTGGCTTTTTTTTTTTTCATTCCTACATTTCAGTTCAGACAGTGGTCCCCTAGGGTAACTTTTTGTGCGCCATGCATTTTTCACCCATTAATTCTGTTACATTCTCATTGCATAACTTCAAAATTGAGTCTTGGACTTCTCTCCCCAAGCCAACATCTTCATATTTTTATTGGGATTCTAGAGCTCTTTTTTTAAGCATTTCTTTGAAATTTTTTTCCAATGATTAATACTTATACCCTATACTTAATTTTGACTAATTGAAAACCTAAAGCGCTAAGTACTAGGACTTTTTATCGTGTTTTCATCTTAGGCCTTTCTCTCAATTATCAATAAGCTCCTTTTGGTCTCCTATAAAAATGGTCCGATTCACTAGGATTTTTTCCCTAACTATTTCTTAGGTCCTCCAGCTACTACATGAATAACAAAAAAATTACTCACACTTCAACTACCACCAATTTTGAATATTAATCGCCTTCTTAGGGTCCTTGGTGCAGTTTCATTAAAAATTATCCGATAGTCTTGCAATTTTCTTTAGCATAGTTCTAGGGTGCTCTGGCTACTTTAGAAACCACTAAAAAATTTCTTTTACTCCAGCTACCACCTTTTTCGAATATTAATCTTCTTTTACGTCATCAACTTACGTTTACTCACTACAGCCATGAAAGTAAGTGGTTAACTGTAGAGGGATGGGATTTCCTCCGTAAATTAAATATCACGTTAATGTTTAAGTTAATTCGTTAAATTCGTCAACAAGCACCTTCCACTGCTTCGGAGTGCATTCTTTGATCAAATTCTAAGGGGCCCGATTTCAACGGGAATTGGTTAATTCAACCTAAATTGCGATTCAGCTACTTTACGATTCAGCTCTGTATTATGAAAATTTGTGTTAGACTTCATTTACTAACATTTTCGAACATTAATGGTGCATTCTTTTCTTGGGTTCATATGTCCGATTTAAACGGTAAATGGATAATTAAGCTTAGCTTACTATTCAGCTACTTTCTGCATTGTGAAAGTTTATCTTAGACTTCTGTTACCACCATTTTCGAACATTAACGGCGCATTCTTTTCTCGGCTGTTATGGGCTCTATTTCAACGGAAATTTGTCCATTCAACTTAGCTTACGATTGTTTTAAAGATTATAGTTTCACCGCCAGGATTCGCATTCTTATCTCGGGTTCTATGGGCTCGATTACTACGGGGTTTACTCATTCAATTTTCGATTGTCTCCGTCGCATACGGAATACTCCTGGCATACACTGCCTTTGGTAGCGGGGACGCAGGCCACAGTTTCGTTCTGAAAGAGGTTTGTCGGGAACACACTAGACGCTGCCGAAGGCAGTGGGCCAACCCTAAAACCATGTTTATTTGAATTACTTATGAATATATAAAATCATACAAACTTGATTTTTGTTTACGTGATTATAACGGCCCCGGGCAACGCCGGGCGGGTCAGTTAGTTACATATATATATATATATGTGTGTGTAACTTCCAAACAAAATTACGCAGAACTTTTTTGAGAGACAAGAGGGCGCACAAACTTTACTTGCTCCAGGGCGCTGAATATGTAGCTACGCCACTGTTGCAAAGATGCGAGATGTATTATGAGAGAAATCACTTTTTTAAATAAAAAAACTCAAGCAAAATTTACAGAGTTTTTCAGAAATTAAATTTAAGGACGCATATGTTAATGTATGGTTAAAATTATTTGGTATAATAATAATAAATACGATAGTGTCATTAAAATTCGTTAATTTTAATGTAAAACTGTTTAAACAGAAAATACAGTATATTCCCAGATAATGTTTTGTTTTCCTTGCAGATTTCGAAGATTTAAGCACATAGAAAAAATGAATTGATGAAGGATATTGGTGGATAAAATAAATAAAACAAATCGATATAATTTATTAAACAAAATGTGATTAATTACTTTTAGAAAAAAATATTTAGTGTTTATGAATTTAAAATCTGTTTTATGTAGTTTAAAGTATTTTAGAAGGTGAATCTCTATTTAACGAATTTTCCATATAACGAACTTTTTTCCGGGATTTAGCGGCTTCGTTAAAGAGAGGTTCGACTGTATATTAGCTTGTGCCTTATTTAAATACCTTGCTTCTTTGCAAGTTATTTTAGGGTGTGATTTCAGAAGCAAATAATACCATTTGATACCTGGTCTTCCATCTTGAAATGGAGTTTCTATCTTGCCGGCTACAATTTTCTGAGCAGAATCTTAAAAGTTATTCCATTTTTATAGGAAATAGTATTCTGACAATATCTAAAATCCACTTTTCTAATTGATTTTTAACTTCAATTCCTAGTACCTAGATCTACTACTGGAGATTCAACATTATTAGAGAAAAGTGGTGTCCGTCCTGCAAACTTGTGATGTAAGGCAAGCACGGGTTACTCCAAAACTTTGCTAGCTTGTAGTGCTGGCATTACATTTTGAATGGCATTAATTTTACTTCCTATCTTAGAGCAGTGTTCCCTCTAGGCCATTTTTTAATAGCACAGAATCTCTTTTAAACTTGGTAAAAGGAATCCTGTTTTTTTTAAATAATGTGAAATACATTCTTACTTGTATTTAGATATCTCTAGTAAAGATTTTCACAATATTTAGTATTTCTAAATCCGTGTGTCTGAAATATTGCAAAAATTATGGAACTTCTTCATTTCTTTAGGAAAAATACAAGCAATTAAATCATGCTATAATTTTATAGAACTTTTTAATTTATAAGTTCTTAAGTAATTTATAAGTAAGTAAAATCTTTCAAAATTTATGTTTTAGTTTATTTATCATATCTAAACATTACATATCACCTCCTTTTTTGTTTTATCAATACTAAACACAATACTATATTTTCTTTAGCAATGCCATTCTTTAGTGACTAGCACAATGTCCTTCTTTCTAAAGTGAATTATCTATCGGATAGAGAATAACAAAATCTCTTTTATAAGAACTGCCATTAGCCTTGCTTTTATTATTATTGAAGCCATTACTATATAAAACAAAATTAAATTGATTTTTCCAGATGTTCTTAAATTTATTAAATGGCTAAAATTCACTCTATAATGAATCATGTGGCCAAAAGTGGAACATAATGTTGTACCCTTTTTTGGCCACCCCCATGGCCATAACTGGTACATATAGCAAATTTGATGCACCAGTTTTAGCCACCCCCCATTAAACTGTTAAAATAATTTAAATGTAAAATTGCAGTAGAGAGAAAGCTTACCTCATAAAACCTACTAGCAATTTGTTTCAGAACAAATAGAACCCAATAAGTGCCTAATGTTGAAAGATTCTGAAAACTTGTCAGCTAAGCAAAAATCTTAATACATGTAAGCGCATACTACAGTTTCACACATTTATTTTTTTTGCAAGTCATATTTTATCAAAAAATAAACAAATGATATTGTAAATGATAAAAGAGAGTTTGCTTAAAATGTAAGGATGCCTATTATTTGTTAGCATTAATTCACAGGCTAAATATTGGACAAATTGATCCAATGTGGCCAAAACTGGTGCATCTACCCTAAATACGAAAAATACAATGGGAACAATGTTTGACGATTTATCACCTGTGCCGGCTAACATAAAAATGCCAAGTTCAGGATTTCTGTATCAGAATCTTCGGATTTGGCGAAGGTAACTAAATTAAATTATGTATAAAAGTAATGTGATACAATGCTTAGAATATATTTAAGGGAGACCAAACTGGTCGCCAAGGGCAGCTAGTATTAAAATAAAAACCAATAACTTTATTAAACAAATTAAAATAAAACAAAAGTAAAAATAAAATCATTAAAATAAAATAGGACTTTTAAACAAACACATGACATAAGTTCTCAAGCTAAACCCAAAGCAGGTAACATGACTCTGTATCAAAATGTTTAAAAATGAACTAGAGTACCAAAAAGTAAAAACTATTTCAAAGTGAAAATAGAAAGAAAATTATATTTTACTTTGATTATAATAACTTTAATTAAATTCATTTAATTATACTTCTATTAACTATTGAGAAACATATAAACTTAATCCAGTTCATATGAAACCATTATGTTAACTATTGATGCTGTCAGAAAAACAAAATAATTAAAAGGTTATATTACTTAATTTAATCTCTCTCCTTTATATAAAAAGAGATTTTAAAAGGCAAGCACAACTTAATTATACTGTGCAGGACCTATTATACGGAATCTGGCTTTCCGGATTTCAGATCCTCCCGAAGTTTGCATTTTTCCCGCAGTCCTTTGATGAAATGTGTTTTTTTCACAATCCTTCGACGAAATTAACATTTTTTTTCTGCAATCCTTTGGCGAAATTGCTGATTTTTTCGGCGAACAATTCATGTAATTGATTTTTTTCGGCACCCATTTGTTGTAATTCATGATATTTTTTATGTCCGAATTTTTGGACTGAAGACCAATTTTTTTTTAATTTTCGGAACAGAATCATCCCTTGTAAAATATCTGACAAGTTTTAACGAATCATAATATAAATTAATTTTATACTAAGATTTGAGAGAAAATGATTTTTTTCTAATTTTGGGGAGGGGGGGGGGCTTCGTGTTCCCCTGCCACTAAAGTAACATATTTTAGTGGTTACACATTGAAACACAATGCACTGAAAAAAAAATGAGGAATCTGTAAAATTTTCGAAAAATTTCAGAAATTCCAAAAATTTACAAATTCAGAAAATTTTGAAATACAGTAGAACCTTGATTATCCGAAGTCACTGGGACCGACCCTCTTTTGGAAAATTGAAATTTTCAGATCATCGAGAATGCTTCCATTTTAAGATGGAAAAATAGATGCAATATTTCTTAATTGGGTAAGAAGTGTTTCATAAAAATAAAGCAATAGCAATACCTTCTGGATTTTTTAAGGAACATTGTATACCCTCTGTTTCTGAAGAAAGCTATACACTCTGCTTATACACTCTGCTTAAAGCGTTTACCCTCTGTTTTTTTTACGACTACACCACTGACAAGAACAAGAATAAATTACCTGAATTTTAATTTTGAAATTAAGTACCTTTTACATATAGACCGTGAGGTGGCAGCCTAGACAATCCCATCATCGAGTTCTTGGCTGAAATTCCAGAATTAACTAAACATTAAAATGCAATCGGTGTGTCAAGTCACACGTTGGTGGAAAACCCAATTTCAGCAGTTGAATCGTAGGTTTACCATTGTGTTTTCCGGCACCCAAAGGTATGTCAAACAGGGAGGACTGGGATCAGGAAAACACAATGGTAAACCTAAAAGTCAACCTCTAAAATTGTGTTTTCCACCAACGTGTGACTTGACAGACCGATTGCGTTTTAATAGTATGCGAATCGAGTTTGAAGTCACTCTGGAATTTCAGCCGTGAACTCGATGCAGCCGGTCTAATACATCACATGGGTTTGAAAAAATATTTTGTTGGTTGCAGATTCCATCACTTTTGCTTTGAAGCTCTATCACGGAGATGTGTCCTTTTTTTGTGTGTAGATTATTAATTCACCCGTATCGCAGTCTTTCTGCTGCTCCAGCCATGCAAATGTTTTTGCAAAAGCTTCAGAATGGCTAATTTGTTTGTTTTCTTCGTTCCACTCCGCAGCTCACAGGAGCTCAAGTTAAATTCAAAGGAACTCTAAGAAAGGGGATTGAAAATATTTTTAATTCAGAAAGGATTGTGCTTGCACATGAGGAATAGGATAGTTAAAAAAAAAGCTTTAAAAATGGATTTCGGTTAAACAAGAGTTTTGGATAAAAAAGGTTCTACTGTAAATATTTTTCCAGATTTCAGGATGATGGGTCCTATACTCCTGCTTAACTGGTCCTCACTGCCACTAGAAGTATACAGAAGGAGGACTTATAGATAAACGGATTCCCAAGCCTCAATGGAAGCTCCCTAGCAGCAGATAGAACTTCCTAAAAATCGCAACTATTCTGACACGACCCCCCATCCATAACAATTCCAAATACTCCGTGCAGATAGCTGCTGTTGTGGGAGTCTCAGATATAGGTCAAAATTGGGAAATTTCATTAGCGGCCACTGGCCGGTAGGACAAATTTTTCTAGCGGCCACTTTTTTTATTTCAAAATGCTAAACAGTAAAATTTCCATAAGTATTAATCTAAAACTGAGTAGCCCAAATAAATATGTTAATATAAATATACTGGTACCAAAAAAAGTAGAATCCTTGATGAAATGCAAGAAAATTTTATTATCTCCTTGTAAAAAAGTGGCCAGAAGGTGGCCGCTGATAGACAATTTTTCACTAGCCACTTTTTTTCATTTACTGGCCCTGTGGCCGGTGGCTAGTGCTAATCTTGACCTTTAGTCTCAGACCACATTTGCCATGACTGATCTGTATAGGTCAAAATTAACATTTTTACCCAACAGCCAGTATACTGATTTTTTTTTTTTTCCCCACTGGCCAGTAACTTTGTTACGAACCATACAAACAAAATTTTGTTTCACTATCAACAATGTAATTGACTAATATCTTTCAGTTACCCTTTAGAGCGGTAGACAGAAGAGACAGGCTATTAAAAAGCCTGCCAAACCAATCACCTGCAGGCTCCATTTGAGTGGTGGATCAGTAGTGTTATTGGGTTTTCCTGCGCCCAAAGGTATGAGGAAAATCCAATAGTAAACCTACCAGTCAATTGCTAAAATCCCGTTTTAAGACATACTTAAAATGCAATGTATAAAAGAGACAAGAAAATTAAAATATACTTTAAGAATGAAATTTTGAATCTCTCCTTTTTACGATTCATTGCAATGAAATAAAGTACAGTAGACCCCCTCAAATCTGCACATTATCGCAGGTCAGAAATGGGGAATTTCATTAGCGGCCACTGGTCGGTAGAACTAGTTTTTTGAGTGGCCAATTTTTTATTTAAAAATACTAAACAGTAAAATTTCTATAAGTATTCATCTAAAAGTGAATAGCCCAAATAAATATGTTAATATAAATAGAGTGGAACCAATAAAAGTAGAATCCTTGATGAAATGCAAGAAAATTTTATTATCTCCTTGTAAAAAAGTGGCCGCTGATAAACAATTTTTCACTAGCCACTTTTACTGGCCCTGTGGCCAGGGGCGGATTTAAGGAGTCGCGATGGTCGCAATCGCAAGGGGCCCCCAAATCTTCTTTTGAGTTCAAAGAGAAATGTGACGTTTTGATAAATGGATTTTCTTAGTGTTGTTTTTTAAATTTTTTAGTTAATATTACAATATCATTTTCATGTAATAAATATAATTTTTTTTATCAGTTGCTAGTCCCAGAAACGTTTTAGTGTTCCCTTATCTTTTTTTTTCCCTTTATGAATTATCAGGACTATGATCGTTTGACGGATAGGGTGAGATTCAAAGGAAAATTGGGTCTGAGCCAAAAGAAGCACTGTTAGAGACATTCTATGACGATTTAATTATACAGATTGAGGAACTAATTAAATCATGGGCCGTCAACCTGAGGCCTTTGATTTTGGGGGCCCCACATTTAGTATGCAGTTTTCATAAAGCTGATATTTTAAGTGAATTTTTACTTTGTTACTGATTATCTATACTAATAAAGCTAAGTTTCGCCCTGTCTGTCTGTGTGCAAATGGCTAGCAAAATCTACGGCCCATAGAAGTCTGAAAATTAAGTGAGGATAGTCCAAGACAGGTCTTAATGCACCCGTGGCTCAGATTTTTAATTTTTTAAGGGCTGGGGGGGCCCATTTAAGTTTCTATGCACTAAATTGTTAATAACTTGTCCCCTTTTTATCCAATCATCTTCGTTCGGGGGACCTTTCTCCATTTAGTTATTCTCGCCTTTCTACTCTCCAGCTTCCAGACCTCTCTCCAGATTACTCGCTTTCTACTTTCTATTCCCTGACACCTTGTGGCTCGATACAGGGCCCCTTCAAGTTTTTGTGCAAATAATATTTTATCTAAGTCTGATGGTCGATGGTAAATGTCACATTCACTTGACATTAAATACCATACATGTGTTATTTACATCATCAAATGATGTTTAATTCGACTTTTTATTTGTATTTTTATGAATGTTTTACTAATTTATTTATTCTTTCATTATTTAAAATAAAATTTATGTCAATAAACGATTACCTCATGATATTAAATGAGAAAAAATATAATAGATATACAGTTAAACCCCGATTTAACGTAACCCGTATTTAACAATTTCCCACATATAACGTCATTTTTCATTAGTCCCAATTAATTTCCTATATACTTGTAATGCTACAAAATCCCTGATTTAACATTATCATTTTGAAATATTTCCGGCATTTAACGTTTTTTCAGTTGTAAAAACTCAATGAATTTTTTCTAAAATAGTCAAAAATTGTGATGAAAATAAACATTTTTTATCAATACGCGTAAAATTCTGAATCTGTTCTGTTTTTGTCTTTCTTACAAACTGCGGGTGCAATATTCGAAAACTTTCCTCTCTTCCATGTGCACCAATATTTTTTTTTAATTTATTCAATTGGGTGATTCCGTGGAGAGTGTCACACACGCAACGCAGGCTTTAATTTGCATTTATTCAATTATTTATTAAATTTTAATGTTAATTCTGATTTTAAGTGGTAATAAATAAGTTATTACCCTATTTTTAAATTTAAATGTGTGGCAATAAAACTCACAGAAGTATATCATTTAATTTCATTACCCAAAATGTGGTTTTTTTCTACTTCAGAAAAAAAGCATATTTTGAGTATGAAATTAAATGATATATTTCTGTGAGTTTTACTTACACACATTTAAACTAAAAAATATGTTAATAACTTATTTACCATACCACCTAAAATCAGAATTAATTAAAATTTAATAAATAATTGAATAAATGCAAATTAAAGCCTGCGTTACGTGTGTGAATCTCCGCATGGAATCGCCCATTATGCTTTTTGTACTAGAACGAAACTGATAGATCTTTAGAAAATTTTTATTAGCTTTAGATGGTAAAATGTCATTGTAAAATATAATGTATTCCTTTAAAATAGTGAAAACCAATAAAAAACTTACAAAAAAAAAAAAAAAATCCTCTAAGTTTAGAAAACATTTAGTGTTGTAGCTACTAAAAACAGTACGTAAAATAAAATAACCAAATTCTTTAAAACATAATTTAGAAAACTGATATCTAAATCCTTTAAATCAAGAAATGAAACTTATCTTACCCAAATCTAGTCTTTCTTTTACGCTGAGAGTTTTGTTTTCACCTTGCCCTGATTTAACGTTTTCCCACATTTAGCGTCATTTCTGTAGGGTCCCTTGAATAACGTTAAATCGAGGTTTCACTGCATATATATATAGGGTACTTTTCAGTTAGCCGGGTGGCAGAGTTATATATACATACGTGTATATGTCCATATATTTATATATACATATATTGTATACATACATCTACCTTATATATATAAAATCCTAATGAAACGAATTTATGAAACGGAAGTATGAATCGACTGATTAAACAAACTGATTATGTTTCACAGCGATTTCTCCTAAAATATGGAATACTTTGCGATGAAATTAACACCAAAAATCAATATTGATCCGCAGATTTCAAAACTGGTATTAGAATTTTTAAATTCGAATTAGTTTTCGAAATATTAATTTTTTTCTAATTTTATATACATTTTTCTAATGATGGCAACTCAAATTTTAATCAAACAGATATTTTTATCTTTTTTTTCAGAAAGGTTGACATGGTAACCCAGCTATTGTTGTTTATTTGATAATAAATGTTTATTTACTTTTATTTCGTTTTACAAATTATATAAATTATTTTGTTCTATGATTATTAATTATTTTTTTGATATTTCCTTTAGAAAATAATAGAATATAATTAAGAAATACAGTACTACTTAGTCTGTCGACCAATTTCGCCAAATTATATAAATTGCCAAAACACTCGCCAAATTATACAAATTGACATCATTTTTATTTAAAATAACGAAAGAACAAATAAATTAGCATAACATTAATAAATATACGAATAAAACGTCGAAATAAAAATCATTTGATGACTTAAACACGTGTAACTTGCTTAAAGTCAAGTGAATGTGACATTTACGATCAACCATTATTGGCATTTAATCTTACAGTTTAGCGATAGATTTTTGGTCGTCAGGATATCTAAGGAATACCAAAAATGCATATGTAACTGGTATTTTAAAACAAGGTTTTTGCCAAATTTTCATAAAAAAATAAAAATCATGCCAAACCTGCGGTGTGTATCTGGCCAAATATTACCACTCGAAAAAAGAAAAAGCTAACTGGAGAGTTGAAAAAAAGCTATTGGCAAGATTTGCATCTTGCTAGCGTAACAGTACCTAGAATTCTGGCAACTTTTATGTAGTTTTATTCGAAAAAAAAAATTTTGATTTTTTAATCAAAATGGAAAACTTACGGTCCCATATTGGCGCTATTTTTTTCTGACGCCAATGTCATATACGGAGTGGGCACATAACCACATAACTGGCGCCAAAGTATCGTTATTTTGCTTGATATGGTAAGCCGGATGTTGCTGTTTATGCGTTCTCCAAATTGGCATTGTTAAAAAATCACGCCAGTATGAGACGTATATGACATCTTTGCCAAACTTTCATATGAATGGCGAAGGGTATTTGTTTATGGCAGCTGACGACTTGAACTATTGTAATATAGATGAAATGATGGCGATAGAATAATATTTGACGACTTATCACCTGTGCCTGGCTAACATTAAAGTACCAAAATGGCACCGAGAGTATAAAAAGCGAAGTGATCTGCCTGGAACTGTTGATGATAGTCACACGACTTAGGCTATTGTTATAGAGATTGTTTTAAAATACCGGGAGACAAAGACTCTTATACTTAATTTATTTTATTTTAGCTTCTTTTCAAATGTTTAACTGATCCTCTTTAATCAAAAACTTAAACAACCATTGGGTGTCTTAACAGCAACTGATTCACCCTTAAATTTTTGCAATCAAAGGGAATTGAACGGAAACCCGTTTACAGGGTGATCTGCACAGCTTTTTTCAGTATAATTCAATCATCTCTAATATTTTAAAAACCCATTAGATTAGCGTGTTTTTAGATTCCGCAGTGTCCGAACGGGGGTTGGCAAGTGTAGCTTGCAGGGGACAGAGCCCCCTAGTATGTATGTATAATATTGGTGCCCGGCAGAGACCCGGAGCTGGAACTCTAAATTTCTCCCTGCTCCAAGGCTCCTCCAGTTTTTAATATTCTTTTAAATCTTTTTTTTTTTTTCAGTAATTTAAATTTCCAGGCTTAAAATATTTTAATTACACTATTATTCAGTATTTTAATTATAGCATTTTTTAGAGTTTTTTTTTTCTTTTTTTTTATTAGAGATGGAAAACTTCTCAAAACATGGTAACACTACTTTACTTCTACTTTCTACTTGAGCTAAGTGACAACACTATTTGAAAAATATGGCCGCCTGTTGTTTACATGTGTAGTTGTACAATTTTGGTTGTTTGAAATGTGTAGATGAAATTTAAGATTTTTGTGTTTAAAATTCCAACAAACCTTCTATTTTAAAAGCAAAAGCTAAAAGATGTCATATTTTCTGAACAAGCATTTCAAGTTTGATGAGAAGAAAAATGCATTTTGTTAGATCTTTAAAGGAAGAAATAATTTGTGAGCAATAAATTAAATGTGTAAATTAAAATTTGCAACTCAAAAGCGTGAAGCCAGAGCTGAGTTGGAGCCGGAGCTACAGTATTTTATCTAGGAGCGGAGCTGGAACATCAAAAATTGCTCGGCTCCAGGTCACTAGTGCCCGGTTAACCGAAAAGTACCACACATAGTTTATTCTATCTGTCTATGTTTTTTGACTCAATAAAGAGCATTAAGCTCCAATAATTTTCATTGATATTTTTTATGTCCCTTAATAAATTCGATTGTTACAACAAATGCAAAATTTTAAAAATATCTGTTTGTTTATGGTTTCGATTTAATAATTGTGCATTTAAATATATAGATTATTCTAAGTATTCCTTTGTCCAGAATCATCTGAATAGATCAAATTTTATATTTAGTATGTTGCAGCGTCATCACTAAAGTAAGCCTATTCTGTAGTGATGTTTTTGTATTCAAATTCATTGATTTTCCCAACTCAAAATTCTAGGATGGCAACATTCTTCCATTTGGCGAATAGTTTGGAGATTAATATAATTTGGTGAAATGGGTCGACAGGATAATCAAGTTCTTAGACATAGCCTAATCTAACTAAAAATGATGAGTTCCAATATCATGTGCATGAGTTCGACAGCACAACAAATAATAAGTCAAAGGCCATTGAACATTTTCCTGAATTTTCGTTCTACTTTTAGGTTCTAAGTATCATCACCTCTTTTTCTATACACATACAAAACACACAACGATGAGTAGGGTGCCGTATTTTATGGAAGAAACACCACACTCCTCAAAATGGGTCTGAATAAGCTTAAAAATAGCGTCATCACCACACCTGAGAAAACGCTACTTTTGTCGACAGTATCTCATTGAACTAACTTTAATCAAAGTTTTCAGAACAGTGTAGGGTGCCTCATTTTTAATAATTTAAGATTCTAAAATTTTATTTAAAATATTTAAATGCTTTTATGTAATTTTTTTTAATTAAGGGGATGTCAATTGGTATTAAAAACCATCCAGAGCGCGGGACCCCTCTCCTCAGAAGCTCCACATTTTTGTTAAGGGCATTTCCATGAAAAAGTGGACATGAGGGTTGAAATTTCAAACTTATTTTATTATTACAAGTAATATATCAAATTAAAGGTAAAAATATGACACATGAAATTACAGAGAACTAAGCTGTAAAACTTATTCTTTTATGGTTTATCTAGGGTCAAAGTTAGAAAACTTTCTAGAATGTAAAATAGGGTATTTTCATTCCGCCAGATGCAATATTTAAAACAGCAGCATTTTCACTCTATGCGCATATATTACTATTTGTGACCTTTGTTTACCTTTTGAAACACTTAATTTTTGAAAATAATTTAAAAGACCCGATTTTTATTCAAGTATATTTATACTGTCTCTCTGCCACACCCGTCACAAAAAAAGATGCTCAAGTTATTATACAAAATTTATTTTTTCTCAAAAATACATAAAACTTTCTGAAAGTAATTATTGCAAGTCTGAATAAATATGAAATATTAAAAATTCATTAAATTTTTATTTTGTGTGGAATTTTAGTGCGATGGGTGTGACATGCCTGTCATACCTGTCACAAGGATTTCTTGTGACAGGTATGACACCAAACTAAACAAATGCTGAAAGAAGGATGGGAAGGCATCAAATCTTATCACCACTTTAAGGTAAGTGCTGATAGTTAACTTTTTGATTGGAAAAACTACAGAATCAACACTAAGGGTAAGGGAGGTAAGTCGCTGCTAATTGCGAATCTCCCACCAGAAAGATTTTGAAAACATCAGATTTAAATATATGAGATTATGTTGTGGTTTCCCTGGCCAGTAACAAAAAGCACAACAAGCTTGTACCTTGTACTACGGTAATGTCTTAAATATCAACTACCATAAGGAAGAAATAAGCTTGAAATACATGCAAGCTAGTGGACCACACTGAATTGGGCCAGGGAAAGATGATATCTCAATTGAAAACTTTTTTACCATTGTAAAAAAATAGCTACACCAACACTTATAACAAGTAGGGGGCACTGCAAATTTCAAACTAACTGCATAAAAATGTTAGTTTTATTAAATTTTGTTTGTATATTAGCTATTGTCAAGTTTTTTGTCAATACCGATCGCTGTTTTTTTTTGGCAAATAACTTTAAAATTGTATACTTTGCATGATGTCATGCCCATCACAACTTTGTCACACCCATCACAGCAGAAAAAAATTTCTTATACATTAAAATAATTAAAATTTATTATGAAAATTATGCATTAAGTTTAATCTGAATCTCTTTTATTAGAAAAAAATTGTTTTAATAATGAAACGTTAAAATATTCACAGGAATTTTAACAAATGTGTATGCTAGTGAAAACTCATGTCCGGAGAGAGTCACACCCGTCACAAGATTAAATTTTTTTTTTAATTGAAAGCTATTGAAGTTTCATGTTTGCACAATTATTCCAGCAAATACATGGAAAAACACCTCAACGCAGAATATGCTTAAAAGTGCGACGTACGTTGCAGAACAACGGACAACAGAACATTTCAAATTATCATTTTCAAGAAAATTCACCATTTAATCGAAGGAAAAATCGCGAAATTCATCACTCAATGGCCCGGAAAAAAAAATCTTTAATCATCCATTTAAAAATATTATGTAATTCATCAATGGGTCGCGAGAAAACTTGCGCAATTCGTCAGTCAATCCGGAAGAACAAATCATAAAATTCTTCAGCCTGTTGTGGAAAAACATACAAAATTCGATGGACAGTCACAGAAAAAAAAATCCCCGATTTTCGCCAATTGGTCGCAGGTGAAAAGCCCCACGATTATCTCTTCTAATCAGTCGCAAGAAAAAAACTCAAAATTCGCTTACGGTACAAGCAGGGATGTAGTGGAGGGTATACGGCGTATACCTTCTGGATTTTTTTAAGGAACACCGTATACCCTCTGTTTCTCAAGAAAGCTATTGTATATACACTCTAGGGTACACGCTCTGCCTTGAGCGTATACCCTCTGCTTAGAGCGTATACTCTCAGTTTTTTTTACAACTACACCACCGGGTACAAGGAAAAAATCGAGAAATTTGTCCGTGGATCGTCTGAACAAACTGCAAAAAGACCAATGGTTTTCTCTAATCGGTTGCAAGAAAAAGCCTCTAAATTTGCCTATGGTACAAGGAAAAAATCACGAAATTCGTCAGTGGATCATTGAAGACGTTACTGCAGAACATTCTTGATCAGCTGAAGTTTGTTGCAGAACATTGTAAAGTATTCTGCTTTTGGGGAAAAACATATTTTAAATACTTTTCAGGTATTTATTAACTAATTTATTGCCCAAAACACAGATATAGGGGAGAGTGGGGGCTTAATAGGACAATTTTAAACTTTTAAGTATTCTAAAGTGAAATTAACAGATTTCAGATTTTTTTTTCTTAGGCATAAAAATGGAAGTATTGTCTTTAAAAAAAATAATAATTAGAAGAGATAGATTTTGTTCTTTTTAAATATAATGACTTTTGTACACTATTGTATTTGTCCCATTAGTTCCCCAGGTCGGGGTCTATTGGGACATTCTGTGGGTCTAATGGGACCTATCAAAATCAACACAAAAAGGAGAATTGCAGTACCTATTTCACACATTTTAGTTCAAAATATAATGTACATAAGCAGTATAGTATTAATTACTGCATACTAAAATCTGAAAAATTAAAATGAAAAGATATTAAAGATGAACGAATTTTGATCTATTGTAGGCTGAGGCAACTTCATTACAATGTCTAATTTCACTCCAGTGTTTTTCTACTTTTATTGGGTAACAAACTTTTGAGAATCGCACCTTTTTGTAAGGTAACTCAAAAAAAGTTCTTGAATCCATGGTTTATTTCAATAACAAGTGCCACATAATGTCCCATTAGTCCCCATAAGCTGATGTTTTATATTTTTCTAATCTACATAGCACATGTTTATCCAAAGATCATTTAACTAAGTTTAATATAAAATAAAATATTTGTGTTATATTAATTAGGGAACAGATGTCATATTCGCGCGATTTTTTTCTGTCGCCAATATCATATAGGCAACAGGTACTTAACTTGCGTCAAAGTGTCGTTATTTTGTTTGATGTGGTAACCCGGATTATGTTGTTTATGCTGTAGATGTTTTCGCCAAATTGGCAACCGAAAAAAATCGTGCCAATATGGGGCGAATATGACATCTGTACCTTAATTAGTAGCCTTATGAACAATTTCAAGCAATAATGAATTGTAAATATCACTGAAGTAAAAAACATCAAAGTTACTTTTTATAGTTGAAAACAAACTTTCTTCATGCACACTTTCAACAAATTACAAATGGCTGACTTCTCGTTGTTAAAGATAGCAGCTTTGGTGTTGTCATTCAGGTGTAACATAATATTTTCTAAAAAATAATATTTTCAATGAAATTTAGTCACTGTCCCATTAGCCCCCACTCTCCCCTAACCTCTTAAAATTGTGTTCGGATGTCACACCCATCACAATGGAAAGGTCCTTAAGTTGTCGGCCCAACTTAACACGCTTTTTACGGTGCATCCCCTTTAGTCCTTTTTTAGTTTCTATTTGATGCCCTCAAAATCTGAGTTGTTATCAGATTTGTTGAGTCAAAATAGAGTTGTAAATTTTCTTTGTCTACCTGTATGGTTCAGTATCATCGAAAAATGTCACAGTTTTCATTATCGGCAAACTCAAAAAGTTTCGCATTGTTGAGCAGGGAACTTGAGAACAGTCTTAAGGAATTTTTACTTTATCCCAATTTTACGTGCGCGAAAAAAAAAGAATCATAAACGCTGCACTTGACAAAAAATAGCTTTCAAACTCGTAAACGTTGCAGTGTTTCTTCCATAAAATACGATACTATTATAGAAAAATCTTTTGATATAGTACAATACTATTTCATTCAAATGTGTTGCTTAGTCAACAAAATTGCAGTTAGAAATCCATTAATTAAAAATGTAATGCGTTGGAAAATAAACTCAAAGATTTCAAAGTCTACTGGTTCTTTTAAAATATTTGAACACATACTGGAAATTTGTATAGAAATAAAGTGAGGTAGGGACCGATTTTAATGATTTTTTGAAAGGATCAAGTAGAGACCGATCTTTTACACCAGGTCAAGATAGCTTTCTCTAATCTGTACTAAAAATCCCGGCTTATAATGCAGACAGACCTCTGGTATAGTTACGTGACATTCGTGAGCAAGATATCAGTGATCAGACAAGAGTCCATTAAATTTATGCAAAATCAAGCTTTTAAAATAATTTGATGGAGAAAATTATTAATTCATTTCTGATAATTTATACAGAAACAGTTAATATATCTAGGTATTTGAGTACGACGGGGCACATCATACGTCCCACGGACTCCTCTCGCAAATAATATTTGTAGCCTTCACAACTTTCGTTGTATAAATAATTTAGAAAACTTTTCCTTGATGAATTGATATTGAGACGTCAGAGGTTACTCTAGCCTCTGTTTAAAACCATACATACAGAGATAAAGTACATTTTACTTACACTGTCCAGAGCAGCTAACTGCTCCTCACTTAAGTCCCCTACTCTTCCCGAGTGCATTTTTCTAAAACAAATTAAAACAACTATTTCACAGGCTAACTATTTAAGAGTTATTTTTAGGCTCGGGCATGTACAAAACACGGTGGACTGCACGAATATCCAAATGCAAATTGTGTTTTTAAAGGGCCTTTCAAGACTTCAACTTTCGAATGACCTTATCGATCGCATAAAATGACAACGACGCAACCAGGGAGAAAACATCACGCAACATTACAGCAAACGTACTAATTTCGTACAGCTTCAACTGAATCCTATGCGAAAGTTCTGTAAAATTTACTTCCTAAACTCAGGGAGTTTAGAAAATGTTTTTCTTCAACAAATGACAGAGTATTTGGGTGTGTTCAAGAAGCACGCGCGCTGCGCCCGCGATCTCAGGAGACAGGATAATGGAGTGGGTTAATATCATGGATAGAATAACACGTAGTGTGTTCAGGAACAGATCACGGACGAGGCTGAAAAAAGTCACGTGATACCGGTAATGCTGCGTTTACACTGGCTTATCAGGTCTACAAGGTCTGCCATGCGTGGGTTTAGCCTGGTTTAGGGTGCTGCGTTTACACTATGGCTTATCAGGTCTGCGAGGTCTGCCAGGCGTGGGTTTAGCCTGGTTTAGGAGGGTCTGCGTGGTCTGCGAGGCTTGGTCTCTGTGGTCTAGGCCTTGGCTTTAAAATACTAGACCCAACCAATCAGCGTGCTTCATTTTTCTGTATTCCGCCATTTTAAAAGATTGAAGAAGCAGACGACAGCTTATGATTTTAAAGATTATTTGAAATTAATAAGGGATTTACAAATTAAAGGTACGTAATGGTTTTTCAGATGTTTTTTAACATTTCTTTACATTGTTTCATAACTGTAGAAGTTTCTTTTATAAAGCTATACAATCGTAAGTTACTATTTTCATGTATTTACATACTACGCTACTAAAATTAATTTGTTAACTATGTTACTTTTTAATATTACCAAATTCTATAAAACGATGTATTCGTAAATTCTTTAATTTGCATCTTCCTGTATTTACATACAACGCTGCCTATGCATTTGTTAATAGATAATTATGTTCCTCATTTCCAAATTCTTTAAAATTAACCTGGTTTCATATGCATGAATTTAAAACAAATTTGATAGTATATGAATACAAATTAATATAATATGGTCGTCATTCTATTATAATGTACGGTAATCCCTTTTTTGTGAATAAATAGTTTCATTTCCTTCAGGAATTTATTTGATATTCTATTTCAATGCATTTTTAGTACGGACAATTTTTTAATTTATCCTAAAACTAGCAACAAATTTTTAACCATAGAATTAATTTTGAATTAACTCCAAAGTTTTCTCTATTATTTTTATATAATTGACTGATCATAGCAAACTCTGCATACATGATTTACATTATTATTAATCAGTTTTAAATGTGTTAATTTTTACAATGATACGGTACTATCTAAAAAGTAATATGAAGACTTTGAATTGTATTTAGCTTCTTATCCTCCCCCTAAAAAAATTCTAATGACATATAAAATTTAACTTTTTTTAAATTGAACAAACTTGTTTTTAAATAAAGTTTTTACTTGTAATGATTATTAATAATTTATAAACCATCCCTTATTCTTTTTAAAATTTTATCTTATATGTTTATCTTTCTGTAGTTTTCTTTAATAATTAATCAGTAGTAGTAGATTAAAACTGTAAAATCTAGAACATGAATTTTTTCTCTCCACTTCCCCACAAGAGATGATTTACGATTGAAAAGTTCGTAAATTATTTTTTTTTTTTTCAAGAAAGAGTTTGAAAAACTTTTAAACCTATAAAAGTCATACTTGAAGTAGAGATTAGAATCTGCTGGTGCCAAGATAAATACATATTTTACCAAGTTTGCTCTCAGGATATCGCAGGTGTGTAGTCTTCTATAATAAGTGACTACCATTTGTGATCTTCTGCAAGAAAGTGGATTGTCTGATGCTCTTGGACTATGTGCTGTTTTGTTGTTTTCTACTTAAAATTCATCAATCAGGAACTCTCGTATAAATAAAGTATTACTAACTTGTATGACTGACTGTAAGTATGTAGTTTTTTTATATATTTATTTTCTGTTGCTTAGAACGAGAGATTTTGAAATGCATTCTACATTGTTTTTGTTGTTTTTATTAGTTTATTACACTCTTTTTTTTTCTATTCATTTACATTGCAGGATGTTTTCAATGGGACATTTTCAACAGTTATGTGAATGTTGAGTCTGCCTGTTGACCCGACTTTTACATGAGATTTGCATGCTTTTTTTGAAGATATGAATCTTCAATAATATTCGTGTATGATGATTGTAAGTAAGTCATTTTTCTCAAAAGTACATGTTCTGTATTTTATTTATCATTGTCTTATCTTTTATATATAACGTCATTTTTCTCACAAAATCAATCTGTATCTAAGAAAACTTTATTCTCAATACAATATTTATTATTTAATTCCTTTTATTCTTTAATCAATGTTTTCTTCGCATTAGTTTTTTTAATTTATAAAATGGCGTTAAATGATCAATTAAAAAAATGTAGTTTATGTAAATATGTAAACTATGTTTTATATAAACATCGAGTATATGAGTATTCTGTTAGTGGGAAGCAGTTAACCTCTACCTCCCTCCCTATACACACTTTTCAAGGATTTGATATTGCAAAAAATGTGTCGCTCAGACTTAAAAAAATTCTGAAATTACACGAAAGCTAGAATAACTTATCAGATTTGTCTAAAATAAGATCACAGTGTTAAATAAGCAATTTAAGCACAGTAATTAATTAGTAATGTATATATTTGAGAATATGGTTATGTATATTGCTTCGTAGCTGTGAACTATGATCAAATGATATCTCTTCCATTTCTAATTCCTTTTTCTTCCATTTGGTACACCTGGATAATTTTAATTTAATATCAGCTTAATAATTATTAATTATTAATATATTTTATTTAATATTGAAATAATATAAAATGTATTATCTGTGATAGTATCATGGTTTTTATTTGTTTAATAATTATTAAGCTGCATATGTAATAATCTAATGTATTTGATTTATAATCTAAAATGCATTATTATTAATGTTGTTGTTTGTTTTTTTTGTTGTTGTTGTTGTGATTTGGGTTGTTTATTTACAATTCTTTGAAGTGATATGAATTATTTATTTCATTAGTATAAGTTATTGAAATTATCAGGAGCATATGGTGTATTTTAGAATTTAATTAAAATGTGTCAACATTTTAATTAATTTTGGTACTTTTCGGTTAGCTGGGCGCCACTGTTATCTATACATATTTGTATACATACATATATGTAAATATACACATGTATACATATACATATATTGCATATATACACACTTATTGTAATTAATGGTTATATACATTTACATATACAGTAGAAGATCTTTATAACGCAAACCTAAAAACGCAAGGTTGTGCGTTATATAGAATTTTGCATTACATGGATCACGTCATTTAATTCACCTTGTAAACATGGCCAAATATGTCTGAAACATATCAAAATACATTAGAATATCTTTATACTGCATTCCTTGTTACCAAGAGCTATCTAAATTATAAATTTTTGCATAAAATAGGTCAGACATTGTTAAATTTACTTTATAAACAGGATCCAAATATAACTGACACAACCATCCCTTATATTAGACATTTTCAAAAATAATAGTTATTGTAATAATAGCATTTTCTTCAGTAAAAAGGTCTTAAATTAGAAGATAAAGTTGAACTAATGTATCAAGTTTAGTCCTCTAGAGAGTAGCAATATTTTACAATGTGAAAATGCAGGTGCTTTTTAACTGCAAAAATCATTGTTTACATCTGAGAAGTTGTGCGTTATATGGAGAATTGCGTTATATAGAATTGCGTTATAAAGATCTTCTACTGTATATGTAAATGTATATAACCATTAATTAAACATAACCTTCCACAGTCAAATATTATGAATTAAAGCTGTAAGTATTAAAAAAAAATAAAAATAATATAAGAATTATTATGGAAGAAAAAGAAAAAAGTGGACACCGACAAAAATTGAAAAGCTTATACATTGAATTACGTTATCAAGGGCACAGAATTCAATGATATAAGCAAAATGGTTGTTTTCTGTGGGAAAAATAAGCTAAAGCTAAAAGTTATTTTCCCCTGTGCCCAAACAACCAAAAAATCAAGTGAATTGATTAAAAATGAAAGCAGAATAGAAACAAATAATATGAAATGGAAGAATCAATAAAACGTATTTAAATATTTATAGGATATAAAATATAAATAATAAACACCATACCGATTAATATTTCAGTATTTTACAAAAATCCACGCGCACATGGCTGCCAGTATATCAAAAAGATTAAGGTGAATAAAACAGTTAAGAAATCACAGTAAATGATACCAAAGGATGCAGTTAATACATTTTGAAATAAAATTTGAAATACCTTGTTAAACACATTTAATCTAATATAAAATAAATAGATATTAATTACATTATTTAAAATGCACTATTAAATTAATTAATAACAGTTTAACAATATCGTCAAAATTTAGCTAAAAATACCTCCTGGTGTATTAAATTATAATTGAAATGGAGCTAGAAAAATTAACAATTAGAGCTATCTTAAAGAGACAAATTTAGTGCTGCCATCTAGTATTACTTCTATTAAACAACTAACGCAAGATAAATATTTGTAAGCATTTGAATGTAAATAACTGTATAAATAATTGTAAGCATTTGAATGTAAATAACTGTATAAACAGCAAAACCAAACATATCCTTATATATAGAGAATTATAAACCGAATATAAACCACACAATGTATTTAAAAACTATTGTAAATAAAATTTAAAAGCATACAATATATTCTATTAGCTAACTTATTTAAACTAAACTAAGAATTAAATAATTCTAGAACATTGATAATATATAGCATATAGCTATATGCTATAATACAAAATAAAATTCAGTAATAATTAATATAAATAATTATTAAATATAAAAATTATTTTTTATGAATTATATATCAGATATTTATAAAATGAACAGGAAATAAAAAACATGTGGAAGTAAATAGAAGGTTAAATGATACTTAAATACCCATTACTTAAAAAGCACAAATATAGAGTGTGGATTATCTTCAGACATCCATAAAAAACCATAAAGTATGAATGTGGAACATTCAAAAACATTAAACCGATAATAAATATTAAAAAGAATAGAGTAATAATAATAAAAATAATTACCCAATTTTAATGCATACAGTATAACTATATTTATATTATACATACTTATATGTATATTATTCACTATAAGAATGGCATACTATTAGTAATTAATATGATATTGTCCTTAGTAAATTTAAAATTTAATAACAAATAATTGTAAATTAGATTAATCAATAATTAGGCTAATTATAATATTAATGAAATTCTCCACTTACATATAAAATATCAAATCAACATCCATATAAAATACGTAACAAAAATATAGTAATAATACAAAAGCCCCCATTTTTTTTTTATATATATATAATTAACCATTGCGTATTATCCAGACAACACCACCCTCCTCCGTACTTTAACATCTACCCACCCAACCAACCTATATTTTTTTTATATTATTTTACAATTTTTAATTTTTTATAGATATTTTTTTATTTTATAATTTTTTTGTAATTTTGTTTACGCATGTGTTAATTTGTTTTAATAGATCATGTAAGAAAAGTACTAATTGTATATTAATGAATATATGAATTTTTTTGGAAAACCATGATTTAATGCATCATAAATTAGTTTTTTAATATTATTGTTAATTAGAGGAGAAGAACATAAACATTTTATTCTATATAAATGATTAAGTATTATATTCCGAAATACAGAATGATGTAGACAAGATTTAAAATTTGTAAATGTATTAACTTTGAATTTAAATTCTTTACGTTTGTCATATAAATCTGTGATTGTTTTATAGTCTTTGATTGTAATTTTAAGATCTAAGAAGTTAATTGTATTGTTAGATAAAAGGTTTTCCGTTAATTCCAAATTAGTGGGATAATCAACTGGAAATCGAGTAATTGCAGATTGATCAGTATTAATTAAAATGATGTCATCAATATAACGATATAAATGTAGATTATTATTAGTAAAATTACGTTCATAATGATATAAGTACAAGTCAGAGAGTAAACTGGAAGTACAACCGCCTTGTGGTATACCGACATGCTGTAAATATAAAGTATTATCTTGCAATATATAATTATTATAGATAATGAAGTTAGTTAAAGATTTAAAATATGCAATATCTAAATTAGATGGTAATTCCAGTTTTTTATAATATTTTTTAAATAATGCATTTATAATTTTATGTAAATCTAATAGGTCTATATTATTAAAAAGATCTTTGAAGTCATATGTCGTTATATTATAAACACAATGAAGATTTTTTAAAATATTAACAAGTTGATAGCTAATTTTTATACAATGTGTATTATCATTATTTGTAGTAAGTACATATAATTGATTAAGAATTTTTAAGAGAAGTGTATTGGCTTTATTATTATATGTATTACAACCAATAGTAACAGTCCTAAATTTAATAGGAGTTTTATGAAATTTGGGAATAAGAACTAAATATGGATAATTAAAATTAGTAGATAAAATATTTAATAGTTTATAATAACTTCGAATTTTACGATTATTTACAATTACAGTTTCATTAGTTTTTTGAAATGACTTATTAGAAGAAATAGAATTTGTAAGAAGTTGGTGATAATATGATTTACATATAATAGCATAATTGTTAGGAGATTTGTCTACATATGTAATAACGTAGTTTTTTTGTAATTTAGTAATTTGTTGGAAATAATGCTTTGTATTAATAGAAACCAAATCAGCAATATTATTTTTTAAAGCCATAGTTAATTTTTCAATTACTAATATCTTCCATTGATTAAAATATTCAATAGGCTTATTATAAGAGATAGAAATTTTATAAATAAAAATATCAATATCATATGTAAACTGTTTGATAATAGATTTAACATTAAATTTAGATGGAAGTCTATATTTAGTACCATAACCCATTAGTTGTTTCAATTTAAAATCATGAACAATATCAAGATTTCCAGTGATTATATGTCCATGATCATTGTTTATGTATTTTTTTAGAGTGGGGTCATTGCATTTACACGGAAAATTACTTGCAGCAGATGTATTTTTTGAAAATGTACTGTAGTTAAAAATCTTTCTACCAATTGTATTAGGATATTTAAAGGTTTTTGATATATGAAGATTATTGATAGGAAAAAATAATTTTTATCATTAATTATAGAATTGATATTAATTTTATTAAATATGTGATTTGAAAAAGTAATTAACATTTGAGTATTCATGTTTTGAATTTTATGGGTTTTTTTTTTTTTTTTGTAAATTAATATTTAAAAGATTAACCCTACTCATAATAAGGTCAAAGTAAATATCAGAGAAATGTTTAGAGAAAGATTTACTTAGAAAGACATTTAAATGTTGTACAAGCTGTTTCTTTTTAATAGCAAAGATGTTTTTTCGAATTAACAACCAGTTATAATTCTCTAAGTAATTTCGTTGAAGATCATTAATTTGTTTTGTGATAGATTTTTTGGAAACTACAACTGATAATGAACCCTTTCCGCGTTTATTATGTGTTGTTTTAGCATTTAAATTATGATTAAGAGTAGGATAAATTGGAGAATTGTTATTTATAGATATTTATTGTTATTTATAGATGTGAAGGCTTTGACAGGTCTGTTAAATACTTCACTATTAAGTCCATAAGGATAAATTGTGTTATAATATTTCATATATGATGATTCCATATAAAGACGTTCTGATTTATTTTTTAGAATTTGAAGGATTTCAATTGTCGTATTTTTAAATAGATGTTTATGAAAATGTTGAATTTCAGCTGTAGATTGTATATTTTTTGCTTTGTTGTTATTAGAGTCTGAACGATGATGATTGATTCGTTTATGAATTGGACCTGATGTTTCACCAATATATTTCATATTACATAAGTTGCATTTTATACTATAAATAACATTAAATGCTTTACAAAAACTTGAATAATTAGGATCTGAGACAATTTGTGTCTGAGCAGCATATGGACATGTCTTGCACCGAGAATCATAGCACTTACGAAAAAATAAAGGACGAGGGGGAGAGTATAAATGGTCGCTGGATGACGATCCAGGTACAACCCAATTATTATTCCTGTACCGGGCACTACACTGCATAGATGCTAAGTGTATCTTGCCAGTATCGAGATGTTTACTAAGAACTGCCATATAAAAATTATGTATGGAAAATGCAATAATTGCCATAAAAATAAGAAATTTTAATAATTTAATTAAATTAGCCTTGATTAAATAATAAAACTTGAGTAAGAAAAAATATATACAATATTTACAATAATAGAAGCAGAACGCAGAAACAATCTTCAAATTATCCATAACCAAATTATGAAAACCCAAATATCGTAGACTAATAATAGCAAGAAACCACTAAACTATTTTATAACAAATAAGTCAAAAAAGATCCGCATAACATCCAAATCCTAGAACAACTATAACCATGCAAAGACAACCAAAACGCATACCCAACTAACTACTCAGATCAAATTAAAATGAATTTAAACTAAAGCAAATCAACATTAAATCTATGAATAGGAATAATTATTGCTACCAAATTAATGTATATATAAAATGATTATCTCTACAGAATTATGTAAAGCTATAGCAAAAATAGAAAATATATAGGACAATATCATACACTAATATCAAGAAAATTCAGATAAAATCATAACTAGAAAATTAAAAAACATTAAATAAATCGTTGCAATGATAGGAATGAAAAAATTAATGGAATCCTAAAATAGGTATCAGATAACTACATGGTAGAAATCATATTGATAATACACATAGATAGTGCGCTAATTGCAGCAATGATCTAAGCGTATAATATTTAAAAGATTGCTAAATAATTTAGCGACCTGGGAATATATATAAATATATATAAGATACCATAAGGAAAAAATACATCAAAATGAATTGTTGACATTCAAAATGAAAAGATATTTAAAAATATCGTAAAAAGCATACATTCATAATTACTTGCGCAAATGCATCATAGTAATTTGAATGCTAATATATAACCATTAATTAAACATAACCTTCCGCCGTCAAATATTATGAATTAAAGCTGTAAGTATTAAAAAAAAGAAAAAAAAAATAATATAAGAATTATTATGGAAGAAAAAGAAAAAAGTGGACACCGACAAAAATTGAAAAGCTTATACATTGAATTACGTTATCAAGGGCACAGAATTCAATGATATAAGCAAAATGGTTGTTTTCTGTGGGAAAAATAAGCTAAAGCTAAAAGTTATTTTCCCCTGTGCCCAAACAACCAAAAAATCAAGTGAATTGATTAAAAATGAAAGCAGAATAGAAACAAATAATATGAAATGGAAGAATCAATAAAACGTATTTAAATATTTATAGGATATAAAATATAAATAATAAACACCATACCGATTAATATTTCAGTATTTTACAAAAATCCACGCGCACATGGCTGCCAGTATATCAAAAAGATTAAGGTGAATAAAACAGTTAAGAAATCACAGTAAATGATACCAAAGGATGCAGTTAATACATTTTGAAATAAAATTTGAAATACCTTGTTAAACACATTTAATCTAATATAAAATAAATAGATATTAATTACATTATTTAAAATGCACTATTAAATTAATTAATAACAGTTTAACAATATCGTCAAAATTTAGCTAAAAATACCCCCTGGTGTATTAAATTATAACTGAAATGGAGCTAGAAAAATTAACAATTAGAGCTATCTTAAAGAGACAAATTTAGTGCTGCCATCTAGTATTACTTCTATTAAACAACTAACGCAAGATAAATATTTGTAAGCATTTGAATATAAATAATTGTAAGCATTTGAATGTAAATAACTGTATAAACAACAAAACCAAACATATCCTTATATATAGAGAATTATAAACCGAATATAAACCACACAATGTATTTAAAAACTATTGTAAATAAAATTTAAAAGCATACAATATATTCTATTAGCTAACTTATTTAAACTAAACTAAGAATTAAATAATTCTAGAACATTGATAATATATAGCATATAGCTATATGCTATAATACAAAATAAAATTCAGTAATAATTAATATAAATAATTATTAAATATAAAAATTATTTTTTATGAATTATATATCAGATATTTATAAAATGAACAGGAAATAAAAAACATGTGGAAGTAAATAGAAGGTTAAATGATACTTAAATACCCATTACTTAAAAAGCACAAATATAGAGTGTGGATTATCTTCAGACATCCATAAAAAACCATAAAGTATGAATGTGGAACATTCAAAAACATTAAACCGATAATAAATATTAAAAAGAATAGAATAATAATAATAAAAATAATTACCCAATTTTAATGCATGCAGTATAACTATATTTATATTATACATACTTATATGTATATTATTCACTATAAGAATGGCATACTATTAGTAATTAATATGATATTGTCCTTAGTAAATTTAAAATTTAATAACAAATAATTGTAAATTAGATTAATCAATAATTAGGCTAATTATAATATTAATGAAATTCTCCACTTACATATAAAATATCAAATCAACATCCATATAAAATACGTAACAAAAATATAGTAATAATACAAAAGCCCCCATTTTTTTTTTTTTTTTTTTTATATAATTAACCATTGCGTATTATCCAGACAACACCACCCTCCTCCGTACTCTAACATCTACCCACCCAACCAACCTATAATATTTTTTTTATATTATTTTACAATTTTTAATTTTTTATAGAAATTTTTTTATTTTATAATTTTTTGTAATTTTGTTTACGCATGTGTTAATTTGTTTTAATAGATCATGTAAGAAAAGTACTAATTGTACATTAATGAATATCATACATTTATATTACATATATATGTATATATAACAGTGGCGCCCGGCTAACCGAAAAGTACCTTAATTTTTATAAAGCTCTGAGCTTCAAAATAAAATAAGTGATATTGTTTGTTTCGCTCAATCAATGTTTATAATTCACTGGGTCATTCGATGGTAACTTACGTTACATTTAGAACAGTTTACTTCAGTAATTTTAGTAATAAAAGACAAAAGAAAAAAAATATTAACAATGCAAAGTTGACATGATTTGTTAATTAAACCTATTCAAGGATAAATTTAGATGATAATGGCCTAATTTTAGTGTTTTTTCTTGAACTCTGCCAGTTATATTTATTATGGTAACTGACATTACTGAAAAAGTAACGTAAGTTGCCATAAAAAATGTAATTTTCATTTTCTAGGTAATTTTTATCCAAATTGGCCTTTGGATAGGTTTAATTAACAAATCATGTCAACTTAACATTTGAAAATTTTTTGGTGTTATATTACTGAAATTACTGCTGTAAATTGTTTTAAATTATAACGTAAGTTACCATGGAATGACCTTAGTATTCAACGACAATCAAAATTGGAATTAATATGTATCCGGTGTCATAAAATGCTATAATTTGAAATAAGTCTTCTAAATTTTTGGGTCAAAATTCATTAAACAAAAAAATATATATATATATATATGAAGCCATGCTTTTATGATTTTTACGCTTTCAGATTTCGCTCACAAAATTTACATTTTTCCTATAATATATTTTATAAGTAAGCTGCAGCTTCATACTTTATTTTAAATATGAATTAACTAAGAAATTGTGAGCATAGCAAGTAAAAGTTTTTTAAATGTTTTTTTTTTTTAGCTCAAAAGATTAGTTTTGAGATGTTAATGATAATATTCATAGCTGCTGAATCAGAATTTAGTTCAAAAGCATTTTGAGAAATTTAAATGACCATAGGTATAAAATTTATCACTTGTATGGTTTGGTTATTTTATTTAGTTGTAATTAATGCAGTTTATAAATATAACATATGGAAAGTAATGATGTTTATTAGTAAAACATATTGCGCATTAGCTGTGTTTGGTTGTCACCCCCTGCTTTTTTTGGAAAATTAACCTTTATGTATAGTGCGTAATATAAATAAGTGTGTTTTATTGAATTCTTCTACGTGTGGAAAGCATATTCTCTTATTTTTTCTATTTAAATTATTCTACACTGACTATTACTCATGCTGGTTAAGCTATTTAATACTTATATTTAACTTCTGAGTATTTTTGGTACTTTTATGTTACTCGTGTACAAATCTTTCCCATAACACTTTTTTTTTTTACACACATGAAAATTAGAAACAATATTTTGATGATATATTTTTTTTCTGCAATTGAATCAAAACGAGTGAAAGGCATGTATTTAAATGCGACATATGTATTAGAATGAAATGAGTGAATGGTTTATATTTAAAATTAAGTGAATGCAATGCAAATGATGACAAAGGAAAAATATTTGTTGATTTATCGCCTGTGCCGACTAACAGAAAAGTACCATATTTTTAAATTATTTTTTATATTACTATGCAAATCGTGAAATGAAGAGTTTTAATGTTATTAATAATTAATGTTATTTTGATTTTGGGTTTGAAATTTTAAGTTTATTTATTAATTATACTATCTTAACTCTCATGGAAAGATGCTTGCAAACTAATATTAAACCAATGGTAACTTTACAAATTTATCATTTGCTTTTGAATATTTTTAAATAATTTTTTCTGTTTTGCGTGGGACATGTCTAATTGGGTATCTTTTTGCCCTTGATTTCAGGTGCAGTTTTTCAGAGGAAAATTTCAGTTTCAGAACTTGTTTCAAAATTAAAAGTGCCCTCAGAAAAAAAAAAAAAAAACTGCAACCAAAGAAATAAAAAGTAAACATATTTGGTTAGACATCAGGTTCAGGTTGCCCAGGCCAAAAAAAAAAAAAACAAAAAAACCAAAGTATTGAAATGCAAATAAGAATTTTGAAAAGAACATTGCCGTTGGTTTAACATTTAGTTTCAGTGTTCTTGTGTTACTACTAGAGATGAGAGATATGGTCTTGGGGTCGATTTTTGTACCATTCTTCAAGCTCGGGTGGACCCGAACTCATTCATTCTGAAATTAACAATTTTATTTATTCTCATACAGAAAAAAATAAAACAACTTTTTTCCCTTAAAAATTACTTATTCCATTTCAAGTCATTTTAATGTTATTTTTATCAGAATGAAAGGGAAACAGAAATAGGGTTTTTTAAGCTCTTTTTAGATGTGTTTGTAACTATATAAATACGAAGCACCTATAGTCTTCATCTGGTTTGTCCATCTGTCCGCATATAACAGCGCAAAAAATACCCAACCAAATGGTTTGAAATTTAATATATATATATAATCGTTGCAGAATTTTGTCAAGTCATTTCAAATTTTAAGAAAATCAAATCAAAACTTAAAAAGATATTAATAAAAGTTTTCTTCATTCTATTAAATCCTATCATACATAATTAATTCAGTGATATCCCATGACATGTAATGATTCTAGGTTGCCATGTTGATTACGTCATATTTAAGATGGAATCCTATTATTTCCATATTACCTCCTTTTTTTAGGTATGTCAAGAACATGCTTTTTGGTTTTGATGCACTATTTATTACTTCTTAATTATTAATCCAACTGAAAGTTATTAAATGATTATCTCGCTTCTTTCCAAAAAACTGTCTTAATAGTTCACAATTTAGCTAGTTACACAGTTTATTTTTACTCAATTTTTACTAATGTATTATCTTCCTTTCAGATTGAAATATAAATACCTTTTTCTTCAGATCAATAAAGTTTTCTGCAAAACATTGTCATCATCATAGACCATTATGATACATATTAATATTGTTTCATTTATTATACGTAGTAATCATTATATTCAATAATATTTATAATATAAAGAAATTTTATTTTGTTTCTGTAACTTGTACTTTCAAATAAAAGAAATTTATTAAAGATTTGTTGTCTTTTATTTGACTATATATTTTTATTATAAATGGTATTTCAGGTATTTGCTTGTTTTGTCTATCATGTAAACCTTGATTTAAGAATTGTTTTTAATTATCTATTTATTTTTTATAAAAAAAAAAATGGCTAAGATATAAAATGAGAAAAACACTTTCAACATGGTTGAAAAGTATTTATGAATTCAGCTTGTCACACTTGTAAATATACTGTGATTGCATTGTAATTATTAAATGCTAATGATGTTCGCTATAGAGGGTGCTATTTAAATGCGAAATTCAATAAATATAATGCATCAAAAAGTGTTATGGGGACAACAAGTGCTGAAAATGCATTTTTACTGAGTTACGTGTTTTTAAATGGCACATTTAGATATTTCATTTCATTGTATGAAAATATTAAATTTCTTAATAGCTACTGTTGGAGAGTATTTCATAATCTATGCCTAATTTTTCATAATTTGTGTATATTCCTTATACCAGTGGTGCAGCCAGTATCCTTATTTGTAAGGGGTTTTGGAGAATTATTACTCCTTGTGGGATACAATATGTGACAAATAAAAACCAATGTAATGAAAAGCAAACATAATAAGTTTAGCATTTATGTGTTTAAAGGTTTCATAGAAAAGCTTCTTTATAATATAAGGTATTTTCAATACAACTTATTAGTTTTTTAAATACTGTGGGAGGAATTTTGAAATGTCACCTTCTTTTGCTGCTGCAGTGTTTATACAAATTAAGGGCTGTGCATACATAAAATTATCATTTTAATGTGTGTGGGAGGAGGGGGGGGGGACCTGACGTTTGATTGTCATAAGATATTTTTGGGGAAAGTTTTTTTTTTTTTTTTTTTTTTAATCCAAACGATATTTTTTGTTTTAGTGCTTTAATTTTTTCTTTACATCAAAATAGTCTTATACCTTTTTAAATAGTGAGTGTAGTTAGATGTTAATTGATATACAGTTGTTTAAATGTAAAATCATATCTTTATGCAAACGCAAACATATAAAAATAAAAAGGATTTTTAAACATTGATGATGATTTCATTAAGGTGTGTGTGTGTATGTGTATGGGGGGGGGGGGGTGTCGAGGAATGATAACGTATGATATTGTAAGTGATGGAGTGGGGACTAAAATTACCTAAATGTTGATAACATTATATATGTACAACACCATACAATAGTTTTAGAACGGGAGTAAAATTATTGCAAATTTAAAACAATTATCAGATTTCTCAGCCCTATTTTCAACCATCTGCTATAGTTTATAATTTTTAAAAAATGTTATTTAATTTTCTAATGCAACTTTTTCTTTTATATTGCCACAAAAAGAAAATGGGTATGAGCATTATTTTTATAAATCAATTAAAAAATCAGACTCACTGTATTTTCACATGCAAAAATGGCATCATTTTGAACAGATAATGCATATTTTTCATATATAAAATTTTAAGCCTTTACTATAAGTGTTACCATAGTACCTTTATTTAAATGTAACATCACGACTAAAAGTATATAGAAAATGGAGTCATTTTCATGTAATCATTGTAGATTTAATTTTCACAAGCGATAATGTAAGTTTCCATTTAAAAATATTGTTTTATCATCAGGTGAGGACAATAATTTCTCTTCTGAAATTAATGTCCATTATCTATAAAGTAAAAGCTTTATTTTCAAACTGTCCAAAAGTAAAATTTCACGAAATGTTACATTTAGTTCCTTTTTTTTCCAGTTACATGTGCCAAAGAAATTCTGTATTCTCCCTTATAAAACAGCGGGAATTTACTATTATTGTGTCAAAGTAATTAATTTTTTCCTCATTGTCGTTTTAAAGATTTATTGCTCAGAAGGTAGTGTCACAGATGATAATAATATAAATAATGAGACAGGCAGTTAACTGTTGCACCAGAGAGTGGTGTTGCCGTAGCAACATCATACGCTCTGCTGCAATGTGAAATGAGTGGTAACCTGATTACTGGTGATGTCTTCGATTAGGTTTTCCATCAGTGTTGGTATTCATTTCACATTGTAGCAACATAATGTCAACATTAAAGCCAAACCATACATATAACAATTAAGAAAACAAAAGTAAGCTCCTACTGTCATTTTTTAAATGAAGAATTGAAGCAGTTATCTCTTTTGTCAGGGGGTCGTCCCTGCCCTCCTGGACCCCTGTTTAAGGTAATTTCTGAACACTTAAGGGACAGTTTCCCTTTTCAACAATTTTCTTTATTTTAAATATGATTCAAATGGTGAACTCACTGAATTTCAATGTTCAACTAAAAGTACATTTTGAAAAAAATTTATAAAAATTTGAATTTTTTTAAATCTCTACTACTTTTTTAAAAAATTGATATTTTTGCCCTTTTTTTTTTTTTTTTTTAGATTTTCAAATGTGTACTACACAAACTTGCACATGGATTTTTAGACATATCTAATATTACATTTATTATGATTTTTTTTACTGATATATATATATAGTGCAAAACGATGAAATCTAACATATCTTCATATACTTTTATTTTTTTTTTAAATAACAAAAAACCTAAAGGCTAATTCCATGCGCAGATTTATCACATATGTAATAAAGAACATGCACAAAAAAAAGCTTAAAAATCTCTATCTCAAATACAGAAAAAGCCTTAAAACATGAAAGTGAAGAAAATATGAAAATGGAGAAAAAGCATTTAAAGTTTTAATTTGTGTGGTAATTGCGCTGAGTGTTTTAACAAAATTTACAATACCTCGTGATATATTTACGGTATGGATAAAAATGAGGTATCAAAATATTCACAATTAAACAGGCTTTCATTTAATATTAAAAAAGAAAAATCAATTTTTTGACCAATTTTAAGGTAAACTGCCCCCTTAAATCAAAGGGAAAAATAAATGTAAATTTTATTTTGTGGAAAGGAGGGATCGTACCCCTTTCCCAGACAACAACAAAAAAAAAGTTAGATTCATTTTCTCTCTGTGTTTCATTATTTTAAACTGTTTGAAAAGAATAAATTTTGTTTTTTTCAGAGTCAGAGAAAGAGAAAATTAGGGGGCAATTGCATTTTCTTGCTTCCCTTGTGGGCAATGAGCTTAGAAAAAAGCGTAATTTTTATTAATTTACACGTAATTAATGTCTGTGCAAAAGAAATTATGGCGCAAACAATTATGACACGTTCATTTCGATACGAATACGAACGTAAACAAACAAACACGACTGTCCCTCCCTTCCCCCAACCTGCAAATATACGCATGCGCAAGCTAAGTTCTTATGCCATAGTGTGAACGCAATTTTTTCGATTCTTGGACCTGAAAGACCCAAAAGACCTGACAGGCCACATAGTGTAAACGCAGCATAATTTACCCAAGGAACTTCTAACTGATAAGAAGGGAAGATACTACTGCTCTTCTCTTCTTTACGCTAGAAGTTTTTACCTTGACCACGTGATCAAAACGGAGATGGAATATCCTCTATTATGGTGCTAATTATAGCAAAAGGAACGTGCGCTAGATGGCTGAATGGATAAGGCAGTGAACTCGAGACTAGGGATTCTAGGTTCGAATCCTTCAGGTGCGTTTTCACTGGTCTACCCAAGGTCTAACTTACCTAACTTTTTACCTAAGCACAAGATTTTAGGTCGTTAGAACGCAATTTTGTAGGTTTGATTCATGATCAATCCTAAGCACGGCTTACCCAAGCGCAGCCAATTAAAATAGAGTATTTTGATAATAATGGCAGTGTTGTCAATTTTCTAAGTGATATATTTTTTTTAATTATTCTGTTTTTACGTCAAAGAATAATCTATTTTTTGTGATTGAAGCAAAATAGTAAATTTTATTAACATGTTGGATAAATATCCTCTTTTATTATTGTCTTTTAATTTAATAAATTGTGGGTAATCCATATGGATTGTAGATCGCTATTTTTGGTAATCATTTTCAGATGCATTTTATTAATATTAGAATACTAATTATATAGTTCGTTTAAGGATTTTGTTTCAGATATAAGGATGAAGATATGTCCAGTTCTCAAAATCATTTTATTAAGCGTTAATAGTATACAAATAATAAAAGTATTTTTTAAGAATATTTGTTTCTTAAAATGAATTACTTCATTGATTATATTAGGTTACTTGATAGGGTATTTCTGATCAATTAAGATTTAAATTTTCCTTTACTCACTTAAAATAATTGTAAGTGTTAAGAAGGATATTGTTTACTGTAGCCCATTGTTATTTAAATGGAAAATTAGTTACAGGCAAAATTCAATCCAGTTTTGCTAATAGAAAGTACTTGATTATCCATGTTTAAACGAGCATGTAAACAAAGTTTCTATAAAATAAACAAGCCATTGTCCTTTCCTGTTCCCCTTTAAGCAAGAAAGATCCGATTGCAAAACAGTTTGCTCTTTGGGTCATTCCACACGAATTCAACCAATGGGTGTTGCAGCATAGTCACAGATTTTTTTAAAATTTTTTTTGTAGACAGACATAGTAGTGAAACCCTCAAATCTGAAATTTAAAACTAATTTGCGCAATATTCACTGAGATATACCCTTTTAAAAAATGGTCATTTTTACCAAATGGTGGCCATCTTGGATGCTATCCCAATGTCTATAAATGTCCATAACTTGACAACTAATGATTCAAATTTTATATTTCTGGTACCAATTTAAAGCTATTTATATAAAGAATGCATATATGATATTAAAACAATGGTAAATTTTTATTTTAATACTGTTTATTACATTTAAACAGAAAATATCACCCTCAAAAATTGGCTTACTGTAATGGGCCATAAAAAAAATGGCCCATCATAAATTTTTTTCAAACTTGCTAAAAACATTGCTCCATATGTATACTTTAAACAGAAAAAAAAATTGGAGAGGTAAAATTTTTCATTAAAGAAAAATAGCTTTTTACACATAGGATGTCATTTACCTAACAGTGACTATCTTAAAACACGTAAGTATCTTTGGTTTAACAAATAATGGTTAAAAATATTTTTTTCTGGCATATGAATTAATGTATGAGCATCAATATATAAATAATTCAATTTAGAAATACCAATCAGCAGTTAATTATACTAAAAACACATACATATTAAAATAACAGTAAATTTTCATTTCAATACTTTTTATTTCATATAAAATGATAATATGTATAATTCTCAAAAAAATATACATAATGGAAAATATTTAGAAGGAAAAAGAGCCATAAAACATATTTTTTTGAAATATGGCAGAAATACTAGCTGTAAATCAGTTGAATTCAAATAAAGGATTAAAAATTAATATTAATGAGTTGATTGAGTTGACATTAGTTATTCAGTTCACTGCCAATTTCAATTTAAATGAACAAATCTTGACAAAATGAGTACACAAATCTTGTGTGATACAAATGTACAATAAAAACATCAAATATGTATAAAAGTAAGACTTAGATAAAACTTATATGAAACATATTTACATAAAATAAGAACAAGATACTTAACATGGATATAACTTTATAATATATTGTTGAAAGGAACTTGATAATATGTTGTTGAAAATTACCAAGGATTTAATCTGTCTTGAAGTTTAAGAATAAGAGTTGAATTGCTGTATGCTCCTCTGGAGCAACAGTATATGTTCTTCCTGTAGCAGTCATTAATGTAGACACTACATTCATTATATGCTCATATGGAATCCAACAAACATCTGAAGATTTTGGCCATGAATATGATGAACTAGGACCATGAGGATGCATGAACATAATTTTATAGTCATTGAATTCCTCGCAGTAATCTAAAATCTTACCAATCCACCAATTAACACCATATACACATGCAACATATTGTTCACTTTTAAATGTTTGTGGTTTGTCGGTTTCACTAAATCTCACAGTCGCAATAAAATTTGTTGAGGAGCCCGATACCCTGGAAACCAGTATTTGGCCTTTATTTATTGGCACAAAGCTGTGATTAACCCTTGTTCCTACGATTGTATCTGCCTTTGCATACCTATCTGCTAACTGATTATTGGCAATTTCAATTTCAGATTTTGTTATAAAAAAACTTTCAATTCCTTTAACATATTCTTTTGCAAATGTGTACAGATCAAATGCATTTAAGATACCATCTTTGAATGGACGCTGAAGACTTGCTTTGGTGGCCATGCGTTTTATGGTGCCGCCTATTCCATCACAAACTCCTTTTCCGTGGCAAGAGGCAAAAAAATGCCATTCAGCTTTCACATCATGGTCTTCTTCATGATGGCAGAGATTAATAAAATTTTTATAATTTTTGTATTGGGCTTATGATCCATCACTAAAATATTTTATGTATTTAATCTGTGGAATTAGTGAAATTGAATAATTGACAATTACTTTTTGAAAAGCCCAAAATGTAGTAGTGTCATGAACTAAATGCTCGCTTATTGCACACATAGGAATAGATTTCACAGTATCAGTGATACTGTCCCTTATATAAGCAAGAAAGGGGTGAACTGTAACCTGTTCTTTTTGCCAATGGATATTTTGAATAGCATCTTGCACAATGCAAGTATAGTTTTCAGAAAAATCAGCTGAAATAATAGCAGTTTCTGTATTCAATTCATCCTTTGTTTTCTTGAAATATAAACTTTGTGATTTTGCAAAAAAGTGGTGTGAACATAAAGCAAGGAGTTTTTTAATTAAATTATCAACAAATTCATCAACAGGCATAATCAGTGAGCAATTTTTAAAGTATGAAATAGAAATTTAGGTATAAAAATTGAATTTCTTGCATGGAAAACATTTTGAATAGATTCCACATATACACATGCAGTAAAATCTCATTTATATATATTGCATTTAAAGGTTTTTCACAATTATACATTATATTCTTTATTTATTTTCTTCAGTGTTAAATTTTTTCAATTATACATTTTTAGCAATGACTTCTTTTTTTTTTGGGGGGGGGGGGGAGCAATTGGAGGGTGGTCCTACAAAAAACTTATGAGATTATATTTCATTATAGTTTTACATTAATTCAGGGATTAAAAAATATTTAGTTTTGGCCGTTATTTCTTAAATCAGGGATATTTACATGTTTTAAGATAGTCACTGCTTAGTAAGTGACATCCTATGTGTAAAAAGCTATTTTTTTTAAACGAAAAATTTTACCTCTCCAATTTTTTTCCTATTTAAAGTACACATATGGAGCAATGTTTTTAGCAAGTTTGAAAAAAAATTATGATGGGTCACTTTTTTTTATGGCCCATTACAGTAAGTCATTTTTTGAGGGTGATATTTTCAGTTTGAATGTAATAAACAGTATTAAAATAAAAAATTACTATTGTTTTAATATCATATATGCATTCTTTATACAAATAGCTTTAAATTGGTACTAGAAATATAAAATTTGAGTCATTAGTTGTCAAGTTATGGACATTTATAGACATAGGGATAGCATCCAAGATAGCCGCTATTTGGAAAAAATGACCAATTTTCAAATGGCTATATCTCAGCCAATATTGCGAAAATTATTTTTAAATTTCATGTTTGAGAGTTTCATTACTGTATCTGTCTATGATAAAAATTTTAAAAAAATCTGTGACTATGGCGCAACACTTTTTCTTTAAATTGGTTGATTTCACGTGGAATCATTGGATTTCACATGGTCTTTACTCCTTTTCAGATACTTACTTGTGAACTTTGTCATGTAAAGAAAACACTGCTGATCTACTTATTTATTTTATTTTTAATACATTTTACCTGCAGATGTGTTACCTTTCTTTTTGTTAAAATTAAGGCTGAAACTTTTATGAAGATTTATAACTTTGTATGAAGTTTAAATCAATTGAGAGATATTCAAACTATGTGTAGCTTTTCTATGTGCCCATTTCAAAGAATTTGTACACATTACCATTCCAATTCGATAGGCAGTTATAAACGCCTATTCAATGCATTTTAAATTAAATCATACCAAAATAATAGGAGATTCTCTAGTTGAAATATATATTTATAAAATTTTGTTTAAATTGTTATTTAAGTGCATTTCTTTTACAAGTATAGCTACAGATTTATTTTACAGCAAAGATCATCAATTTAAATGTACCTATTTATTTATAAGAGTAAAAAAATATTTATTCTTTTTTTTTTTTTTTTTTTTTTTTTCAAAAAGCATTTACTACTTATTATTCTTACTATTTTTGAAAATGGATTCATTATCAAAAAATAAAATGCTCTCTGTGGAAGATTCTTTGATTTGAGTCTATATGTTTGAGTGTATATTAAAGTTTTAGACAAATCATGAATTCATGATATATATAAATTCAGTGGTCAAAATAGTATGTTAGAAGTAATGAAACTGTATTAGGCGCTAGTTTTGTCATTGTTTGTTGTGTAATATGTTATTTTTTGGAAAATATAATTTTACGAGTAATGTAATAAAAAAAACTAGTTTGTAAGGAGCATCAATATTATTTTTGACGTTACATCCAGAAATTGTATATATCAATCAATATGAAGTATACCAGTGAAGGTAAGCGTCTGGCAGATCAGCTGGTGCCGGGATAGAGATAAATCTTCAAATTTGAATGCTTTCAGAAAATCACAGGTGTATAGTTTTATTGTATAATAAGTGACTACAATTAGTGATCGTCTGCAAGCAACTGGAATTTGTCTCGTGCCCTTGGAGCTGTATGCTACTTTTATAAGGATTGTGGATTCATCTTTGCATCGGAAGATTTAAAAAAATCTGTGAGTATGGCAGGACTCCCACTTCTATGTCAAAAGAGGAGACAATAAAGTAAGTTTATTAAAGTAACATCAAAAATAATATTTCTGCTCCCTACAAACTTTTTTTTTTTTAATTACATTACATTTTCCAAAAATAACATGCTACACTACAAACTATGAGAACACAATAAGAAAAGTAAGTACAAAAATTATTTAGCTGAAAATATTTTTAAATACCCATAAGTAAAATTGTAAATATAATGTGAAATAAACATTTATATGTTTCAGTCTGGGGCATAAATAAAATCTGCCGCTAAGTAAAAAAAAAAAAGTGTGGGCCAGGCTTACGTATATCCCCGTCTTGTTTGTTACCAGGGCAATTTTTTCTATTTGTTTTTATTTTATAAGATGAAAAAAAAAGGGGGGGGATATATGTTTTTAGATAATAAAAATTTTTAGAGTTTTCTTTTTTAAAGTAAAAAAGTGTACTTAAAAGATGCAAAAAAAGGTTTGTTGTTTATATTCATATGAGGCTAAGTGTTTTTGAAAGTAAAATGAAAAAAAAAAAAAAAGAATTTTTAAAAGATAAAGAGTTTTTTCTTTTAAGACGACAAAGTGGGTTTTTTTTCCCCTTATGTTAATTATATTTATTGTCATCAGAGCAGTTACATGATACAGTTGGTATGATTTAAAATTGAGTATCGACTGAAACTGAAACTTGTTAAATTTTGACTCTTCGATTGCTTTTTATCTTGTTTAGTTAATAATTATGAATGCAGAAAAAAGAAAAGAAAAATTTAAATGAGAAGTCCTTGTGTATCTTTAGGAAATTTTTAAAAATTAGATTGAAAACAGTGATTTATAAAGCATGTAACATGCAAAAGAAAAAAAAAATCTAAATAAACAAACTGTCAACAACAACACTGAAACAACATCTCATACTTAAATAAACTGTCACATTGTATTAACCTAAATAAACAAACCGCCCGTTGCAAATAATGTTTTAAAAATTAATGATAAGATAATCTTTCAAAAATTAAAATTATGACATAAGAGATGGGTCTTTTATGTGTATAATAAACTTAATCTTTTGTAGAAAGATTTTAATGTCCACCACAACAATTTTAAGTATGTGCAGGTAGGACAAATTTCTGCAACTTTTAAAGGATTAATATAACTGTTTTTGTATTTAAATGTAGTTTTATTAAAGTCTTCTGACAGTGGATGGAATTTAGGCCTAATTTAAGTATGTGTAATTTTATGAATCATTGCTTAAGGGTTAAATTCTTTTATGAGATTTTTCTTAATGTTACAATGGCACAGATGTCATATATGCCCCATATTGGCGCGATTTTTTTTCTAACGCCAATGTCATATACGCAATGGGTGCGGTGCATATTGACACCAAGGTGTCATTATTTTGCTTGATATGGTAACCCGGGTGTTATTGTTTATAATGCTGCTGATGTTTTCGCCAAATTGGCGTCGGAAAACAATCGCACCAATATGGGGTGTATATGACATCTGTGCCGTTACAAATTATATACTATTTTAATAAATATATATAATCAGTTATTTTCAGTTCCCATATTTGATCAAAGACTCAAAGTAAATCCTTATAGATGTTAATTTATAAAAATATGCAGAACTTTCTTTTGACTTTAACTGCCAATTTAAAAACATCAAAGACAACCATTGTTAAAATGCCAAACGACAAAACGTAACTAAGAATAGGCAATTGGTGAGTAAGCAAGGAAATCATATCCATATTTATATGAACCGGGAGAACAAATAATACCTCATCACGCAATTCAACGAGCAGCTAAAGATGATTCTAGAATGACGACATCGTGACGAAGTGTCGTACATCCGATGTGCTGTAGGCCAAAGCCTTCTCAAGACTATCAAGCCAGACACGATTTCATTCCCCCACATATGTGACGTCACGACGCGGGGCTGGCGCCAATGCCGAGCATTTGAATCTTGTTTAGAATTAAAATGTAATGTATGCATGTGCTTTGCTTAAAAGAATAGAACATATTCTTTTGAAAGTAAGTTTTATTTTCAAATTAACTACTTATATTTTATTTGTACTAGTTCTATTTTTTGTGTTCAGAATATCTTTTATTTTTAACTTCTTTAAAATAAATGAACTATTAAATCCCAGTATTGTATTGTCAATAATTCTGTGTGCGTGTCTCAAAACAAAACTATATTATTGTACTTCTGTTTCATTTCAAAAACAGCAGTAATTTAAAGTGGCAAAACTCACTAATTCGTATCGAAACTTATATCATTTCCCCGTCTCTCGTAATTTGCTAAAAATTGGTGCTTGAATGGTGTGAATCGGTGAATTATCTCAAAAGTTATTAATTAATAAAGTTTTCATTGTTTAATTATATTCTTTATAAATGTGTAAAAATAGCTTCATTTTAATATGTGCTAGAGCTATAGTGCAATATAATATGTGCTAGAGAGATTCTGTTGGGGCCAACACATTTCTCCTTATAATTTGGAAGCTATATGGCCTATGGCCAATTCAGTTTGAAATTTTAATGTCCTATGCAACATATTTTTCTACCTCAACTATTATATTTTCAAGTGGAAATTTTAATTAGTTCTTTTAATTTAAACAAATTAATTAAAAAAAACTTTAAAATCATTATTACTCGGGAATTTATCACTGAAAACTGATGAAATTTTGTCTATAGTACAGTACAAATATTATTGTTTAAATTTTACATTTTGGTAATAGCTATTTGCAACATTACCTTTCTTGCTATTCAAAAATTTCAGTTAAAACTTCTGAATTTTGTTTACTCGGAAATATTGGCACCAGACAGCTGAAACTTATGTCAGACTGGGTTCTTTGGTTACTAATCATGCTCAAAAATGTTCAGCCAAAAGTCTTAGTTACAAGCCATTATTTAGTAATTTCTAACTTGTCACACTTTTTAATTTGCTCTGTTTTCTCTCATTAAAGTGACTTTTAATAAACGTCTATTTATTAAAAAACACTTGTCGTGTGAGTAATAACTAATTATTTTGTATGCAGAATTGTTTGGGATTTAATTTAATACAAAATTTATGTACGTATTTTCATACTAGAAATTTTCAGCAAAGTCGCTATGGACACATATTATCTTGTTTACTTCTTTTAAAGCCCAGTCAATATACGCAGGGCTGCCACATTCAACTATTTTTTTATTCTGACTTGCACCACTTTCTCAAAACAAAAATCTTTGACATACAGTTTGACAACATTTGCAAGAGAAATATACTACAAAATTTATTTTTTTTTTTTAAATAGCGGTGCGAATAGAATAGAAAAATACTCGCCAGTGGCAGCCCTGTATATGTACCAATTTATTGTTGTGTTTTAATCTTAATCTCCTAATATCTTGATAAAAATTCCTTTTATAATATTTGTTACATAAACCATGCTTATACGTGAAAACTGGAGATATGGGGATAATGTGTTTGAATCTCTATTTTTGCAACCACTGTAAACAATTAATTCATAAGAAGGCTTGTCAGCGCCCTTATGCAAAACAGATGTTGGCGAGCCCCTCCCCCACCCCCAGCTCTTCGAAAAAATTGTGTGTGTTTTTATACACATTTTAATGTTTAATTAAAAATAACAATAATTAAAATAATTTTCCTATAATTATAAATTTACTTTTCGATCTAGTCATGGCCATCATCTCATAAATATTGATTATTTTAAGCTTAAAACATGTGAACAATCATTTAAACAGCCCACACAACATTATTTTTGGAAATGAAATATTTTCGTGGAAGGATTTGGGTTTCTCTTGTTTTTTAGCAGTTAAATCTCAAATATCCGAGGAAAATGAACATAAGTTAGGAAAATTGTAATTTGGATTGATGAAAGTGTTTTCTTTCTTCATTTTTTTTCCCCCTCTGTCATGTTTCAGTACACTTTAAAAAAATCTATTGCTTGCACCTTGCATAATATGTTAAACTAACACAAAATTAAAATAATAATCATAATTTTCGATTTCATGGCCTTGTTTTGTTTTATTATGAGAGTTTTATGTTTCTCAATTCTAATGGATTTTATGTGAAAATTACCCATTTCTGATAAGAAAAGTTTGCAGTAGGTACGAAAAATTTATCTGTATGAATATTTAATTTCATATATGCTTTAATTTTACTATTTATTTATACTAAATTTGTTATGTGAAGGTTTCAAATCACTAAATATTTAATGGAATATTTACTGCATAATTTCAGGCCACAATAAATAATAAAAATAGAACACAAGTTGAATTTGTTTTTATTTGACTTTCACTTTGCTTTCACTTTAACTTAATTTTAAATGTGGGTTTTGATTGGCACACTTATTAGTATTTATTTATTTTTGAAAGTGAAATAATTGAAAGCAAAATAATTGATATGGGTTTAAACTGAAAATTTATATATATTAATGTATTGTTTTTGAATATATAGAAAGTAGATAATTGATATTGTTTCTAAATTTCAAAGTAGAATAAATATAATAAAAAGTCCTTCCGGCCAGTGCCGGGAGGAAGAGGTAGCTTTCATAATCCTTATTTTAAAAAAGCCAAATTATATCATTCAAACACACGAAGCTAAATTTAGTGGAAACCGAATATAGGAGATTCAATACTAACTTTTATCAATATAATGAATGAGAATTTCGCGAAATTAGTCAGCTTTATCCAAGCTGCTTTTCTTTAAAGTAACATATATTTGGCTGCCAAATTCGGCAATTTCTTAAAGTGCCTGTCATCTTAAGACAACATGGTGGATGAGGCTAAGCAGTGAACTTGGTCGAGACCTTAGTAATTGCTGTGCACATGCTCACTCACATCGGAATCGGTTAATATATAGGAGTGCTGTCGCATGCAAAAAATCAGATTTTTCAAAATGTCACCCACAACAGAAATTGAAACTGCTATATCTGAGCCATTTTTTAAGGTAAAGACAAACAAAAAATGCTCCTGAATCCTTATATCAAGGTCAAATACTTAAGAAAGAAACCTTTTTCAATTTCTAATTTTTTTGCACCTCACTTTAAATATATATATATTTTTTAATTTAATGGTCGCCATTTTGAAACAAGATGGCTGATGAATCTGGCCAGCGAACTTGGTCGAGGTGTTGATGTATACTATCCACATGCCTTCTTACATCGAAATAGGCGAATACGTGTGTTATCGCGTGACAAATACAAGATCGTTTCAAAATGTTAGCCATGCTAGAAATTCAAAGTGCTATAAATCAACCATTTTTTAAGATATAAACAAAAGAACAAATTTTCAGAAACAAAAACTGCTCCGGAATCTTTGTATCAAGGCCAAACACATAAAAAAATCTTTTTCACTTTCCAATTGTTTAATACCTCATATTTTTTTTAAATGGCAATCCTTTTGAAACAAGATGGCGAATGAAGCTGGCCAACGAACTCGGTCGAGACATTGGTATGTACTATGTACAGACCAAGTTACATCCAAAGAGGTTCATAATTACGCCTGTTATCGCGTGACAAAAATCAGGTCGTTTTAAAATGTCAGCCACAAGAGAAATTCAAAATGCTATTACTCAGCCATTTTTTTTTAGATATAGACGAAAGAAAAACTGTTCCGGAATCTTTGTATTAAGGTCAAACACATACAAAAAAAATCGTTTTCACTTTCCAATTTTTTGGTATCTCATTTAAATTTTTTTATTTTTTAATTTTTTTAAATGGCTGCCATTTTGAAACAAGATGGCGGATGAAGCCGGCCAACGAACTCGGTCGAGATATTTGTATGTACTATGTACACACCAAGGTACATCCAAGTCGGTTCATAAATACGCCTGTTATTACGTGAGAAAAATCAGGACGTTTCAAAATGTCAGCCACGCTAGAAATTCAAAATGCTATAACTCAGCCATTTCTTAAGATATAGACGAAACAAAAACTGCTCCCGAATCTTTTTATCAAGGTCAAACACATAAGAAGAAAATATATTTTTAATTTTTTGGTACCACATTTCAAATTTAAATTTTTCTTAAAAATTTAAATGGCCACCATTTTTAAACAAGATGGCGGATGAAGCTGGCCAACGAACCCGGTCGAGACATTGGTATGTACTATGTATAAACAAAGTTACATCCAAATCGGTTCATAAATATGCCTTTTATCGCGTGACAAAATTTAGGACGTTTCAAAATGTCAGCCACGCTAGAAATTCAAAATGCTATAACTCAGCCATTTTTTAAGATATAGACGAAACAAAAACTGCTCCGAAATCTTTGTATAAAGGTCAAATACATAAGAAAAAATATTTTTCCATTTTCAATTTTTTGGTACCACATTTCAAATTTTAAATTTTTAAAAAAATTTTAAATGGCCGCCATTTTGAAACAAAATGGCGGATGAAGCTGGCCAACGAACCCGGTCGAGACATTGGTATGTACTATGTACACACTGAATTACATCCAAATCGGTTCATAAATACGCCTTTTATCGCGTGACAAAATTCAGGACGTTTCAAAATGTCAGCCACGCTAGAAATTCAAAATGCTATAACTCAGCCATTTTTTAAGATATAGACGAAACAAAAACTGCTCCGGAATCTTTGTATAAAGGTCAAATACATAAGAAAAAAATATTTTTCCATTTTTAATTTTTTGGTACCACATTTCAAGTTTTAAAATTTTTTAAAGATTTTAAATGGCCGCCATTTTGAAACAAAACGGTGGATGAAGCTGGCCAACGAACTCGGTCGAGACATTGGTATGTACTATGTACACACCGAATTACATCCAAATCGGTTCATAATTACGGGAGTTACAGTGTGACATAGGTAAGATATATATATATATATCAATTTTGAATGGAGGGTGGTTTCGGGGTCTGGGGGTCATGATCGATGAAAATATACCAAAATTTTTTTAAATCACTTTCCTCCAAACAGCTGCAATAGGTAGCTTTTTTGTAAAGAAAGCTACCTAAAACTGTTCACTAAAATAAATTTAATACTTGTTTTTTTTTTCTTATTAACGATCCAATTTTCTTTCATATACTCTTAACTTTAATACTGAGGCACATTTTCATTGACACAGTGATATTATTTCATAAATATAGTATCTTTATTTTTACTGTTGAGGAGTAATCGAAATTGATTGAAAAGCGCCGAATTAGCGTCTTTAAACTACAAGTATGTATATAATTTTTTCCATATGCTGTGATAATTAAGTTGGAATGTAAAGGAAAGTATTGATATGTTTTAAATAAGTCTGTGCTTTTCTCTGCTGGCGTAAGCCCCGCGAAGTGACCGTCACGAAACCTTGTGTTTGGCTTGTAGTCTTTAGGCGGCTTTGTGTAGGCTCGAACGAGAGACGCCATCTGGTGGCGATCGTGAAACCAGACATCAAATGAAAGGGTTACGTGCCGTTGAATGCATGGAAGAAACAGATGGATGAAAAACGGAAACAAGAAGGAAAGTACGATAATGTAAACAGAGTGGATAAGTTAAAGATATGATGACAGAAGTTAATTTAAGGTAAGTAGAGTAACGTTTAAATTAATAAAGATATTTTATCACTGATAAATAAAGAAATAAAATGCATTATTTAATAAAAGTGAATATAGAGGAGATAGATATATTGTTAAGTGAAAGCAAAATGTAGAGGGTAAATTCCCGGACAGTGGCAAGACAGAAGAGGGTAATTTACATCTATCATGTTTCTTGCTATGGCAAGCAAGTCCTCCCTGAATTGAAAAAAAAATCTGCCGGAAGGGGGGGGGGGGGGTGCTGTAATGGCGATGCTTGTACCATTTTCTTTATTGTACTGTCGAAAAGTGTATAAAATTATGCATACAATTGAACCAAATTTTTTGTGCATAATTTTAGATATGGCCAACAAGTCCTCCTTAAAATTGGAAATATTGCATGGTAAAGGGGCTCTGCGATAGCTATTTTTGTATACTTTTCTTGATTTTTCGTAGCTCTATTGTCTATCGGTGGGAACTCGCTTCCTGCTAAGCCGGCTATTCACAAACAGCTGATAACAACAGAATAAGGAAAAACTATTAATTTTAACAAATATCATGATATAGATTAACTCGTTTTTAGTCCATTTAATTGACAGGAGCAGAAATTTAAGAAGAAAATGGAAGTTGGTATAGTATTGAACTAATAATATTGAAGTATTAACATGTGTAACTACTTTTTGAAATATTAAGATGTATAAGATAGAAGAAAGATTTGGGATTGGGACATCCAACTAGTTTAAAATATAGTAGACTCCCTCAAATGCCCACAGCTTGAAACCAGAGGTTGTGCAGATTTTAAAAAATTGCAGATTTCTGGTCATTGTTTTTTTTTTTTTTTTTACATTTTTTAAGCAGTCATTTGAATGTATTAATGCAATCGAAATTATAACAAATGCTTACAGTTACAATAAAGTAAAATATTAAAATAATTTAATAATTACAGAAAATAATTTAATTTAATAATTACATAAAATAATTTAATTTAATAATTACATAAAATAATTTAATTTAATAATGACAAAATTATTATGCAAAATAATAAAAATTTAGAAAAAAAATGTAGTAGACTCTCCTCAAATCTGCACTGTTTGGGACCAGAAGTAACGTGGATTTTGGAATTTTGCAGATTTCTGGTCATTGCTTTTTTACATTTTTTTAACAGTCATTTGAATGTAATAATGCAATTGAAATTATGATGAATGCTTGGAATCATAGCAAAATACAGTAGACTCCCTTAAATCCGCGAACGCCTAAAATCCGCGTATTTTTTTCAGATGTAAACAATGAAATTTACAGTTAAGTTCTGGGAACAAAATTCAAGATGGCGTTGAAATCAGCGACTACCACCATGTTTTTTTAACTAAATTTTTTGTTAATCATTCTCTTTTGGTTATTACAATTGATTTATTACTAAATAAATTTACATTACTTTTGATTTTGATATAAATTAGCATATCTATATGATGACATATCGATCTTGCGATCGCTTTACCGATAGATGGCAGCATAGGACTTTAGAAATCAAATGAATCGATTTCGTCGGTAGTAATTTAATATTTTTCTATTAGTTTAATAATTACTTACGTTTAAACTAATAAATTATTTTAATGTTTCACTTTATTGTAAGCATTCATTATAATTTCCCTTGCTTAACTACCGATCAAATTAATGTTTAAAAAATGTAAACAAATCAATGACCAGAAATCTGCAAAATTCTAAAATTCGCACAACCTCTGGTCCCAAGCTGTGCAGATTTGAGGGAGTCCACTGTATTAAAATAATTAAGTAAAGCAATAAACTAAAATAATAAAATTAAGATAATTTTTTAAATGATTAAAATATTAAAAGTAAATAATAATGTATTATTAAATATGCATAATAAAGATGAGATACATTTTTCCTAAATTATTCATTGAAACTTGCCTCATAAAGGTACCCAAACAAATTCATATCAAAATGATAGAAGTTTTATTCTAGGTGTAACCAGACTTAATAATAAAAAAAAGTTGTGCAGATTACAGTAATACTTAAATATTTGGTAAAAAGATTGCAATGACCAGTAATATCAGCAAAATCTTGGAATTTTTTCAAAAATAAATTTATTCTTCCTTCATGAAAAAGCATGAGTTTAAGTAATATCAATAAGAATTACACATTAAAATACATACGGAATCCATATGAAAATAAAAAAGCCTAATTTTGCCCCTACATCTGGACGTAAAGTTTCATTGTTTACATCTGCGATGATGTGTGAATTTTAGGGTTGCGGATTTGAGGGAGTCTATTGTATTCAAAATAAGTTGTTTTTCTCTCTGCAATACCAGCATTGCTGTCACTCTTCATATAGAAATTACAAAAATTTCTCTTTATTTTTTTATGTCATATACCGTTCTAGAGCTTATTACATACGATTGCGCCGAAAAACATGTAGATAACCAGAATCAAGTTTTTTTTATAACCTCCATTTTTTGAATTATTGTTAGACTAACTTGTTTTCTTTGTTACGACCTAATTTTTTTATACTTAAACTCCCCTCATCTTTTTATACATACACTAGGGGGCTCAGCCCCCTGATCGCTAATGCTCACCAACCCCCACGAATTGCTACGCAATTCATATTGGGATCGCTACGCGATCCCATCTCGCTTGCCACTATTTGTGTCAACTCTAGCCAGAATGAGTGCTATCATAAATCATTACAACGTATTAAATTTACAAATATTTTTAATGTATAAAAAAGTAATGGAAAACTGTTGAAAATGTAAATAAAAACAGAATTAAAAACCTTATTGAAAACAAAATAAAAAATATTTTTAGTTGGGCCGCTATGAGATCCGAGCAAGCAACATATGAAATTTTAAAATATTTTAATTCATAAAAAAGTAATTAAAAATTTAGTTGAAAATATAAATAAAAATGCATTTATCAAAAGTGTGGAGCTATGACTTGTTGATCATCATTGAGAAAGCTAAGCGAACAGTTAATTGACGCCGTTTAAATTTAAATGGCATGTTAGTGTCAATTGGGGCCCTTCTCCTTTCATTTTGCCTATAGTATTGAAAACCACGGCTTAAATTTATTTAAAACTATAATAAGACGCTATGAAACATGCTACGTATCACGCTATCGAAATGTAAACAACAAAATGTTTTCGCCCGTGTCTAAATACAACCTTGGATCAGAAGGACCCATAGCAATTGTCATTCATGTATTGCTCAAACGGTCTTCGTTAAAAGAGAGATCCTGTCTGGATTGTGATTTGCTGAGTGTTTTGGGACATGTGACCGTAACTACCACTGAGAAACGTCGGTTTGGCTGTTGCCAAATAGCAAGCTACAAATACAGCCCTTTTTTAGCGCTACGTAAGAGAAATATATATATAGCTGTTCGTTTTCAACTTTTTGCAACCAGAGGATGCTGTCACATGATTTATCTCCATTATAGCCTCCTTTTTTTTTATTCCATCTGTTTTTAGTTGCCATGCATACTAATGAGCAATGATTTTAATAATCGATTGTAGAATATCTCGATTGTAGATTCTCAGAAGTAATCCATGACAGTATCGATTGTGTTTTTTACGATGATTTTTTTGGCTCGGTAAATTTTGGAGAATTGCCCATCACTATACGGCTTTTACCTAGTTGCTTTCAAAACTACCTTGGACATTATTACTTTACTTAAAATTATTGTCCTATTTTACTATATTGCAAGCATTCATTATAATTTTGATTGCAGTATTACATTCAAATAACTGTTTAAAGTGTAAACAAAGCAATGACCAGAAATGTGCACAAGCTCTGGTCCCGAGCTGTGCGGATTTGAGGGTGTCTACTGTATTCTAGTCTTGATTACTTCTAATGTTCTTATGGCAAAAAACTACTATGTGATAGACAGGAAGGATCCCTTAGTGTTTTTTTTAGATACGATAGAAATATAATGCAGTTTCTTATTTTGAAGACTTGTGAAAGGGTGACTCATACTTCTAGAGCTCCCATTGAAAATGTATCAAGTGAATAATTGAATGGTGTTCATACAGGATGTGCTACATTAGACAGGAAAATTTTCAAAATAACAACGGTTGATAAGGATGATAAAGCAAAGGCAGAACGTCCATTGTGTAAAACAAGGTGTACCCTTATAAGTGAACTTCTGAAACCACAACTCATTTTAAAGCCTATTTAAAGATAAGATTTTAGTTTTGTACCATTCCATATCCATTGAAACATTATTTTTTCTATTTTCTTTGTTTTCCTGGTATCCAAGTTCGGGCATAATGGATCCTACCTGTGATATTCATTGAATGGAAGGTGAATTTTATTATATTTATTCCTATAGAATGTAGATTTTTATGAATCGTATTTCATATTCCATTGAAACATAATTTACTTTTTTCTTTAATTTCGGGTTGTCAGTTGACTTCCAATGGAATTGTCGAGTCCGGTGTGCAGGACTCTACCTCGGATGACGCGAGTGTCAGTGTAAGAGAAGTGGGGCCATGTTATTAATGTGAATCTATTCAGCCTTCTCCAGAATTGCATCTGCACACAACAATTTTCCCATTTGTTATGGATCCGCTTCCTAGTGGAGGGTCGCTATTTCAGATTTGTGTAGGCCATCATTAACGCTTGCATCTATTGTGTCTTGATTCTACAAATACATAGCACCTAGAGTCATTGTTCAGTCCGCAAAAACGAGACCCAACCGAAATTGGAACAAAATGGTGTCGAGTCCTTTCAAATCTTATGAAAATCGGATGCATAGGGTGAATGACAGGGACCGTCAAAAGTTTTCTGTTAAAGGACGGCCCATGGGAGAAAAAATGATTGCAAGTGCCTTTGAAGGATGGGACAGCCTTTCGAACAGAATGAAATGGATAGGCACTTAGGAATAGACATTCATCAGACATTCAGTACACGAATGCGGTGCCAAAAATATTTATAAAACACGTTAAAGTACGAACGCACCTCATTCATCACGTTGGATGAGCCCTTCCTAACGTGTTGTTGAATGCGATGAGGATCGTCAGAGAGCATCGCTACCAGAATTGGCTCTGTCCTAAATAACTTTTTAGCCCCTGATAGGCTATTTCTTTTAGCCAGTCATTAAAGTGTTGTCTCTTAAAAATTAACATTACATTATATAAGCAGCCGTAAAACAAAGCAGATTTATCATTGTACAGTTCAATACGGATCCTCTCTACTGCAATTTTTTTTAACTTCTAAGCATTGCACATTTTTTATTTTTATACTGTAGTATAGGGGAAGAAAGTACTTTTAAATACAATTCGTTTGAAAACTGCATCTCCATTTATTTTTGAGATATTCATTTATTTGTAGTTTTTAGGGCCATTTGTTTAATATAATGTTGGCAACTGAAATACTCCATTTCTGTAGGAAGTAAAAGAAAAATAATTGGAAAATAGTAATTATATCTTTTTGTTGCCATTTTCCCCATAACAACTCAAAAAAAAAAAATATTTTGAAAATAATATAAATGAATGATTTCTGATAAAACATGGAGCTATTATAAACTATAATGAATTTAAAGTAATGTTACAAACAAACGCATCATGAGGTAGCGGGAGGACAATGGCACACCCAGAGCAAATTCTGATTTTGCAATGCTCTCTGGCGATGGCCATCCCATTAAAGAGAGGTAGACTATATTTCAAATACGTATAATCAACTTTGAAGCAGATGGATGGTAACAGAACTTCCAATCACTATGCATTCATTGGGGGATCATTAAACGCTAACTATAAGTAATTTTTTAAAACATTTCAAATTTAAGGCCTTTTTTTTTTTTTTTTTTTTTTTTTTTTTTTACAGTATAGTATATAAGTATACAAAATTATGCACAGGCATTAAAGTATTCTGGAAAATTACTAAAGCATTTAATGAGTAGGTTACAAACTTTGGACATTGCTGACATGTAGGTTACACAATTTTGACCTTTCCATAAATAAGTTGTGCTTCATATTTAAAAAATTCTTAAGACTAAGAATGTAGTAAATTTGTTCTAAAATTGCATATGTATAATTAACCTTTTGCTATCCAGTAATAATAATAAAATCAAATGTTAAACTTTTATATTAAAATATTTACTACTTTTTTAGAAGTAATATCTTAATTTTATAGGAATTGCACATTATGAAAAACACATACCTTTACACAGTATTAGAAATATCCAACATATAATTTATTCTTTTTATTTTCTCAAAAAACAAGTTACACTGCCATTTTTTTTTAATGCACATATCTATAATTTCTTTGTCAAAAGAAAAGTCTTCTCTTGCTGTCATAGGGTGAGGTGGAGATGGAGATTTATATCTTCACATTTTAAATTTGCGATTTCTTTTTCAGATGGATAATGTATCCCCGAGGAGTCAAAATATGTATAGAAAATATTTGTTCACGAGCGTTATATTTGTCACGATTTGTTGTCGATCGTTACGCGATTCGGACAATCCAGTTTCTTATTTTAGAAAAGTGCATTAAATGCAAAAAAAATCTTAGAAAAACACATAAATACAGTAAACTCTGTCTAAGGCGGAATCGATAGGGGCCGATGAAATTTTCCGCCGTAGACAATATTCCGCCTTATGCAATATACCCCCAAAAATAAAAGTAAAATTTAAACAATTAAAAAATGCACAAGTTGTATATTTTTTTACATTTGTAACTTTTAGTACCGTTCTTTAAAATTAAATTTTTATTGAAATTAAACATTTTATTAAATTTATAGTCTTTAATAATATTAAAAAACATTATTCGAACATTGAAATAAATAGTATTGATTAGAAATTTCTTCAGTTCTGGAATGTAATGAAAAATATTCACTTTAACAAATACAATCATATACCTCATCTTTAACATACTTTCTGACGAGACGGAAAATAATATTTTATCGATGCTTGTTTTTACTTCCGGTTTAACAAGCATTCTTGGGTAACACATGAGTCTCATTGTGTTACTTATTTTTATGATTAAAAATTACCATATTTAACCATTAAGTTAAATAAGGTTCTTTTGAATTAACTTTATTAATCTATTACGAAATATACTTAAAATGTTCCAGACTATTTTATGTATATACATATCAGTTTTAAAGTTTCGTGAATCAAATGCATTAATTTTTAAAATATCGTTTTTTTCCGCCTTATGCAAAATTTTCGGTTCGGTGGGACCTTAAAAACCTTTCTGTTTCCGCGTTAGGCAGATTCCGGCTTAAACAGCATGGATTAATGTTATTTGCTTTGGGTTCACTGGGACTTTGAAAAAATTCCGAGTTAGACAGATTTCCGGCTTACACAGAGTCCGCCTTAGGCAGAATTTACTGTATTTTAATTTTTTTTTATTAAATGATTTTAAAGTTAGATAAAACAAAACAGTTTAAAGTACTTACTTGATGTGTTTTTTGTGAAAATGACAGCTTTGTTTGTTCCGATCATTACTTTTGGACATAACAAAATACAGAAAAATTCTTTCTAGAAAAGTCCTATCTTCAAAAAGCAATAAATCAGACTGCTATCTGTTAACAAAATTATAAAAGAATCATCTGTTTCCTTTATCCATTCGTTGCTTACAATTAGAACCACCTGGAAACAAGTTAAAACTCTTTTTCTTGATGGTACATTGGAACAGTTAACGTGATGAATGTCCAAAATTGGCCTCTTTAGCATAAAATTTTAAGATATTTATACAAAGCTTTTACAATAAATTATGTCATTTTCTGTCTCTGAACAGAATTAAAAACTCAGTGTAAAAAAAAAACAACTAAAGTTAATGATAATTAAATTTATTTATTGAAAAGCTTAAAGTTATGATGTATGGTTCAGTGCCCACCTTTAGAAAACTGCCCTTGGATACAATTTTGATGAAGATCCTAAACCAATTCATTCACATAAAAAATTCCATTAATAACATCCCCACTGCATTACTCTGTTTGCCTTCTCATACACTAGAAAGATACATGAATCCCTTAATAGGCACAAAGAAGAGATGGATATATAGATAATTTATGCCAGTCTTTGATAAAAAAAAAAAAAAAAATCACTGTATAAATAAAACATTGATCCCAGATGATAGACAATAATAATATGCAGACACCTCCACATAGTGAATCCTGGATAGTAGCGAAGAGCTGCATTCAAAACAACGATTCGCTGTATGCTGTAACAGAGTAACGACGCATATTTTTTACTGAAAACTCGATTTTGCTCTGACTATACAAAATAAAAATATTCTTTTACCATTTCAATATTTTAAATCTAATACTAAAGGTTCAAATAACACTTTCTATACATCCATTCTATAAGAATTTCATATCTTTTTTGAAAAATCATCTAATATTAACCAAACTTTTAGGCCAATTCAAGCCATTTTTTGTTTCAGCAGTAAAATAGCATGCAGTGGATGTACTTGTATAAAAGGCAACTTTAGGCACCTACCTGTTTTTGGTGTGTAAAAAAAAAAAAAGAAAAATCCCTCTACCCTAATGACACTTCACTGGATAGACAGCAAAATGTGTGAAAACGAAAAAATGTCTCTGTCCAGATGAAAGAAACAGTCTGTCTAGGATCAATTTTTTTTTTTTTCTCCACAGCTTTTAAAGTTAATTTTTCTTTTTACAGAAAAAGGTTGAAAAAGTCAAAATTTTATAAGAAAATAGGCATCACACAGCCTTAAGAATGAATAAAACACTCATGCCATTTTTCTTGCAAATAACTTTTGCATTTTTTTTTTTTTTTTTTTAAACTTCCATTTTCAATGGACTCATTGAAATTTTTCTATTATTCTCTTTCGAATTGTTTCAAAATATTTGAAATGAAGGGAAATTCTGTTCCAGTATTGAAATCAGATTCCGGTAATTGGACAATAAGAAGTGTTGAAAGCCACTTCTCAGGTTCCAATTGGATAGGCATAGTTATAAAGTAGGACTGATTAAACTTTCAGAATTGGGTCAACTGTCAAGCATCGGCCTCGGTCAAGGAGATTGTGTTCTCGGTGGGTTGGGTCAGCTGAAAAAATAAAGTCTGGGCTCAGATTGAAAATGCAATCTCTACGCTAGACATTTTAAATTTCTGTATGGATAGTGTCGAGGCTCATTTATAATATATTCCAGATTCATTAAAAATTGTTCATTGAGTCCGATCCTTTCAAATTTGTTTGTTGGGCTGGTCTATCCGCTCAATTTTTAAATTTCTTATCAACCTGGCTGGCCCATTTAATTATGTTTTTTAATCGGCCTGGCCCAGGCCCCTACAGACAAACTGCAAAAAGAGAGAAATATATTTGCTTTCCCCCAAAATTTAGAAATTTCCTGGGAAGGGGGAAAAGATTGAGCAAAAATTTAATGGGAGAGGAAAATTTTAGATGAGTAATATTTCATCTACTCACAAAGTAGGGTGGAATTTTTTTTTACAATTAATATTAAAGAATGAACGGTACTTTTCTGTTACACGGATACCATTGTCGCCAAGTGTAATAGTGGGTGCAAAATGAAAATCACGTGTATTGAAACACTTGAAAAGTAAAAGAAAAAACATTGTTGATAGTAAAGTGAGCATTTTAAAAACATGACATTTTAAAATGACAGACTTTAACGAAATATTTTATTAAATAACAAATAATTGGCACATTAGCATGCATTTTGGCATGGTGTCCAAATAACAGAAAAGTACCGAATTAACTTGTTAGGTGAAGGGACAGAGGCAGAAGTGGATTTTTTTTTTCCTTTGGGGGATGGGAATTAAGATAATTGCCGAAACGTCAGTGAAGGCTTACTGTGGAGACACGAAAAGTTTTGATTTCCGTTTGTCTGTCTGTCTGTCTGTTCCGCGATAACTGCCGCAAAAAGCACCCGATCAGCTTGAAATTAATTGGGCATATTCGTGAGATACCCGGACGTAGCTGTATAGTTTTTGGTTAAATTTGGTTCATTCGTTCGGAAAATATGGAAGATTTTATTTTTCTTTATAATGCTTTTCTACGGCAAGTCAGAAGATTTTCAAATTTCCATTTGTTGAAAGAAAATGGCACGTTTGATTAATGGATTTAAATGTCAAATTATGGATACTAACATTCCAAATAAGGGTTTTAAATTATTCCTATTATATTGAAGTTTTTTCAATGTATCTATCAGATTTTTTTATTTACGAGTATAATGTTTTGAGGACATTTATACATGTATTCCAATAATATAAAGAATTTTTAAATTAATTTTCTTGTTTTACATGATACATATTTCTTTTTTTCCATTTTTCTTCGTTGCCTAGCGACTGTTATTCGTTGCTTCAAATATGAATGAAGTTAGTAAATTACGTTAATTTGTTGCATGTACTATTAAAAGGCTATCACAAAAAATATTTTATCGCGCCAAATCGATGCAATTTATGCAATTAACAGTGGGCACGATAATGAATTATTTTCCAGTAGATTTATAGATCTCCAGATATGCATATTTTGGGGGGCTTTTAATATGTTATTGCTATCGCATGGATTAGGATGTTTAAACTAATGTTTAACCATGCTATTAGTGAAAAAAAAGTACAGTTAAAGGCATGTAAATCCTTTTTAACACTTTCCAACATGGATGACATATTTATGACTTCAGTTTTTCTATCTGTCGCCTGCCATGTTTCTCTACGTGCTCTAACTCGCGTAAATATAGTTGGGATTGCATGTAATTGATATACGTTATTGAGGTTTGCCAAAGTATGTTTGGTATTGAAAATGAAGAGTGTAGAATTCATAGCCTAATTACAGGGGCCCTCAAAACTATTCCGTTACATTATAGTCTTTGGGAAAAATCGTCTGCGGTGTATTTTAATAATGTTACACAATTTTAAACGTAATGAAATTTATATACTTTATTAAGGTGCATTAGAACCTGGTTACTATAAAATATGTTATGTGTAGCACTTACAGCATGCGTACAGGGAACTCAAAAGTATTCATAATATTACAATCTTTGAAGAAAATCCTTTTGTGGCGTTTTTTTTTAATGATGTTACTCTGTTACAAAATAATAAAATTGATATGTATTTTTGAAACATTTTTGTAGTATATGGGGTGCAAAGCATATTTTTTTTTCAGGGTCACACAAAAGTGGTCGATTAAAATGTGGTCTACGGGGGGAAAAAAACTCTTCACAGCTTATTTTAACACATTAGCGACGGGAAACGAGAATTCTCGTTTTTATTCAGAATACGTCATTATCTAAGGGAGTGACTTCTACCTTACAGAAAAGACATTTATATTGTGTTGTCCATATTTTTTATAGATTGTAAGACATTATATATTACATTCGTACATTGAAAGATATTTACTCCTGCATAAACATGAAAAACATATTTCAGAAACCAATTTCCGAGACACTTTCAGAAGAGGGAGGAGCTTCTACTGTTTTTAAACCCAGATTTAATTAAATTGCCTGTCGTCAGTGTGTTAATTGTGTTGCACTAATTCAAACATTATGAAATTAAATTACATTACTGTGGTTGACTACAAGAAGCTTGAATATGATTTGTATCGTATTTATCGTTCATTTATAGGGTCACATAAAAAATTTCGGATACAGTTCTGGTCTATTAGGGATGATTGCTGAAGAGAATTTTCGATTATGGTGTGCGTTTTAACGTTAAGTAAATTTGTGCTTAATAAGTAGTGCTTAAATATTGTATAGACCATGTACAGGGATACACAAATGAATTCGTAAGTATAAATGAAAATGAGCGCGCGCGAATTGCTTCAGTGTTTTTTTTTTTGTTTTTTCTTTTTTGTTTTTTGAGTTATGTATTTCCCAGCCCAATTACATTTAGTATACTAACAAATGTTTGCAGAATTTAAATAGAACCATATACAGGACTCCACAGAAACTGGATATATGGTGCACACTATGCATACTAATCCCCGGAAATGTGATATGAGCAGTTTTAAGAGGGTTTTGTCTGCATTAAATTTAAATGTTATAGACAACGCGTAAAAATCTTCACGTAATATACAGGGCTGTAGAAAATAATTCATGTACGTTTCCGTCTATTGGTAGAATTTACTAAAGGACATTAACACAATTAATTGATAATTACAAATGTAAATTAAATTACACTACGAAGGGGTTCAGGGGGGCAGAGCCCCCCTGAAGAAATCTACTTTATTATCTAAAAATTACCAGAATAAGTAGCTCATGAGATTTTCAGAATACCATTACATAACAAGGGGTTTAATTTAACGCTTCTAATGTCAGAAACCTTCGAAATATTTTTTCGTTTTATAAATGTTTATGTAATTTCAAAACTTTAAATTTCGTTTTTTGTAGAAGGAATAATATTACTCAAAGGGCGCTAAACACAATGAATTGTAGAGCTGACGTTGAGGCTCCTGATCTGCAGATTTACTAGTTTAGATGACAAATTAATGTATTGTTACTCGAGTGAAACAAATAAGGCAGAAATGTTTTCTTTCCTAGAGTTTTAAAAATGTTAAACTTTGTATGCTGGGGAATGAGTAGAAAATGTAAATGTGGAAGGGGAGAAGAGTTGGAATTTAGATTACTTATTGTTAATAGAGAGCAATGAATAGGACAGATTTATTTTTAATTTTTTTTTTTTTTTTTTTTTATTCATCGCTGCTAGAGGGAAAAACAAGTAGAATTTTTAATAAAGAGATCTGAAGAATTTTAATTTATATGCTGAGGGAGGCGTTGTCATTTAGATTAGGACAGAAGATTGTTTTTTAGGATTCTTCAGACTTTAAACTTTGTGTGTGTGTGTGTGCAGAGACAGGAAGTGGCCATTTCATTGAAATTATGCAAAAACAAAGGAGAAAATCTGCCAAAAAAGACTCTCCCTACAATTTTTTTTTTCACACACACAAAAAAAAAGGGGGGGGGAGAGTTTGGGGCAGGTGTTTATATTGGAAAAAGGAAAATAAATTGAAAATTGCTTAAAAGTGGGTGATAGTGATTTTAGGGTCTATTCAATGGCTATTTTGAACACAGTTGAGAACTGCTTTTGATCTGTCTTCATGGCACAGATTTTCTTTAACTAAAAATAATTTCCTTTTCTTTAGCGTTTTGAGATATAGGTGACACATTTGGGGTTGAAGCCACGAAGAGGGGGAATTCCTTGGGCTGTTGTGATTTTTATGCCATCACACACACACAATAGATCCTGGTTGTTGGGGACAAAGATACAATGAAAAACACCACTGACTTTAGCTAGAAGGGATGAAGTGAGCTAATAAACAAAAAGTGGTTCCATTCTAAATCTAAAGAGGAAAGCTGTTTTTCAGGATCCTCTGAAGCAAGCCAAAAACAGTGGATGACTATCCCCATTGAAAGGATGTTATCTCAATTTCACTCATTCTGATGATGCTATTCATTTTAGTTGAAACGGGTCATAGATCACAACAAAAATAAAACTTTGTTAGAATCAGCACAAAATAACACACAGGACGTGTTTTGGGCTGGAATACTTTTATTTTGGCAACACTTTCTTTTTCTGCATGTGCGGTGGGTGTTTTCCTTTCAGCTAATGCTACCTGTTGTATTCTTTGCATGTTCTCTTCTGTTCATGTGTGTCCACTTTCGGACACGTGTTTGGTTTGGCTGATGACGGGTTGATAAAATTTCCAGCCCGAAATGCATCCTGTGTGTTTTTTATTATTTAACACAGTTTTATTTTTGTAATTATTAATTTTAGCGCCTCACTCTTTACAACTCCTTTTCCTATTTTTGCTTCCTACTGTGCTAAAGTCTAATCCATTTTGTGTCCGTCTAAAATTCTGACTCTCTTATCTGAGGAAAGAGGGTGGGGAATATTCTCTATCTATTCAGTATTTGGCTGTGATGCTGAACATTTAGGCCAACTAATGGGCCTGCCGAATACTTAACCCGGGAAAACTCGCTGCATGAGATTTTCTCTCACAGTCGTACTTTTTTAAGACTCTTATTTAAAAATCATTTTTCATTTTCATTAAAATTTCAAAATGTTTTTCAATTATTTTACCTATTTTGTGAATAAAAGTACTAAGCCAACCAAAAGAAGTTGATATTATATGAATGTAAAGTAAAAGAAAAGCAATTGGGCATTCTCACTAGCAAGTTCTCCTGGGTTAAAAAAAAAAAAAAACTTTTTTTGAAACCTTTAACACTGTCAATTTATAAAAATGCTCAAATAATTGGAAAGAGAATCTCATCTGCATTGTAAAGGAAATCTTTATGTAATGCGGATGTCACTTTGACGTTGGCAACAGCAGATGATTCAATTTAACTTTGACTGCCATTTTTTTTTTTTAACTTATACATTTTAAATCTGTACACTATCGAACAGGAGAAAAAAAAAAGGTTCTTTTAAATGAAATGTTCGAAATATCACAATATTAATAAAAAAAAATGTATTGCATTGACTCAATTTCTATTATTTTTTTAAATACTTTTTACACAAGCATGATTTTTTTGTTTTTTAAATCTATCTCTATTGCATGCAGACTAGGGATGCAGTGATTTGGCCGAATACTGACTTTATTTTTTTTTCAATTTTAAAATCAAAAATTAATTTAAGGACTCATTGAAATTAATTTTTTGTTTGAGTGTTCAAAAATCATAACAGCTGAATGTATTTTTTGTAATATTTTAAATACTTTGATGCCAATAAGATAACATATGACTTTCAAAAATGTAAATAATAATTTAATTCATAGTTTTTTATTTAATACATAGATAGTTCTAGTAATTTATAGTTATTTTATCTAAAATAGAAACTCATTATCTCTGTAAAAATGAAACTTTTTTTTATTTTAGTAAAATCATTTCAACCCCCCAAAACAAGAAGTTGCATGTGTCCTCTGCCTAGAGATCTGCACGGGCCGATTTTCATTCATAGCACTCGGGCCAGGCCTAACTTAATTTTTCTGTATAGAGCAGAGCCTGGTTTCATTCCTAGTCTTCACGACCCAAAATTTTCAGTCCTAGTTTTCAGCCAGCCCGTATGAAAACCATTGTCTCAGCGTGGCCTGGTCCATTTAAAGGTCAGTTAAATTAAGCTTGGCCCAAAAGTTTTTGCAAAAAATGCATACATTTTTTAATCGCCATTATTCTACACTTAAACATTAAAATTTATTATTTTTAAAGAATAGTAGATTTCTACGCATATTAAAATATAACTAAATTAAAATACAGTAAAATGTGTGAAAAGGAACCTGCCTATGACGGAACCCAAACTGAAAAATGTGTTGATCCATGCAAAATTAATATACTAATAAGTAAGGAAAGAATATATTATTTACACTTGAGAAGGGAACTTGTCTATAACGCATTTTTTTTTCTTTTCTATGCAATTCCATCTTAGAAGATTTTACTGTATAGCATTTTTCCGATTTTTAACACTTCTATACATGGAATATGGATTAACAAAATTAATAACTGAAACATTTACATACAAGAAATAGAGATTCATTAAAAAAATAAATATCGCATCCTGCTGAATTTCTATAAAAATAAAGATTATAAACATGAAAAAAAAGTTAAGATAAATATTTTTGGTCAGAACTCCTCGTCCAAGACAAATTTTTAACCAATTTGACGTAAAAATCAATGTTTTGTAGAAGTTCACTCGGGCTGGGCCCGGGCCGAACTTTTAATTTTTGTATCGGGCCGGGTCGATTTTTTTTTCTCTATGAGTCCGGCCGTGCCCGGGCCAAGAAATGTCGGCCCATGCAGACCTCTGCCTTTTTATATCCTTTCTCCTTAGTAAATTTACATTCTGTATGTAAAGAAAAAGGTTGTTTTCTTAAAATATGATTATTCTTTTCTGCTACCAAGATATACTTTTCTTTCTCTCAAAAGTAACAAGCCCCTCATAATCAGGGTCTGCAAAAAGCCGTTAAAAAGAAAAAACACCAACCCACACGGGCTTTTCCTTGTTTTTTCATGAAGAACCCAATTTTCCCTGGAGAAAATCGGGTTTTTTTCAAAAGTATAATATATGCGATATTACATCATTGTATATTACATTATTTATATATTATTATACACACTATACAGCAAAAAATATATTGTTCCCTTATCATATCATCATATATATTATAAAGCAGTAAGCTTTAAAAGTTCCGCTCGAGTGTTTTCAAAAACTACCCGGTGGATTTTTTTCCAAATTGTATCATTCAATAGGAAATATTCCCGGGGTGGTTTATGAGAAAATATACAGGGATAGCTAGGATTTTTGATAATAAATTTCGTATTTTACTGCTATTTTGAAGGAAAGGGTTGCCAGTGATTATATTTTGGCGAAAAGTTTGTTGATTGGAGAATTGAAATGGCTATATCCGTTAGAAAATAATACAGACACCTTGCGAATAAATGAAAAAAATACAGATAGTTAATTTTATAAACAACAACAAAAAAAGTTTTAATAAGACATAATTTTATAAAATGAAAATATTTAATTTAAACATGGAAGGAATATTTGTAATGCTTAAAGTATAAATTATTGTGAAATTTTACAATTGGTACAATATTTGGCGAATTATCGCTTGCGATAGGTTAAAAAAATGAATCTGAAAATTAGATTTGACAATTTTGAATGGTAACTTTTTTTCCCTTATTAGCTGTTTTATCGCTTGCGCCAGGTTAATAAAAACGTGTCTGAAAACTTGATGAAATAAAATCTAGGTTACATTATTTAGTCTTTTTCTTTCTTATTAATTTAGTTATCATTTTTATATAATTCTCTCATCATATGATTTACACGAAAAACTAGAAGTATTTGTAAAAATGGCTGTATTAGTGAGTTACATGTTTATTTATTACCTTCGTCGCCAAACAATGCAATTTTAAGCCAAATAAGACAAAAGTCTGAAATAAGCCAAGAGAAGAGCATTTTGGAGTGCATTTTTATATTAAAGTGTAAATTATATACAAAGCAGTTAAAATTATAATTATGTAGTCAATCATTTAAATTTTAGTGTAAATGTCTTCCATATACACACATATTCTAAAATAATTTACTTTGAAAGATTTAAAATATTTTTTACCATACTATGGAATACCATTACTATGGAAACATGCGTTTTGTTTTCCTCAAGCATGTGATTTTTATATCCTCGAACTCAGATCATAACTTATTAATTGAATATTGTGTATTATGTTATTTTTTTAACATGACGAACATATTGTCGATTTCACTTATAGGAATATTCAATGCTTTAAAAGTTAGGATACAAGAATATTGTTAAAAAGATTTCTGCAATTATACGTTATTACTATGAAAATAAAAAAAATAAATAAACATTTCGCAAAAAATATTGCTTGCTAATTTGTCATTTCTTTTCAGCCTTTTCTGCATAACTTTCCATTGTTTAACCATTGTTTAAAAAATGTTTTATTGAACATATTGGACTAATCTTACGGAATTGTGTCAGCCGTTAATTAGCATACTGGATGGCGTATCAAAATTCAAAAGATTCGACAGATTTTGAAATTAGCGATTACTAAATGGTGGCAAAATGAATAATGCCCGTGGACTTATCATTTCAGCCTAGATAGGATTAAATTACCTGGAATTTCGATCAGTATAAAGCGAATTGTCCTGACGCACACTCTAGCAGCTAAACACAGCAACAAATTAAGAGTTATTTTCATAATCTAGGTTATTTACACAACAGACGGAAGATTAATTTACTCTTAAATATAAAGAAAATAGCAGGCTTTTCAGTTTGTCAGTGTTATTATGCTCTTTAGAAAAATGCAAAATAAATCTTCGGTTCAGGTATTCACCAAAATGCATACTGCTAAAATTGTTGTATAACTAACTTTATTTATCATTGTAATCTCTAAACCCTGGTACATGTGCAACAATATTGTTGCATCAGTTTTAATGTTTGACGTGAACCCTCACAATGACGTCGATTACGGATGATTATAAAGATTTTATTGGATGCATGAGGTTTATTTTTCTACAAGATAAAGTCATCGAGTTTTATCCCGAGTTAATGGTTACATGATTTCAGCTGGTCTACAAAATGAAAAGACAGTGAAAATGACGTCATTTTAGATTTATTCAGGCAATTCATCTTTAAAAACACATATTTTTATGTTTCACTTTTTTTTTAAATATGAAAGTTAAACAATCTTCTTTGTCTGCAAATAATTTACTACTTTTTTGGCAATATTTACTCTGCTAGAATCCAAAGAGGGAAAACAATAGTAGAATAAGAGGACGTTTATTAAGAAATATAACTAACATCCAGTGAGATTGTATTTAAGCTACCAGAATTACATATTGTGCGAGCTGAGAGGCCAGAAGATCAAGGACAAACAAACAAAAATAAACCACCCGAGCATTATTCAAGATCAATGGTAAATCTCTGCAATCATTGTAATGCATCTCTAATTTAATAATGTCAGACATGAGAACATTTTAATTCCTACCTCATTCCTGCCTGATTTCCCTACCTAGTACATGGTGAATAATCAACTAAAAGAACTGCTTCTTAATAGCTAAATTTTGTCCAACGCATAAGGTAATATAATATTGCAATGGCGTTTGCATCTTTTCAGCAACGCGGAAGGACATTCAAGCTAAAGGTCCATTTAAAAAAAAAATACAAGTTCGAATTCATCATTTCGCTTAATTCAAGAATTATTTGGAAATACTGACCAGCCCAGCGGGCATAGACTGCTAGTATCATATATATTATAAAACAGTAAGCTCTAAAAGTTCTGCTCGAGTGTTTTCAAAAACTACCCGGTGGATTTTTTTCCAAATTGTATCATTCGATAGGAAATATTCCAAGGGTGGTTTATGAGAAAATATACAGGGATAGCTATGATTTTTGACAATAAATTCCGTATTTTACTGCTATTTTGAACGAAAAGGTTGCCAGTGATTATCTTTTGGCGAAAGCTTTGTTGATTAAAGAATTAAGATGGCTATATCTGTTAGAAAATAATACAAACACCTCGCGAATAAACGAAAAAAATACTGATATTTAATTTAAAACAAAACAACAAAATAAGTTTTAATAAGACAATGTTATAAAACGAAAATATTTATATTTAACATGGAATAAATATTTGTAATGCTTAAAGTATAAATTATTGTGAAATTTTACAATTAGTACAATATTTGGCGAATTATCACTAGCGATAGGTGAAAAAAATGAATCTGAAAATTTGATTTGACAATTTTGAATGGAATTTTTTTTTTCTTTTCAGCTCTTTTATCGCATGAGCCAGGTTAATAAAAACGTGTCTGAAAACTTGAAATAAAATCTAGGTTACATTCTTTATTAGTCTTTCTTTTTTTTTGTCAATTTAATAATTATTTTTGTATAATTCTCCCATCATATGATTTACAGGAAAAACTAGAAGTATTTGTAAAAATGGCTGTATTGAGTTACATGCTATTTATTTATCACCTTCGTCGCCTAACAATGCAATTTTAAGCCAAATAAGACAAAAGTGTGAAATAAGACGAGAGAAGACCATTTCGGAGTACATTTTTATATTCAACCGTAAATTATATAAAAAGCAGTTAAAATTATAATTATGTAGTCAATCATTTAAATTTTAGTGTAAATGTCTTCCATATGCACACATATTCTAAAATAATTTACTTTCAAAGATTTAAAATATTTTTTTACCATACTATGGAATACCATTACTATGGAAACATGCGTTTTGTTTTCCTCAAGCATGTGATTTTTATATCCTCGAACTCAGATCATTACTTATTAATTGAATACTGTGTATTATGTTATTTTTTTAACATGCCGAACATATTGTCGATTTCACTTATAGGAATATTCACTGCTTTAAAAGTTAGGATATAGGAATATTGTTAAGAACATTTCTGCAATTATACGTTATTACTATAAAAAAAAAATGCAATTTAACAAATTACGACGACCATTTGGAAAATGATTTTTTCAAAGACATAAACAGTCGCACGGAGTTGATCATACATTACGTACGCCATGGATTAAAGATTAATATTTATAGACCAATTTTAAATGAAATTTCATTCTTAAACTTCTAAACATCCCAGAATATTACTTTTTACACAGTCGTATAGAGAAAAAAAATGTACTTTTAAATGCAATTTTTTGGAAAGCTGTATCTCAATTTGTTTCTGAGTTATTAATTTTTTTTTTGTAGAAGTATCCATCTCTGTTAAAAGTAAAGGGAAAATACAGATTACTGTATAGACCAATCAGAAAACAAATAAAGTGCGTGATTCAATTAATAAAACGCTTCAGATATGCTTTTGATTTCCTACCCTGATCAAGGACAATAACCATTTTTCCAAATGGTTAATAAATAAATAAATAAACATTTTGCAATAAATATTGCTTGCTAATATGTCATTTCTTTTTAGCTTTTTCTGCATAACTTTCTTTTGCTTAACCACTGTTTAAAAAATGTTTTATTCAACATATTGGACTAATCTTACGGAATCATGTCACCTGCCAACGAGCATGTTGCATGGCGTATCAAAATTCAAAAGATTAGACAGATTTTGAAATTGGCGATTACTAAATTATGGTTTTTCATGATGAAGCAAACAAACAAAAGATTTATTATTATTTATTTATTACCTCAAATTGTTTTACTCTCGTAAAAAAAAAACAATATTTTCAATGTAGGGAAAAAAACTTTATGGTTCCAATGGTGGCAAATGGAATAATGCCCATGGATTTATCATTTCAGCCTAGATAGGATTAAATTACCTGGAATTTCGATCAGTATAAAGCGAATTGTCCTGACGCACACTCTAATAGCTAAACACAGCAACAAATTAAGAGTTATTTTCATAATCTGGGTTATTTTCACAACAGACGGAAAATTAATTTACTCTTAAATATAAAGAAAATAGCAGATCAATTTGTTTGTCCGTGTTATTATGCTCTTTAGAAAAATGTTAAATAAATCTTCGGTTCAGGTATTCACCAAAATGCATATTACTTAGATTTTTGTATAACTAACTTTATTAATCATTGTCAGATCTTAATTGTGATACACGTGCAACAATACTGTTGCATCAGTTTTAATGTTTAACGTGAACCCTCACAATAACATCGATTACGGATGATTATAAAGATTTTATTGGATGCATGAGGTTTATATTTCTACAAGATTAAGTCATCAAGTTTTTTCCCGGTTTAACGGTTACATGATTTCAACTGGTCTACAAAATGAAAAGACAGTGAAAATGACGTCATTTTAGATTTATTCAGGCAATTCAGCTTTAAAAACACACATTTTTATGTTTCACTTTTCTTTTAAATATGAAAGTTAAACAATCTTCTTTGTCTGCAAATAATTTATTACTTTTTTGACAGCATTTACCCTGCTAGAATCAAAAGAGGGAAAAGAGTAGTAGCACAAGAGGGTATTTATTAAGAAATATAACTAACATCCAGTGAGATTGTATTTCAGCTACCAGAATCACATATTGCGCGAGCTGAGAGGCCAGGAGATCAAGGACAAACAAACGAAAATACACCACCCGAGCATAATTCAAGTTCAATGGTAAATCTCTGCAATCATTGTAATGCATCTCTAATTTAATATTGTCAGATATGAGAACATTTTAATTCCTATTGTCATAACGGCCTCATTTCTGTACTAAAAGTGCACTGTGAATAATCAACTAAAAGAACTGCTTCTTAATAGCTAAATTTTGTGCAACGCATAAGGTAATATAATATCGCAATGACGTTCGCATCTTTTCAGCAACACGGAAGGACATTCAAATTCAAGCTAAAGGCCCATTTAAAAAAATATACAAGTTCGAATTCACCACTTCGCTTAATTCAAGGTTTATTTGGAAATACTGTCCAGCGCAGCGGGCATAGCCAGCTAGTATATTATAAGACAGTAAGCTCTAAAAGTTCCGCTCGAGTGTTTTCAAAAACTACCCAGTGAATTTTTTTCCAAATTGTATCATTCAATAGGAAATATTCTCGGGGTGGTTTATGAGAAAATATACAGGGATAGCTATGATTTTTGATAATAAATTTTGTATTTTACTGCTATTTTGAACGAAAAGGTTGCTAGTGATTATCTTTCGGTGAAAGGTTTGTTGATTAAAGAATTAAGATGGCTATATCTGTTAGAAAATAACACAAACACCTTGCGAATAAATGAAAAAAATACTGATATTTAATTTAAAAAACAACAACAACAAAAAAAAAGTTTTAATAAGACAATATTATAAAAGGAAAATATTTAATTTAAACATGGAAGGAATATTTGTAATGATTAGAGTATAAATTATTGTGAAATTTTACAATTGGTACAATATTTGGCGAATTATCGCTTGCGATACGTTAAAAAAATGAATCTTAAAATTTGATTTGACAATTTTTAATAGCAATTTGTTTTTCTTTTTAGCTCTTTTATCGCTTGCGCCAGGTTAATAAAAATGTGTCCGAAAACTTGATGAAATAAAATCTAGGTTACATTCTTTAGTCTTTTTCTTTTTGTTCCTTTTTTTTTTTTTGTCAATTTAATTATTATTTTTATATAATTCTCCCATCATATGATTTAGAGGAAAAACTAAAAGTATTTGTAAAAATGGCTGTATTAGTGAGTTACATGCTATTTATTTATTACCCTCGTCACCAAACAATCACAACAAGCCAAATAAGACAAAAGTGTGAAATAAGCCGAGAGAAGAGCATTTCGGTGTACATTTTTACATTCAAGCGTAAATTATATAAAAAAAAAGTTAAAATTATAATTATGTAGTCAATCATTTATATTTTAGTTTAAATGTCTTCCATATACACACATATTCTAAAATAATTTACTTTCAAAGATTTAAAATATTTTTTACCATACTATGGAATACCATTACTATGGAAACATGCGTTTTGTTTTCCTCAAGCATGTGATTTTGATATCCTCGAACTCAGATCATTACTTATTAATTGAATATTGTGTATTATGTTATTTTTTTAACATGCCGAATATATTGCGATTTCACTTATAGGAATATTCACTGCTTTAAAAGTTAGGATATAAAATTTAGGATTAAGTTAGGATTGTTAAGAAGATTTCTGCAATTATATGTTATTACTATAAAATATAAATAAATAAATAAACATTTTACAATAAATATTGCTTGCTAATTTGTCATTTCTTTTTAGCTTTTTCTGCATAACTTTCTTTTGCTTAACCACTGTTTAAAAAATGTTTTATTGAACATATTGGACTAATCTTACGGAATCGTGTCTCCCGCCAATTAGCATATTGGATGGCGTATCAAAATTCGAAAGATTCGACAGATTTTGAAATTAGCGATTACTTAATGGTGGCAAATGGAATAATGCCCGTGGACTTATCATTTCAGCCTAGATAGGATTAAATTACATGGAATTTCGATCAGTATAAAGCGAATTGTCCTGACGCACACTCTAGCAGCTAAACACAGCAACAAATTAAGAGTCATTTTCATAAGCTGGGTTATTTACACAACAGATGGAAGATTAATTTACTCTTAAATATAAAGAAAATAGCAGGCTTTTCAGTTTGTCCGTGTTATTATGCTCTTTAGAAAAATGCAAAATAAATCTTCGGTTCAGGTATTCACCAAAATGCATATTGCTAAAATTTTTGTATAACTAACTTTATTTATCATTGTAAGATCTTAACCCTGGTACACGTGCAACAATATTGTTGCATCAGTTTTAATGTTTGACATGAACCCTCACAATGACGTCGATTACGGATGATTATAAAGATTTTATTGGATGCATGAGGTTTATTTTTCTACAAGATAAAGTCATAGAGTTTTATCCCGAGTTAATGGTTACATGATTTCAGCTGGTCTACAAAATGAAAAGACAGTGAAAATGACGTCATTTTAGATTTATTCAGGCAATTCATCTTTAAAAACACATATTTTTATGTTTCACTTTTCTTTTAAATACGAAAGTTAAACAATCTTCTTTGTCTGCAAATAATTTACTACTTTTTTGGCAATATTTACTCTGCTAGAATCCAAAGAGGGAAAACAGTAGTAGCACAAGAGAATGTTTATTAAGAAATATAAGTAACATCCAGTGAGATGGTATATAAGCTACCAGAATCACATATTGCGCGAGCTGAGATGCCAGGAGATCAAGGACAAACAAACGAAAATAAACAACCCGAGCATTATTCAAGTTCAATGGTAAATCTCTGCAATCATTGTAATGCATCTCTAATTTAATATTGTCAGATATGAGAACATTTTAATTCCTATTGTCATAATGGCCTCATTTCTGTACCAAAAGTGCACAGTGAATAATCAACTAAAAGAACTGCTTCTTAATAGCTAAATTTTGTCCAATGCATAAGGTAATATAATATGGCAATGGCGTTCGCATCTTTTCAGCAACGCGGAAGGACATTCAAGCTAAAAGTCCATTAAAAAAAAAAAATACAAGTTCGAATTCACCATTTCGCTTAATTCAAGGTTTATTTGGAAACACTGACCAGCGCAGCGGGCATAGCCTGCTAGTATATTATAAAGCAGTAAGCTCTAAAAATTCGGCTCGAGTGTTTTCAAAAACTACGTGGTGAAGTTTTTTTCAGATTGTATCATTTGATAGAGAATATTCCTGTGGTGGTTTATGCGTTAAATATACAGGGATAACTATGATTTTTGGTAATAAATTTCATATTTTATTGATATTTTCCGCAAAAGGGTTGCCAGTGATTATATTTTGGCGATATTATCGTTGGTTAAAGAAGGGAAAGGGCTATATCAGTTAGAAAATAATGTAAACTTTTTGCAAAATAAAAGAAAAAAAACTTATTTTTTAATTAAAAAAAGGAACAAACAAAAATTCTTTTAATGAGAGATAAATTTAAATTACGAAAATAATTAATTTAAACATGAAATAATTGCTCGTAATGCTTAAAACTGAATTCAATATGAAATATTTCAATAGATACAACATTTGGCGATTTATTGCTTGTGCCAGGTTAAGAAAAATGTGTACTACTTGATTATCAAGTCGACCATTTTCTCCAAATTATACAAATCATCAAACTATTTGCCAAATTATACACATAGAAGAATGTTGCCATTCTAAAATTTTAAGAAAGGAAAATTAATGAATTTAAATTAAAAAAATCATTAAAGAATAGTGTTACTTTTTGATGATGGTCACTTATGGCATATAGCGACATACCAAATATAAAATTTGATTTTTTTAGATGATTTCGGACAAAAGAATATTAATAGTTTACTTATTTAGATGCAGAATTATTAAATTTTTCCCCAATTAGCCAAAAAGTACTTTTCTGCACCAGGAAGTATCATATATAGTGAGAGATTATTTGCAGAAGCAGGTAACATTTACGAAAAAAAAAAAAAATAGAAATAGACTATCACCTGAGAATGCTGAATTATTATTATTTCTGCATCACAATCTACGTTTATTGAAAACATTAACTGTTTTTTAAGGCAAATATAAACATTACAATGCTATTCTTGAAAAAAATATGTAAAACGTAAATGCATACTAATTAAAAGAATTTAGTACTTACATTTCTTTCATTATTTAATAAGAAATAGTAACAAACTTAAAAAAATCACTCAAATTATATTTAATTTTTAAGCATTTTTCTTAAAAAAACCCCTCAAGTATTGCAACATATGACTTAAATATCTTATACATATAATGCATCTATATCTAATCAATCATATATTTATGTTCTTTATAGGTATCATTCAAAATATTGTTGAAAGAAATATTTTTTTATGTAACAAGGGATAAATGTTGAACTTCCCATTATGATAAAAAAAAATTTGAATTTTCTTATACAGCTGTATTAAAACAATTTTGAATAGATTAATTTTAAATTTAACAGATTATGTTAGCTTATTACAGATACTTTTTGTACTTACTCATACAGCATAATTTTTTTTAACATGATTCCTAAATTAGTCTCTTATATAAAATGGGTAGGTAAAATCCATTCGGAGTATGAAAGTTAATGGGAAAAAAAGTGTTTTTTAATTTCAAATAAAATTTTCATTATACATGAGGAATATAAATTGTCAAATTAAAAAGTTATACTGTGTAAATATAAAAACATTTATTACATTATTATTCGGCCTTGGCCGAATAATGGACTTGATATTCGGTCGAAGCCGAATATTCGGCAGACAGGCCGAATATTTGTTGCATTTCTAATGCAGACAATTACGAAAAAAAAGAAAACAGTTTACATTTAAATTAATAAACAGCTCAGCATTTGTTTCCAGCTTATAGTGTCTAACAAAATTAAAACATCCATCCATCCACCAATAAAATATATATATATATATATATATAGTTTTAATTAATTTTATAATTAATTGTTAGCAGTGAAATTATGCTTGAAATTATTGAATATTTATTACGTGATTTATCACATTTCTAATGAAGTGTAGAATCAACAAAGTGAAAAATGTCCAAGCCAGGAATCGAACCCTTGGAATAGCACTCCAAGTGTTCTACCCTTTAAGATACAAGGACGATGCCCAGCTTAGCATTTCTCACTCCTATAGGTTGGTAGGGCTGCCGCCGCAGCACAAGATGGAACAGTCGTCATGAGCAGTGTTCATGATCATCAAGATATCAGTGCTTTTCCTGGCAAAATATATGAAAGACGAACTTGGCACTTTTTTTCCCCCTTATAACTTTTTATTTGGATACCTATATCTGCATGAGAATAACATTGTCAATTTTTTTTTTTGCGTATTTGCTTAGGGACACCTGTTCCCTTCTGACAACAGGTTTCGCTTTCCATAATCATTCTTCATGGAAATTTGGGTCCAGTTTATTACCTGACTGCCAAGAAGTGTCTGGGATTTCTTTATGCCCTCGAAACATCCCAACGGCTGGATGGATATTAATGAATCAGGTCTCTATCGATTTGTCTTAAACATCCGATGGTTATAGGCTAGGTTGTGTTTTTATAAATTCAAAATGGCGGCCATAAAATACAAAATGGTGGTGTAGACTTTTTTTTTTTTTTTTTAACGCACCCTATTGAGGGGCCTATCATTGGATAGGTCTTTCAAAATGACAACGATGTTTGATTGACTATTTTACAGTCAGAAGCTCCATTTAAATAGGACACAACCTGGAAGTTGTGTCGGTAGGATCTCTAGCTTGACTGCAACTCTAACCTTCCTAGACATCGACAGGCCTCATCAAAACAGTGTTTATACATAAAAACTAGCAATGAAACACAACTTAAAAGTCATACATACAAGTAAATAAGAAAAAAATAGGTCAGTAATATAAAAAATAGTTTCACATGGATGAGAAAAAATTAATTACAGTCGAACCCATTAAATATCACATTTAATACGCAAACAGTTATTACGCGATAAATTTTCAGTCCGTTTAGGGAAAAAATCATGCTTAAGATGCGAATTCAATGATCAAGATGTGAATTCCTTCTTCCTTCTTGAGGATTGTCACCAATTTAGAGAACTTTTTTTATACAGATAAAAAACACTTTCCGAATAGTATTATTTACTTTGTTTAATAGCATATTAATGAAGGTGAAAATGACTAACTGGAAATAGTGGTAGATATTTTAATAAAACAAAAACCTGATAAATTAGCAAAACTGCAATTCTTCTTTGATCCCGCCTCCTAACATTCTTTGCCTCGTGCTTCGCATATATTTTTACTGTAGTACAGAAATATAGACGAATTCAGGTTTCTGAGATACATCATAAAATTTATTATGATTAGAGATGATCATACCTGTTGTTAGTGAGATTTTAAGTGCACTACTATGTTTTATAATGCATGTTATAGGCAACAAAACATGTAACTCGTTAAGATTAAACAAATACCATTGCGGTTGGATAATTGCAATTCTTTTATGTTTTCTATGTTTCCTTCACTTTTTGCTAGGGAAACAATATTTTTTACACAGAGATAAATAAGGATAGTTTTTCATTAAATTTAAAAAAAGGACAGATTATAATGGTACTCATTATTACACGAACTAAATATGATTTTAAGAACTGGGTTGCGATTCAAAGAGTTAATATTTTTTCTCTCTGTTAAAAAAATCAGTCTAGTCGGAAAATTATTTTTTGTTGTTTTATTTTTTGTTGCAGTGTATTAATCAAAAATAGATGCACGTTAGAATCCATATTTTTAACCATTTGGAAAAATGGTTATTGTCCTCGCCAGGGTAGGAAATCAAAAGCATATCTGAAGGTTTTTATTGGTTTAATCATCATTTTATTCGTTTTCTGATGGGTCTATACAGTAATCTGTATTTCCCTTTACTTTCAACAGAGATGGATACCTTCTGTTGCCACTATGACAAAAAAGTAATAAAAACTACAAAAAAATATTTAATAACTCAGAAACAAATTGAGATACAGCTTTCAAACAAATTGCATTTAAGAGTACATTTTTTTCTCTATACGATGGTGCAAAAATAATATTGTGGAATGTTTAGAAGTTTAAGAATGAAATTTTATTTAAAATGAAATTTGACAATGGAAAAGCCTTTTCCCGAACAGCCAATGAAATGCTTGGATAATACATAAGTTTTAGGTGGATAATACGTACGAGTTGCAGGCAATTTTTGTCGCTTGGAATTTTTACGTGTCATAACACTATTCATGTTTAATTCATGGCGTACGTAATGTATGATCAACTCCGTGTGATATTTTATGTCTTAAATTTTAGTTTTTGAAAAAATTTTCCAAATGGATGTTGTAATTTGTTAAATTGCTTTTTTTTTTTTTGGTTGCAGTGTATTAATAAAAAATAAATGCACGTTAGAATCCATTTTTAATTTTCGTTATTATTCCTGTTGGTTCTATAAAAAGAAACGATGAGTTAAAGGGAAATACAATTAAATTTTAATCTAAATATACGTAAAAGACACAATTTTCGACCCTGAACCTATAAATGAAAGCTCTAAAGATCATTTAGACAATTAAATATATAAATAAGCCCAGTTCCTGAAACATTATACAAATCACGTTTAATACGGGATCCCGCTTAATATGCGACTTTGGTCCACTCTCTTGAAACGAGTCTTAACCGGGTTCGACTGTAGTTTGCTTTTTACGCAGTCGGGTTTTTTGATTTTTTAAATTTAACTTTTACTTGTTTTATGAAATTATTACAACACACATCTCAAGGAAAAGGAAAAAATGTTTGAATGTGAGAGAGACCTTGGAAAAAAAAGGGGGGTGGGGGGGAGTATAGGCTATTTTTTTAGGTGTTGCGAAGAGTGAAGGATCCAGAAAACATTTTCAAGGCAAAAAAGAAGAATCCAAGAGTCCGTAAATATCATACTTTTTATTAAGAACTGGATACATTTTAAAATAAAATCCAATCAAATTAAAAGGCATAAAAATATAATTTCCAGGTTGTGTTTTGGGTTCTATTCCTCCCCCCATATTGATTTTTTTCAAACAGATCATTTTGTTTCCAGAAAACACTATTTTTTTTCTTTCCCCCCAAACAAAAATTTTTAAAACGATGACGGCATTTGCTATTTCAAACTCAACTTGGATAATAACTCTCTAATCCAACAGTGAGTGCTAGAATAATAGAATTAAAAGAGAAGCGTAGAAAAGGGCACTAGATTGCACTATATTGCAGAGAGTCTCTTGGTGTGTTGACCCCTATTTATCACAGACTTCAAACTCCTCCCAACGCATCCGACAGCACCTTCTCCTGCTCCTTCTTGTGGGCCTGCTTACTCCCAGTGGCCGTGGACGCTGACACAGCACGGCCGGCGTAACTGGAAAAAAAAAAAAAAAATACAAATGCAGGGTGACCCTAATGTTATAAAATTTCAATCATTTCAAATGTAGAAAGTGTTGACAGATGTTACGAAATGTAATCTTTAAATGAAGGCTATAAAATAAATCATACTCAGTAAATTACTTTCATCTATCAACAGGATTCATAAAAGCAATTATGAAAGAACTTGTTATTCAAAACAAGGAAGTTTACGATTCTAAATAAACACTTTATATAAACATTTCATCCAAGAAATTAAGACATTTGAACAATCAATACACTAAACTGTTTAAGTGACTATAAATATAAATAATGTAATATTAAGATGAATGATACTAATATCCTGTTTTTGTCTTCAATAATGTATAATATATGTTTTTTTACGTTTACTTGTATTCCAGACTCTCAAAAGGAGAGATGCAGCAATATTATGCTGCAAATGTAACTAATTAAATTGTGTTTCTTTCTTTAAAGTTTAAATCTACATTTTTATACAAGTCACAAAAAGAAATTACACAATATTATACCATTAGCAGAGAATGAGAATGCAAAATGACTTGACTTTCCAGATTATATTACCCTTATGACATATTCCAGATAAAGACGGATATGAAACATAAATACAAGGTAAGCTAATTTTCTCTTACCTATGCTTTCATTATTGAGATATGAATAAATATTAAACTGTGAGGAACAACGCATTTTGCGCAAACACTTCATTGGATAAGTTGAAACATGTCTAAGGGAAAGGGCTCAAGTGTCAGAGGCAGGTACATCACAAAGTTTGGCATCCAACAATAACCATGTTGGCAACCATGGAGTGGTCGTGTTTTCAAATGTGGCAGGAGCCTAAGAAACTGTTATCTATTCAGAAATGTTTGTCTCATGACAGAATGTGTAGAAAAATACTTAAATTCACCCAATCTATTTCAACAAAAATCTGAAACAAACAAAAGAAAGCAACTTTATAAAAAATTTTGTCATTTGTTTCTTTCATTTGCCACAGTAAATTGTCCAATTATAACGTAATGACCACTCAGACAGACTTGAAAAGAATAGATGTTTCATTATAAAATCATCGGAAAAACAAACCAGGTTAAAACCATGAAATTAAATTTGCAGCCATGCTCCATAAAATACACCCATTGGCAATGTACATACTTTTTGACTTTTTGTCCATTTTTCCTGTACACGTCATGGAAAAAAGTAAACATCCCCTACTTACTCTGCAACTAACTTATAATAGAAGAAAGTTACTGGTGCCAAACGATTGGAAATAAAGTCTACTTTTAAATGATGTACCGTAATTTCCAGCCTATAATCCGCAGATTATCTGTTAAAAACTTCAAAACTTTTAAGTGCGGATTATCTCCTGAAATTTTTTTTAAGCATTAGTTCACGTCAGATATCCAGTTTTTTACCAGCAGTCATAAAATAAAAATGTAAACAGCTATCACACTATTATCTGCTATCGACCGTCCGCGGAGTTGCTCATCATGGGTTCACAGAGAACGTGATAGTGGCTTCCGATTTTTATGTTATTACCTTTTTAGTCTTTTGGCAACATCTTTCTACAGTTAAAAGTTTTAATAATTTCTAAGAGAAAACGTGTTATTTAACTCTGCAGAATTTAAACTGAACGTTATTAAAAAAGCAGAAGATGTTGAAGAAGATGATTTAAAAACAGCAATTATTATAGAATTATCTGTATTCACAATACATTCTACGTTTTAGTCATAGTTTTAGTTTATAAGATTCAATAATAAAAAAGAGTATTTGTATTTTTACTTATCCATCATACATAGTATATGTCTTGCAATCGTTTTAAAAATCGGAAAAAAAATTTTTTTGATGGATTTGCACATTTCAGACACGGGAGAATCCGAAAAACATATTTTTCAAAAAAAAAAAAATTGTCCGTTCGTCTGTATGTGTGTGTCTGTAAACGCTCTATCTTCCGAACAAATTGAGATAGAGACTTGAAATCTGGTGTGTACTTAGGGAGTAATAATGGGAAGAAGCCTGTTGAATGTCAGTAACCTCGATTAACCTGAACTATTTTTTTCTGACTCTTGAAATATTCGTTCTGATAAAAGGTATACAAAATTTTTTGAAATTGTTTATTTGAAGGAGTGAGTATTAAAAAAAACAAATTTTGCATCATGAATGAACTCTATCGGATAATTAGGAGCAGAGATATTTGTAATTCTATTTTTCACACTCTTTGATTTTTCATGACCCTGTTTTTCATTCCAATTTCAATTCAAAGATATATTTCAGTTGGAAATGAGACGCAGTATAAACTGTTAGTGAATAGGATTATAATCTTTTGAGTTATAAGGATGTTTCTTTTATGCAATTCGGTACTACTCGATTATCCTGCCGACCAAAAAACTATCGCCAAACTATAAGGTTAACTCTTTAGCACTGAGAAAGCTGAAAATTCTATTACCCTTAAAGCCTAATCCTTGAACGGGATAATTTGAAAAAACCACCTCTTCTATTCCCAGCTTTTGAGTTTTCTTACACTCTTAAATGGGATAGAAATGTCATCTTGATGTATATGTTTACTCCCCGCTACAAAGTTGGCACATTACCCCGTTCTTTGTTTTCAGAAACTCCTGAAGTTACAACTCTTTGAAAAAGTAATCGCTTTAACTTTTTTCAGTTGTTAATTCCAAAAAAAAATTTTTTTTTTCATTTATTCTTTTTCACCTCTAGGAAACAATATTTATAGACCATCCCGCATTCTATATGTTTTATCGGAAAAGTCACTTTATAAATTATAAGAATTATTAAAAATACTTTTTACAAAGGGAAAATATAAAAGCATCTAACAAAAATTTTTAAATTCCATCCAGAAGTAAACTGTAGATTCTTAATTTAAACCCTTTGAGACTAGCGTCTTTTACAGAATGTTTAATCTCTTATCACCGGTTTTCCAAAAAAGAAATTTTTGCCTAATTGAATTGGGAAAATTTTCGGATTAAATATGGCAAAATTTACAATAAATATTTACTGGTGAGAATAATCACGGATACTGAGCACCTTACATGGCACGTATACCGGTCGCTCCCCCCAAGGGGGTAAGAGTATCAACATTGAAGATTTTTTTTTCTCCAAAAATATATATATATATATATATATATATATTTATCATAAATAACAAATTGATCATAATATGTCAAGATTTTTTAAATGTGTTTTAGCAGCAGAATGAATTCCGGACACAATGTTGTTTTAAAAATTACATAGAATCATTTAATTAATCAATAATACACGAGCACTTGTTATAAAATGAAATGTCTTTAGCTGAATTCTGTCCTAAACGGAAAAATAGTCTAGGTCCAAGGGGTTGGGGTTGATTTATGACGGCTGATTATCTACTCGAGGGATATAGGCCCAGGGGGGAGTGCCCTCCTTGGGGGTCTTTTTAAGGGAACCTAACCCGTATTTACGCTTCGAAATCCAAGGTCGAAGAAAACCACAAAAACTCCGAACGATTAGGCCGGCAGGCGCGATTGGGTTTGAACCTAGCACCTAACGTCTACCATAGTCTAGATCCAAGGGAAGGTAATCGCTAAATTCGAACTTGGTTTAAACTAAAACTATTTCCTGTCTCTAAACGGTTGGGTTTTTAGAGGGTTTTTTATATTAGGTAATTGAAACAATATAATAATAAATTGGAACATTTATAACTATCTATTATATATATAAAATCCAAATGGAAATTTCGTTCCGAACGCCTAGATTTCGAGTTCTACTGCATGGATTTTTACGGAACTTATACCATTAGATAGGTATCGTTTCAGGGAAGGTTTTAAGCTATAACACATCATTCTACCTATATTAGTTATAGAATTATGATGGAAAGTTCTGTTATTTTGGACGATAAGGTTTACCATTTTATTTCTTGGCGAAATTTATTGTTGATAAAAAAAATTGAAACAGCTTGAAACATAAAAGAAAAAACTGTTACTAATTAAAAAAAAAAAAAAAAAAAAAGAACGAAGAAAAAAAGAAGAAAAAAATTCGTTTTAATGAGTGATAATATTAAAAAATGAAAATATTTAATTTAAACATGTAAGAGAATGTTCGTAATGCTTAAAAAATTACTCAGTTAAAATATTGCAACTGAAATAAGATTTGGCTCTTTATCTTTTGCGTCAGGTTAAGAAAAATGCATTTGAAAAATTGATAGGATGATATCAAGGAAGTTTCGATAAGTGCATGCTCAGAAATATTTGAAAAAATTATATGATATTCTTCGCATGAAGACTATATAGAATATTCTTATCGTGACATATAATATGTTTATTTAAAAAAATCCGCAGAACCTCGATTTAGCGTTTGTAAAAGAATAATGAAAATTTAATTTTCTTGGCGATTTAATGCTGGTTGGAGGCACAATAAAATTTTGAATGATACTTTTTTTTATGATAAATAATTTTTAAGTAAAACGTTTTTCTACTCTTCATAAGAAGATAGTTAGATTAAGTTTAATGTAATAAATACATTTTTATTACTACAGTTTTGTCATATACCTTCATATGTGTATATATTAAAATTTTATTATCGTAATTATACGGTTTAAAACAAAATTTCAGTTTATTAAATTTTTTCCAAATTCAAAATTAATGTCCGATTCGGAACATTGGCAATTCGACTTCGATATTGTTAGTGTCGGAAACAAGAAATGAAGGTTATTGTTGCCATGGAAACAAGTATTTAATATAAAATGTTTAATGGTAGCATTTTTAACTAGCCAGCTACTTTTAAAACAAATTTAAAACGTTACTGCTTGATTATCCCGTCGACAAAATAACTATCGCCAAACTATAAGATAAATGCCAATAATAGCTGATCTTAAATTTTACATTCACTTGACATTAAACACGGTACACGTGTTTTTTGCGTCATCAAGTGAAATTTTTAATTTCACTTCTATTTGTAATTTTACTAATGTTTACAAATTTATTTATTCTTTCGTTGTTTAAAATAAAAATTTTGTCAATTTGTATAATTTGGCGAGCATGTTTGGCAATTTATATTATTTGGCGAAATTGGTTGAATGAATAATCAAATAGTACCCTTAGAACATTTCCAGCCGGTGAAGCCATGTAAAATTAAATAACTACTGCAACACGCAATTTATATATATTATATATGCTTAAAGATAAAAAATGATACGCTAATCCTTCGTTTAAGTTTAAATTCATTGAGTTTTAGGCATTTAAGCATTAATTTAACAAGCAATTTTCAAATGCATTTAAATATCTTGCATTTGGGATGGAAATGTGTTGGCTAACCAAATAGTGTGGAACGTTCGCCTTTTTTGAACTAAATACTCGAATATATATAGGTTTTTTTTCAGATTTTTACTGGGATTCCGCCGCCAAATTTGACTGATGTTTTACTACATACATGAGTAGTTTTAAAAGCATTTTTCTTTTCAAAATAATTTGAGTATGGTCTTTGAGGAGACCTTCCTTGTGGTAACAATTTTGTTTTTGATTTGTTCTTTTTTATTTTTAACTGTTCTATCGAACGAAACTAGCGGATGTAATTGTAAAAATGATGGTACTTATGATTTACATGTTATATGTTTATTTGTGATTTTTGAGTTCACTTTTGTCGCCAAACAATTTGATTTTAAGCCAAAAAGATGTAAGCGTGAATTGGGTTCAAGCTATGTTTACAAGAAAGGTGATTTTGCAAGTGTACGAAAGCATTTTTTGAGTATTTTTTAAAATTCAAATGTACAATATATAAATAGCAATTAATATTTTAAAAATGGAGTCAGATATTTTAATTTTAGTATAAATGTCTCCCACACACGCACATACATACTGTAAAATAATTTAATTTTAGACATTTAAAAACTTTTTCTATCATACTTTACTGCGAAAGCATGTCGTACGGTGGGTGATTTAGCGATTCTAGCTGGCCAAAAGTCGGTTTTTCAAAGTTGATTCAACCAGAAATATTTTTTTACCGCATGTATCTTAAAAGAGCAGGTGATGAGTCCCAGCAGATGTTTTTGATATACGTTCAACCGTACGCCCAGTAGGTTAGAGTGAAGTTGACGTTACTTAAAGCAGAACAAATCGATGTTTTTTTTGTATATTGTTTTAGTCTCTAATAGAAAGTAAATTTAAGAGAAATAATACATTATGAATGTTTCAGAAGAAGGTATGTACTTTACTTTTTTTAATTTATGTGTATAAATTTTTATTTCATCAATAGATTTTTTACATTTATTGTTGCTAATAACTTTACATTTTTTTTAATAATTTTTCATTTTCAAAATTGGAAAAGTTATATGATAAAGCTCGATTAATCTCAATTTTGAATTTTAAGAAACAGGTTAGAGTCTTAGCTATTTGATAAAACTTAACTTGTCTGCATCTAGGTGCAGCCCTAGATTTTACAGCAATTTTTATCATATGAAGTCTAAAATTAAGATTTCAAAATTTTAATTCTGACTACATTTTTCTTTTACCACGGCCATCCGAATTTAAGCCAATCACATGAATAAGCTTTTATAACATTATAAAACAGCAACAAGCTTCCACATTTGACGAAAAACTTGATTTGGTGGAAAATGTTCTGTTGAGAAAGGAAAATTATAATGAAGAACAAATGAAAGTTTTTAAGCAGGAAATGATTGTAAATTTCAGTTCAGACAAAAGTGGTTATCTACACACAGAATGCATAAGAAATTCATGAAAAAGTATGAAACTTGGTTGCAAAGCAGTTTTGAAATACCACGTTCAATGTTTACACGCGAGTTACCTGGACAACCAGAAATAGCTTTTGCTGAATCAAGCGAACTTTCGAAGAGAAGGAAAACTGAGGAGTTACGCAAGAATTCAGAACCTGGAGAAATTGTTTTCGCTGCTAAAATGAAACTTCAATCAGTTGGCAGAAAAGATGCTGCGAGAGTTCTGGAGGACATTCAAGAATCTCATCCAAATTTGAGACACAAAATACAAAAAAGCTTATTTGAGAAGTCTTAAAGAAAAAAGAAAGCAGTTGTCACCTATGAAAGCTCTTTCCATATTTGTTGATGCAGGTAATTAGTTTTTTGCTTTCTCAGATCAATTTACAATTTTCACGATTTTTTTTTTTAATTCAATAATTATTTATTGTGTATAATAATAGTCAATATTCATTCCGTAACTTTTCCTCATTAAGAATGCATTTATTACAGGTTTAACAAGAAACCAGTATAATTCGAACTAGTGTAGGAAGTTATGGCCGTATTACAACATTATACAAAACACCAAAAAAGAATGTTACCCGAATCCCGATTCTTACCTGGTAACAGAGACTTTCGCTGAAATCAATTTACAAGACTTGTTGAATCACACTACCGCAAGATTGATTTTATATTTAGATGAAGTGATGCAAACTTTGACAGAAATCGAGCGTGGAACAATGCTGCTATTTACTAAATGGGGTTGCGATGGATCTAAACAAACACAAATGATGCAAAAATTTGAAGAAAGCTCTCACTCTGATGCTAATATATTTCAAAGCTCTATGGTACAATTGCGACTAATTTGCGAGACTAATAACATAGTTATTTGGCAAAATCCTACTCCATCATCCCCCCGATACTGCAGATCAATAAGAATAAGATATGTGAAAGAGACCAGTGATATAACAAGGGAAGAAATTTATTATGTGGAGGACAAAATAAAAGCTTTGGAACCAACAAAACTTCCTAATGCAAGTGTTAAACATTCCATGATGTTGACTATGGTTGATGGCAAAGTCTGTAATGCAGTAACCGATACGAAATCAACTTTTAAATGCTATATTTGTGGTGCAACATCAACAATTCAATGATTTGCAAAGACCAACAGTTGAGGATGAAAGCTCATACAAATTTGGATCATCCATCTTACATGCCAGGATAAGGTTTTTTGAAAGTTTATTGCATCTATCCTACAAATTACCCATTAAAAAAGGCAACAGAGACTGGACAAAAACGAAAAATCTATTCTCGAGAACAGAAAGAAAAAAATACAGAATGAGTTCAAAAATAAAATGGGTATCATCATTGATACTCCAAAATCTGGATATGGAAATACCAATAATGGTAACATAAGGAGATTTTTTAGTGATCCAGAATTATCAGCTGATATAACTGGAGTGGACGTAAACTTAATACATCGACTAAAAACTATTTTAGAAGCTATTTCAAGCAGCTACAGAACTGACACAGAAAAGTTTGCTAAATTCACTATGGATACCGCGAAACTTTACGTAGAACTATATCCATGGTTTCCTATGACTCCCACTGTACACAAGGTTCTAATTCATGGCCCTGTTATTACTGAGCATGCGTTTCTTCCCATTGGCCAATTGTCAGAAGAAGCTGCTGAAGCAAGAAATAAACATTTCAGGGAATACAGATTCAGTTATTCGAGAAAAGCTTGTAACCTAGACATTATCAACAGACTATTATTGACTTCTGATCATTTCTTATCAAGTATTAAAGCAAAAGCAAAAAAGAAAACTGTTTCTTTTTCAAAGGAAGCCTCTGAATTATTACTTTCTCCAGAAATAAAAGAAAGTTATAATTCTGGGGAAAGTCATAATGAAGAATATTCAGATGATGAAATGTCAGAAAATGTCTAAGGATTTTTTGTAGATATATTCTTCATATATATATATTTCTTTATTTATTTACGTATTCCTTCTTAATATTTGTTTTATACCTAGATTTCTAATAGATTTTGTAATAGAAAATGTTTACGTTTGCTTTAATAATTTAGTTTCATACGAATAATGAATTAATTCTGTCGCTTAACTCTCAATAACATTAACAGAGGACAATGTGATGTCTAAGTAATAATTTGTAAAACATATAACACGTATGGAAACACAATTTCAATCAAAGTCGAAGAAAGAGCCTAAAATTTTGTACATCCCTGTATATGAACCACAGATTTATCATATAATTCACACTATGCAAAAATTTAGAACAGTTAGTGAACGCATAGCACAGGTGAAAATTCCTCATCAGCAATTTCCGTCAATAAACGGAAATGTACTTCAGATGTTTTGTGCAGCCCTGTATATGATTTATAGAATTTATACACACTAAATAGTATGCAATTTTTATAATTTAAAAAGGTGTTCCACAACTGAAAACGCACTTCCATCAAGTATTGTTCATACAGAGAAAAATATAACTGATTTATTTTGTGTGCTCCTGTATATGAAAAATGAATGGCACATTATATTCAATAGTATGCATCTTATAGAGCGCCTCGGATATATATATCAATATAAGTACTTTTGAAATAGTATAACATGAACAAAATACACCACAAACAAATTTTCTCCATAGACCATATTGTAACATAATTATTTTTAGTGTCCCTGTAAATGCTATCTATACCATATTTTATAGCAATCACCTTGTAATGCACTTCATAGATATGTATATAAATTTCAAAGTGTTTGAAATTATGAAACATCATTAAAAATCACCGCAAACGATTTTTCCCCATATGCCGTAACGTAACTTTTGAATGTCCCTGTAATGAAATTATGACTGCTAAACGCTACATTTTGAAATACCTAACAATCAATAGTGAATATCAATAACATTTTTCAATTTCATGGCAATGGGACTATATACACACGCTAAAAATAATTTTGGCCAGCTAGAATCGCTAAATCACCCACTGTGGTCGGTTTGTTTTCTCCAAATTTGCGACTTAATATATAACCTCGAAGCCAGATTAGCTAATACTGTCCATTCTTTTTTTAATAAAAAAACATATCGCCATTTTCCATTATACAAACGTTCAATGCTTGCAATGTTAGGTAGTAAAGATTATTCATAAGAAAATATAAGCAATTATGCGTTATTTCTATCACGAAAAAAGACATTTTGCAATAAAAATTGCTTTCTGAAATCATTTTTCGATATTCCATTCCATTCGTCATTTATTTATTTATTTTTTCATATCTTCCCTTCTTTTAGAAATGTTATAAAAAGATATTGGATGAATCTTCCATAATCAGCCACCTTACAATTGGCGAATTTATGTATAGTGTTGGAAGATTCGTTTATATTTGAAAGGAACTGTGGACAGTAAATCCGATTTCAGAAGATTACGCAAAATTTGTACTTTTAGTAATTAGCGATTAGTAAATTTATGATTTTTTAGTATGGAGCAAACGGACAAAAGAAGATTTACTAATAGATAGTTTTAGATGCAGTTATTTTACTTTCATTAAAAAAGCATTAATTTGAAAAAAAGTTTTTCAAATGCCAAAGGTGGCCAATGGAACAATATTTGTTCATTTAGCCTAGGTTTTTTAAAAAAAGTACCTCAAATTCAATTAAAATTTCAATCATTATAAAATTTTGGCTGATGCACAGCCCGAACAGCTGATCATAGTCACAAATTAACGTTTTTAGATTTATTTAGGCAACAAACTGATGAATAATGACGTCTTGAAAATAAAAGCTTATTTCTCCGTCGTATTACGGCCCCATCAGTGGTTAGGCGCTAGAGAGGTTATGCTCTCGAAGCTGGTAGATGGGAGGTGCTGGGTTCGAACCCAATCACACCCGTCAAATTAATTGTTCGGAATTTTCGTGGTTTTCTTCGAACCATGGATTTCCATGCGTAAATATGGGTTGGGTTCCCTTAGAAAGAATCCCACGGAGGGCACTCTCCCCTTGGGCCTATATCCCATGCGTAGATAATCGGTCATAAAAAAAACAACCAACCGTCTTATTATGCTCATTAGAGAAATGCGAAAAAAAATTTCGGTTGGGCAAAAAAATCACTACTAAAAATTTTGCATAACTAACTTTACTTATCATTTGCAAAGAGTTTTGATAGTGAAAGATCTAAAAATCAATCAACAGCAATTTGACATTATTTAATGGAATGTAGTTTGGAGTGTAATTAACCCTGTTTTGTAGCTAAATCTGGTACATTTTTAGCCATACCGTTACGAACATTTCTAACGTTTCACATCAAACTTGGTTGTGGATCCGATTACGGATGATTGGGAAGATTTTATTGAATGAAAACTAGAGGTTTAGTTTTCTATTTGAATGAGTTATCGAGGTTATTTTCCTAGGTTAATAGTTGCATGATTAAAACTGGTATGTAAAAAGAAACGGCAGTTAAAATGACATTATTTTAATTTCATTCACACAATTCCGCTTTAAATATCCACTTTTACGTGATTCACATATTTTAAAATATAAGTTAAATACTGTTTTGATTGTATTTACTTTACTGGAAATCGAAGATAAGAAATTGTAGAGAAAACCTGGCAAAAGAAGACGTATATTACCTAATACAATGTAACGTAGAGAGAGATTGTATTTATGTTATCAGATCAGCACAAAGTACCATGCTGAGAAGCCCGGAGTAAAAGACCTAACAAACGACAATGAATAACCCGAACATTCTTTAAGTTAGATGGTCAATCTCTGCAGTCATTGTAATTCTCTCTTTTTTAGTAGTGTGGTGATAGGATCGTAATGGCCGTATTTCCCTCCCAAACTCTACATGATGTACTAAAGAGTTGCTTCTGAATTGCCCGTATTTCATCTAACGCATCAGATGATATAATAGCGCAATGGCATCCGATGCGTATTCAGAAAATGCAGAAGGATCTTCCAGGTGAAGGGTCCATATTAATTTAAAATACAGGGTCGGATTTTCCATTTCGTTTGATTGAAGGTTTATTTGAAAAATGGTCCAGCGCAGCGGGCTCAGCCTGCTAGTATATTATAAATATTTTTCATATAAAAATAAATTATTTTTATTAATATTTATTTTGCAAAATTTTTACTAATTTTTAAGTTTTAGTATCTGATAAATGAAAAGATAACTCAAAGAACTCAGATTTTATCTGAAATATTTGGGATTTTCTTTCATTTGGCATGCATTACCAAAATTGAACTGAAATTTATAGTCCAGACCCATTATGAATTTCTAACTAATCAATTTGTTAGTGGTGAACGATTGGTATCTACTCCAATAAGTGTCATTTCGGACCACACTAAAGAATTGGGTGGTCATCTCATCGTCATGCTACAGTAAAGCTTCGTTAAACGGAATTTGCATATAACGGAATCATGTTGTAAATGAAAAAAAAATTGAAGGATAGCCTGAAGGTATACCTTCCTAAAAAAATAACGTCTTTAAAACGAAAAATATTGTTTCTGTTTTCATATGCTTTTACTATATTTCCAATTTATATTAAATCTGCTCTAAAAATATATATGTGTGTGTGTGTTTCTCCACTGACACATACACTGTAAAAAAGTAATAATCTGTAAAGATACTAAAATTTTTCTAGGAAACTGATTCCTAGAACTTTTTATGTAATGGCAACAACAAAAATTCCTGTAACAGACGCTGTTACGGGAACTTTTGTTGTTGCCGTTACATAAAAAGTTCTAGGAATCCCAGTTTCCTAGAAAAACTTTAGTAACTTCACAGATTTTTTTTACAGTGTATGCGAAATCATTTTTATACATAAAAGCATGAAATCTGCAAGTATAACTATTGGAGTGAATTGGAATCGAAAAACGCTTTTCACATTTTAATAAAGGTTCTGGATAAAAATAAATATAATGAGTTATATTACCATATTTTATGGAAGAAATGACGTGGCGTTTACGAGTTTGAAAGTTAATTTTTTTTGTCAAGTGTGCCGTTTACACCATGTGCGGCATTTACGATTTTTTTTTCCTGCGCATAAAATTGGGATAATATAAAAATTCCTTAAGACTGTTCTCAAGTCCCCTGCTCAACAACACGAAACTTTCTGACTTTGCAGATAATGAAAACTGTGACATTTCCGATGATGAGACCAAATCATACAGGTAGACAAAGAAAATTTACAACTCTTCCACTCAGAATTTGACTGCTGCGAATAGAAACTAAACAAGTGGGTAAGTGTGATCACAGATCGCACAGAGGGTTTCGTTTAATATTCCTTTCAAAACACTTTATCCTTTTGAAAAATCTGTTAGTTCCACATTTCGCAACCAGAGGCACACTCTATTCTAAACAAACCTCTATCCGAACGAAACTCAGTTTTACATACTATCGATAGATATATTAGTCGAGGGGATTAGGCGCATAGCACCCGAGATAAGTAGGCGCGCCTGGCAGTAAAAAGTGGAACTAAAATATGTTAGGCTATGGTGCATAATATGAAAGAATGGTCAAAGGGGTGTCGGCAAAAGTTGGAAAAGTGCTCCTCGGGTGAAAAGGGCGGAGGTTAGAAAAACTGTTTAAAATACACAAGTTAGAGCCCGGAGGAGTAAATAATATAAGACTTTTTGAAAAGTTTTATGATTTGTCGTGTGGTCTGAGGTATTCAGCTACACGTATGCAAAAATTTATGTCTCCAACTTAATTAGGGCTCTCTTAGAAAGAATTGCTTAAAATACATATGTGTTAGCTCAAAGGGTTAAACGTAAGACTTTTTCAAGATTTTATGATTTGTCACCTGGCCTCATGTGTTCTGCTATAAGTATGGAAAATTTCAAATCTCCAATTTAATAAGGGGCTCAGTTAGAAAGAATTGCTTAAAATACGCATGTGGAAGCCCAAAGGGTTAAATGTAATTTTTATGATTTGTCGCATAATGGTGTTCAGCTATAAGTATGCAAAATTTTACGCCTCCAACCTAATTAGGGGCTCACTTAAAAAGAATTGTTTAAAATACACATGTGGGAGCCCAAAGGGTTAAATACACGACTTTTTCAAAATTTTATAGTTTTTCGTTTGATGTGAGGTGTTCAGCTATAAATATGTAAAATTTCACGCCTCCAACCTAATTAGGGGCTCACTTAGAAAGGATTGTTTAAAATACACATGTGAGACCCCCAAAGGCTTAAATATATGACTTTTTCAAAATTTTATGATTTATCGTATGATGTGTGGTGTTCAGCTATAAGTATGCAAAATTTTAAGTCTCCAACATGTATAGTTTCTGAGGACGGGCTCTGTGACAGACAGAAAGAGGAGCGAGACGAATAGGGTTTCATCAGATGAACGAAACCCTAAAAAGGACTAAAGTGAATGCCACGTAAAAAGCGTCATAAAAAAAGAGTTAAGTTGCGCCGGCCAATTATAAAAATGTAGAGCGCCTTAAGGAGAGAGGTCCGCGTCCCATGCTCTGGATGAATTTAATTCAAATTGATGTCTCCTTAATTTAAAATTTAGATAAAAATATTTAAATACTAGCAAACCCCGTGGCTTTGCTTGCGTAATAGTTGAAATATGCCAAGTAATATTTGCATGACTATTTTTTATTAGAAGAAAATTTTTTGGAATAATTCAAAACTTACAAATTAAGCCACAGTTTGACTAAACTTCATTATGAAAGTGCGATAGACAGAAATGAGATTTTAATTAATAACAAGAAGTAATTCCAAATAAATGATAATTTAGAAAGTATTTGAGACTTATATGCTCCTTTCAGTATTCATTTGAAGTTTTGAATTTTTAGAAACCATCTTAACACATTTACATTTTAAAATTAATCATCATGTCAAATCCAAGCTTCTTGTCTAACAGTCTCTCTGACGTTAGTGGCACCAACATAAAATGCCGAAACAGAGTTGAAACAGAATGTCTCGAAAAATGTTGAAACAGAGGCTGTCACAATTAATTTGCCAACATTAAACTTGAAATCGGTTGGTATTTCCTAGTATTCTATAGAAAATGGAATTTAGACTTTTTAGAAGCTTTCTTGTCTTTCCTACCATCCAGGTGTTAGTGACACCCGCACAAAATATAGACCGTATAGGATCGGGGACTATCACTCTTGATTCGCAACCAATAACGTCTGTAATTGGTTTATTATTTCCTGAGATTCCATAGAAACCGTGGGAACAGATGTCATATTCGCCCCATATTGGCGCGATTTTTTTCGGTTGCCAATTTGGCGAAAACATCAACAGCATAATCAGGGTTACCACATCAAGCCCTTTGGCACAAGTTAAGTACCCGTTGCCTATATGATATTGGCGACAGAAAAAAATCGCACCAATATGGGGCGAATATGACATCTGTACCAAACCGTGATTTAGGACACTTTTAGAATGCTTTTCGCTCCTTCCCTTCACTTCACCCTTTTTTATTTTCGAATTTATTTTCAACTGGTCTTAGAGTACATTTATATTTTATAAGTAACTACCGTGCTATATTTAAAGTTTCTAGCCTCTTCAGTACCACAGAAATCTCAATTTAGGAAGTTTTTTGCTCCTGCAACCCTCGACATAAAATATAGCTTATGTTTGAGCAGGTTCTAGCACCATCAATTTGCAACCATTATGTTTGAAATCAGTTTCGAATTTCATACGATCGCATAAAAATCGTAATTTAGAACGCTTATAGAACGCTTTTCGCTCAGTTCATCCTTTTAAATTTGGAAATTTCTTTCAACAATTCTTAGAAAGCATTTGCATCTTTGAATTAATTACCATTCCAAATTAAAAATCTTAGACCCCCTGAGTAACACAAAAAATGCAATTTAGAACATTTTTTGCTCCTGTAACCCTCAGGTGGTAGTGACAACAACGTAAAATATAGGCTATGTTAGAGATGGGACTGTCAACATCAATTTGAAACCATTACTTCTGAAATCAGTTTATATTTCCTGAGATTGCGTAGAAATCGCTATTTAGAACGTTTTTTGAACGCTTTTCGATCATTTTCAGCCCTTTTAAATTTAAAATTTTTAAGGAACTCTTCTCAGAGGGTATTTACATCTCATAAGTAATTACCATGCCAAATTTCAAGTTGCTAGCCCCTTCAGTATCACAAAAATCACAATTTAGAACGTTTTTTAAAATGCAACCGCAAGGTGGTAGTGACGCCAACATGAAGTAGATCCTATATTAGAGCAAGGGCTGTCATCATCAATTTCCAACCATTACTTTTGAAATAGGTTGGGTACTTTCTGAGATTGCATAGAAATTGCAATTTAGAACGTTTTTCGTCCATTTTCACCCCCTTTTAAATTTCGAATTATTTAGGAACTGTTCTTAGAGATCATTTATATCTTATAAATAACTACTATGCCTAGTTTCAAGTCACGAGCCCCTGCAGTACAACAAAAAACACAATTTAGATCGTTTTTTGCTCCTTCACCCTTTTTGGGGTAATTTCACCAACATGAAATACAGCCATGTTGGAGCGAGGGCTATCACCATCGTTTTTACATCATTATTTTTTAAATCGGTTCGGTACTTCCTGAGATTGCATAGAAATCGCAATTTAGAAAGTTTTTTAAAACGCTTTTCGCTTATTTTCACCCCTTTTAAATTTCAATTTTTTAAGAAATGTTCTATGAGATCATTTGTATCTTATAAATAACTGCCCTGCCTAATTTCAGGATTCTGGGCCCTTCAGTAACACAAAAATCTTAATTTAGAACGTTTTTTGCTTCTGCACCCCTGTAGGTAATATTGTAGGTGGTATTGACACCTACGTGAAATAGAGCCTATGTTGGAGCAAGGGCTGTCAACATCAATTTCCAACATTTTATGTTTGAAATAAGTTGGGCACTTTCTGAGATTGCGTAGAAATCGCCATTTAGAACGTTTTTTAGAACTCTTTTCGTGCATTTTCACCCCTTTTAATTTTCGAATTTTATAAGAAATGTTCTTAGAGATCATTTATATCTTATAAGTAAATGCCATTCCAAATTCCATGCATCTGGGACCTTCAGTAACACAAAAATCGCAAATTCGAACGTTTTTATGCTCCCGCACCCCTTTAGGGGTTGTGGCTCCGACATAGAATGTAGCCTATATTGGAGCAAGGGTTGTCACCATCATTCTGACACCATTATTTTTGAAATGGTTTGGTACTTCCTGAAATTGTGTAAAAATCGCCATTTAGAACATTTTTTAGAACGATTTTTGCGCATTTTCACCCCGTTTTAATTTCGATTTTTTTAAGAAATGTCATCAGTAATGCCAGTGAGATTATTAGTATCTTATAAGTGACCACTATTCCAAATTTCATGTTTCTAGGCCTTCAGTAACACAAAAATTGCATTTTTAGAACATTTTTTGTTCCTGCACCCCCTTTTGGCCAGTGGCACTGACTTAAGATATTGCCTATGTTCTAAGTTGGACTAACACCATCATTTTGATAATAAAATTTTAGAATATTAAGTTATTAACAAGAAAAAAATCATGCTTTAAGCATAGATTATAAAACACTTTCCAACACTTCCTGAATGCTATAACAAAACTTCGTTATTTAGGGAAATAAGGTATATAAGTGAACTAAGTAAACATTTTAGAAAACGCATAAAACATTTGAAAAACTGATTTCAGCAGTTACCGTCCATAGCAAATATGTATTCTAATTCTTTTGAACAGCCCTATATTTCATCTGTAGGTTGATATATATACTATATAATGGAGAAATTTAGTTTAGCAAGAAAACACATAACAGGTTGAAATTTCTCTTTCAGCAATTTATACTAATAGATTTAAACATACAGTGGAACCCGCTTGAGATGCGTTTCAAGGGAGTGGACAAAAGTCGCATATTAAGCGGGATCATGTATTAAACGTGATTTGCATAATGTTGCTGGAACTGGGCTTATTTATTCATCGAATCGTCTGAATGAACTTTAGAGCTTTCCTTTACATGTGTATGGCCGAGTTTTACTCTTATTTAGATTCAAATTTAACTATATTAAAATTTAACGCATTGCTTCTTTTTATAGGGCCGACTGGAATAATAACTTAAAATAAATACAGACTCAAACATGGCATTGTTGTCAATTAATGTTAGAAACAAAAATAAAAATAATAATTTCCTGCTTGACTAATTTTTTTAACACAAGGAAAAATATTAAATCTTTGAAGCCAGTTATAAAAATTATCTTTAGTACTTGTGATAATGAGTACATTATAATCCGTCCTTCATTTTTAATATGAGGAAAAACTACCCTTATTAATCTTTGTGTAAAAAAATTCTTAGCTTAGCAAAAAGTAAATGAAACTTGGAAAACATAAAAGATATATACACAACTGCAATCGCATTTGCTTAATCTTCAAGTTTTTTTTTTGCCTATAACATGCATTATAAAACATAGTAGTCATTATAAAGTACATTTAAAACCTCACTAACAACAGGTATAATCATAATAATTGTTATGACTATCGGAGCAAGATGTTCAAGGCATTTTTCACAGCGGATGCTTTATCAGGCATTAATTGATTACTTTGATGTCCGCATTAATAACTATTCAAATATCTACCACTATTTCATATTAGTAATATTCGTCTTAATATGTCCTTACATAAAACAAACATTACTATTCGGAATGGTTATAATCTGAATAAAATAATCCGCTAAATGGACAACAACACGGTAGAGGAATTAGCATCTTGGTCTATGAGTTCGCGTCTTAAGCGTGACTTTTTGCTCCAAGAAACCCAAAATATATCGTGTATGAAGCGGGATCACGTTATAACCGTTCGTTTATTAAACGTGATGTTTTTACATTAGCATTATGGGCGATGTCAAGGAATCGTGAAAAATCCGCATATTAAGCGGGATCGCGTCTTAACCGGGTCCGACTGTACTTGTATACTTTTGTAAAACTCTGCAGTTAACCTAATACCTTTATTACACGCCACTATTTAGCTAAGGTTTAATTCAAAGTAAAACACTCTCAAAACTACTGGAATCACATTTTCAAAAATTATCATTTATAGACGGCCATGTATCCATTTCATTGCGTGACCCTGTATATCATTTTATCTATGTTCTAAAAACATTTCTTAGTAAACTAAATGCAGTTCAGCGTAAAAATGGATAACTCCTTTAAAAACCACCTTTAAGCAATTTGCAATCATGCCCAGTGACCATTACGAATTCTTTTGTGTAGCCCTGTATATGGATTACAGCATTTATACACATCATATACAATGCAAAAATATATAGTGAAACATTAAAGCACATAACATAATTAAAAATGTATTTCCAGCAATCATCGCTACCGTACAGTACTTCGGATACAATATAGTATCTCAAATCTTTTGTGTGTCCCTGTAAATGCTATGCACTTCATATTATACATGAAATAGCTTATAGTGAACCACAACGACGTATATCAATTTCATTATACATGAAATAATTTAACTAAAGTACGTCGGAAAAATTCCCTCCATCCCTATATCATTATGTAACAGAATACTTTTGTGTGGTCCTGTAAATGAATAATAATTATACTTTGACCCGCATGTTCTACAGAAGGCATATTTTAGTGCACTTGATAAATGCATATCAATTTTATCATGTTTGAAAGCATGTAATATCATTAAAAGTCATTTTAAACTAGTTTTTCCCCATAGGCCGTAATGTAATGGAAAACTTTTGACTGTCCCTGTAAATGAACTAAACGTGCTACAAACTTCATTTGCAATAGGGTTCGTGCTATGGTAGAGGTCACTAACATCCAAAAATTTCAGAACGATCCGAGTATATTTACGGGAGTTAGAGTGCAGACAGACAAACCAAAGTCATAAACACTTTTCAACTTTGTTGGAAAGTGTTAAAAATGAGGCCCCTTACACTGTTTAAAACACTTTGATTAAAGTTACGCCAATGAGACACTGTCGACAAAAGTAGCGTTGCCCCGCATGCGGCGATTACGATATTTTAAAGCTTTCTGAGACCAATTTCAAGGAGTGTGGCGCTTATGATGGGTACGACGTTTCTTCCATAAAATACGGTAGTATGTTCTTCAGTGTAGACCTTTCACAGATTTTGATATCTTAAAAAGCGGCTTAAAACGCCAAATTTGACACCATTTTATAAAAGACGCTTGCTGTTATAGAAAAAAAAAGGACACAATATTTGTTTTGCTAGCATCAGAACTAGCATACTCTGAATAAACAAATTTCTCATATTCAGAAATACAAAAATGTTTCAAAAAGTAGCCAGGTACAATTTTAGAAAAAAAAATCTGCAAATTAAACATTAATTTGATGAGAAATACAATACAATACACAAATGCCGCATCAGCTGCTATATTGCTGTAATTCTTTTACATCAAAACTAATCGCTAAATCATTTGTCAAATAAAAAAAAATCTTATCTCTTTTTAAAGATTAGAAGTATTATCTAATTTGTGATACAAACATTTAACATAAAATAATAATAATTTTATTGATGAGTATTTTAAACAAAAAAATAATCAAACTTTTTTTATATATATAAAAGCAAAATACTTTTAAAATTGTTGTTTTAAATGAATTTTTCAATCTGAGATCAATCTGAGAATCATTGTCCTGAGACAATAATTGCTCAGAAATAAAGATGTCATTAATTCATTGATAAATGAAAAAATCTTTTCCACTGCTAATCAGTTCAGTTGTCATTAATCGCTTGCAAGTGTGATACCTTAACTTCTTTTTTTTTTTTTTTTTTAGAGCCATCCTTAATTTAACGGCGTACGTGATAGTAAAAGATGGGTCACCAGTTTTGAAATTTAGACATTTTTCTCTTGGCGGGAAATTTGCATATCGGGGTGGGGGGGGGGGGGGGCTTTTACTGTAAATAAAGTGCCATTTCCATTTTGCTTCTCCATTTTCTAAATCTCATGATCCAAATAATATTTCTTATTGTCTTTCTCCTTTTCCTTACTTTTATTCATTTTCAATTAAATGTAATTAAATAATTAAACGCTGACAAATAATAATTTTCAGAATCTTGAAGTAAAAAGGTTTAGAAAAAGAAAAATTGCCCCTCAGTGGAATCCTTTTAACTGCTGTAAGAGGTGTAAATATAAACCACAAGTGAATATCCAATCACTGTCATCCGAACAAAGCAGACAGCGGCAATAGAGACACATCCCTACGCATGGGGTGAAACTCGTCTCTTTCTATTCCCTCCACCCCTAAATTCTCTGTAACCAGCCCAGAACGGCCGAGCTAGGCGTTAAGTTGCAGGGACGTTATGGGCCGGCTTAGGTGTTAAAGAGTTAAATGCCAATAATGGCTTATAGTAAATGTCAAGCATTTAATGCCTCTCCATACCTATAAGGGGGTTTTTACCATAGGGAGGACCCTTTTCTGTCGCCAACTTGGCGGTATATTGCCAAATTGGGTGGCCAAAATGAGTCACCCAATGGGCGGTATCTCTAATATTTCGCCAAATTTCCATAGACTTCCACTGTAAACCAATAGTGTTTACTTGCTTACAGAAAACCAATAAATTGAGATATTTTAATGCAACAAAAAGTAATATTAGCTTAAGGGGTTATATAATTATATTTAAGGAAGTCCAAATAAATTAAATTATGAATGAAAGTAACATGGTATAATGCTTAGCAAATATCACATGTTTTATTTTCATATTTTATATTATCTATATCCATGATGGGTAAAAGTATTACGGTGGTCCCCAACGACTCATTTAACTTGTAATTCATTTTTTGGCAATTATTTTATAACAGTTATCATTTAAATAGAGCAACTCAATAAATAGGAAGGTGGTTTATTAGTAGTACTTTGGAATGTTGAAAACATGAGTCATCCTCGTATAGTCCGGTACATAATCTGCGGATTATACACCGGTGCGGATCATCTGCTGATTTTCTTTTAGGGCTAAAAATTACACCTGTGGATTATAGGCAGGAAATTACGGTATATAAAATTTGCTTAGAAGAACATCTTAGTGTTGACTCTAAGCCACTTTAGCAGGGTGCAGCACCCGACAGCTCTTTTTATTTCATATTTGTACCGGGCGGCTCTTTTAAACCCTTCCAATGTGCCCGGCTGCCCTTTTTAACACTTCCTATACACCCCGTGGCAATCAATTGATTCCGGGAAAATATCGTAAATTCTAGAGACTCTAAACAAACCAGTTCAAAATATTTTTGTGAACAAGGTACAAGTGTGCCCCTTTTTGAAAAAAAATGTGACCTCTTTTTTACTTTCTTCTATCTTTACAAGAAAGAAGAAAGTATTGGATTCGACTTCCGGTTTTTGATGGATTTACACATTTTAGGGGTCAGAGATTCCAAAAAACATGTTTTTGCAAAATGTCTGTCTGCATGTGACACAAATTTTGCGGGCTCTCTTATCTCAAGAACCAATGCACAGAATTTAATAAAAAGTTATGGTACAGATGTCATATTCGCGTGATTTTTTTCTGTCGCCAATATCATATAGGCAACAGGTACTTAACTTGCGCCAAAGTGTCGTTATTTTGCTTGATGTAATAACTCGGATTATGTTGTTTATGCTGTTGATGTTTTCGCCAAATTGGCAACCGAAAAAAATCGAGCCAATATGGGGCGAATATGACATCTGTTCCAAAGTTATATTCAGGTAGTCCCCAATATAGATGGGTGCTGATTAGTTTTTGGTGTAAATCGCCCAGCAGGTGGCGCTGCTATGAGATATTTGGCAGGATTTCCGCAATAGCTCTATCTCAAGAACTACTGCATGGATTTTTATAAAACTTTAGATTCAGTGACTCCTTGATAGGAGTGGGTGCTGTTTACGTTTTGGTGTAAATTGTCCAACAGGTGGTGCTGCTATGCTGCATTTTGCAGGATTTACACTATTTCCGCAGTCGCTCTATCTCAAGAACTAATACACACATTTTCATGAAACTTCGGATTGAGTGAGTCCTTGATATGAAATTATACTGACTACGTGTTGGTGTCAATCGCCCAATAGGTGGCGCTGCTGGGCTGCATTTAGAACTATTTCCTCAATAGCTCTATCTCAAGAACCAATGCACAAATTTTCATCCAACTTCAGATTCAAGTATACCTTGATTAATATTGCTGCTGATTATGTGTTGGTGCAAATTGCTCAACAGGTGGCTCTTCTGTGCTGCATTTTTCATGATTTGCGCAATAGCTCTATCTCAAGAACTACTGCACGAATTTCTCTCAAATTTCATATTCAGGTAGTAGTTGACGATGATTAGGTTCTGGTGTGTAAGTGTCACCCTGTAAGTGGCACTGCTAGGCTGCATTTTGCTGGATTGACACAATTTCAGTGATAGTCCTATCTCAAGAACTCATGCACGGAATTTCATCTTTTTAGAGTCCTTATCATGAGCATAGATTGCCATTTAATTTCGGCAAAGTGATAACGAATTTTGACGTATTGACATGTATGAGATAGAAGAAAGTTTTGGGGATTGCTACATCCGACTCGTTTTAAAATAGTGTTCCCTTTTTGAAAAATTCCCGCCTGGTGGCCCTTTTCTTCTAGAATCAACACTACATGTGCCAATCAAAACCAGATCAAACTGTTTTTTTTTTTCAATGGCAACACTCAATTTTGACACTATTTTAAATCTTTGACTCAAAGTATGCCTAGAAACAAAATTTCAAGTTGTTTGCATGATAAGTTTTTGAATTATAAACATTCAAAATCGAGAACTTGTCATGTTAAATTACATTTCCATATTTTTATTAATATCTCCTGAAATTATAATCCTAATGTGATCCTTTTTCCTGTGGTTATAATACTAAAACACCCAAACATAAATACATTGAATTTGTAAAAGAAAAATGTACAAATTATGAAATTCATATTTAAAAAATAATGAATTGCAACCTACAATTTTTTTTTTATAGATTTATATTTATTATGCCCTGTTTTATGCAAATTCTCAATTAAAAATTTTTCTTTCAAGTCGTTTTTGAATTATGCCTAAAAAATGACGGTTTCCAGGATGTGCAGTAAAGCATCATTTGAAAAAAAATATATACATATTTAACTCATTTTATGGAAACATTTGGGCTGGCATCCGTCGAAGCGAGTGAAAGGGTCCTCTACATTGGCAAGAAATAATTCATTCATTGAAGTGACAGAGTCAAAACGACGCCGTGTGCAAATGACTTGGAAAAAAATATAAAAAAAAGGTGGTACTTTCAGCTACACACATACGTGCCAACATGTCATTTTTGAAAACCTTACAATTTTTACGACGTATTCTTCCGTACTTAAAACAGTACATAACAAATACATATGCATTGAAAAAGGAATACCATTTCATAATAATATTTTCTATAATATAATCCCTTGACCAGGGGTAAAAAAAAAATTCTGAAATTCACCTCAAATTTTCTGCAAAGTTATAGCAGGGGGGAAGGAGGATGGGGAAATCCACTCCCGGCACTAACTATGCGTTTTTTCTGTGGCCCTTTGGCGAAATTCGCCATTCTTTCGCGATCTTGCGACGAAATTTACCGTTTTTCGCGATCTTTCGACAAAAATTTTCCACTTTTTTCGCGATCTAGTGACGAAATTTGCCGTTTGTTCACGATCTTTCGACGAAATTTGCCGTTCGTTCACAATCTTTCGACGAAATTTGCCGTTCGTTCACAATCTTTCGACGAAATTTGCCGTTCGTTCACAATCTTTCGACGAAATTTGCCTTTTTTTCACGATCTTTCAACGAAATTTTCGTTTTTTTATTCGAGATCTCTTAAAGCAATTTGCGGTTTTTTCAGGATCTTTCGACAAAATTTGCGGTTTTTTCACGTTTCTTGGACGAAATTTGCATTTTTTCCGCAATCCTTTTGCGAAATTTGCGTTTTTCCTGAAAACGATTGGCAAAATTTATTTTTTTCGGCAACCGTTTGTCGAAATTCGTGATTTTTTATTTCCGAATTTTCAGATTGGCGACCGAATTTTTGAAGTTTTTAGAAATGAATGCCTTAAACTTCTGGAAAATTCGGATCAGAATTACCCCTACCCTTGACGAAATCGGCTTTTTTTCCGCGATCCTTTCGCGAAATCGACGTTTTTTCCACAATATTTTCACGAAATCAACTTTTTTCTTGCGATCCTTTGACGAAAGCGGCGCTTTTCCCGGCGATCCTTTGACGAAATCGAAGTTTTTTCCGCGATACTTTTACGAAATCTATGTTTTTTTCACCCGCGATTCTTTGACGAAATCTAATGTGCTTTAATCATAACACTTTAAAAATATAAGATGATTATGCACGTTAAAATGTAATTAAATGGAGCAGATAACGCATGTGGAAACTTTTGGCTGGGAAAGGATTATCCTTGAAGTGAATATGTAGAAATGCAGAAAAGTATTATGATCTTTATGAAGGCCAAGTAAAAACATATGCAGATTAAATAAAATAAAGACAGTTTATTTTTGATTCCAAACACAGACTTGACATTAGTAGTAAACAGCAGCATTCATTTTAAACAGACATTTTGTAGATCGTGATGAAGATGTTTCACAATTCAGAGCAGACATTTTTGTTTGTAGATATCATAGTATTAGATTTTAAGATAACACATAATTACACAGATAAAACTAAAACACAACATCCAGAACGTGGTCCAGCCACGTTCAGTAACTTGAAATACTTCTTCCATTTAAAGGAAGATAAAAGTGCGTATAATTAAGATTGGAATCGTATATTTATATAAAAACGGTCGGATTGAAAACGTCGTTTCAGACGAACGAACCAATCAGAGAACGGCATCGAATCGATGCGAAGCAAGATTCGATGAAAAGATTCGATTTGAAAACGATATTCTAAGTCGCCATCTGGCGGGAGAAATATCGTCACGGAAGTTGAAACGTAGTCGAAAGAAAGTTTTTGCCGGTGAAGTACGGTAATGAAATGAAATTAAAAACGGCAAAATGGTATGGATTACTATGGATGTTAAAAAGGGTCAGGAAACTTTTATTACAGCTGGATATTGTCTAGAATCAATAGAGAGGGTAAGTAAAAGTTTAAGAAATATTTATTACTGTCATTATTTAAGAAATAAATAAATGCAAATAAAGTAAATGAATGACAATGAACTTAAAAATAAAATGAAGATTGTGAAATGAGGTTTTATGACAGGAGATGATAAGAGGCAATGAGAAATACAGTGTTTGTATCTCTATCAAAATCGGCGTTTTTCCCGCGGTATTTTCACGAAATCGGCGTTTTTCCCACGATTCTTTGATGAAATCAGCATTTTCTCCACGATCCTTTGACGAAATCGGCGTTTCCTCAATGATCCTTTGACGAAATCGGCGTTTTCTCCACAATCCTTTGATGAAATCGGCGTTTTCTCCACGATCCTTTGACGAAATCGGCGTTTTCTCCACGATCGTTTCACAAAATTACCATTTTTCGCGACTGTTTTTTTCATGCGCAAAACCGTACAATCGTACTGCTCATCCGTACAACCGTACACTTAGTACAAAATCCGTACATTGTACGGCCAAACCGTACAAGTTGGCAGCTATGTACACACATAGTCTTTGTCAGAGAATGCAAGCGTCTTATTTTCAAATTTCATGTAGTGGGTGTCGAAAGGAGTGAAAGCGAATTTTCAGATACGGAAAACAAAAATAGGGATAGAGAGGGAAGTGGAATAGGACTCGTTTTAGGATTCTTTAAGCAAACGGAGCCCCATTCCGGGTCTGTTGTAGGAAAAAATGTCATTGCAAACAGTATTTTCTTGAGTCATCCTTTCTATGGATTCACAGATCATTCAAATCAGGGTCCTTCTTGAAGGGGCCTATCCTTTTTGTGTTGTCATTTTGTAAACAATGACCCATCTGTTTAGGATACCCAACCCCTCATCAAAATTCACTCTTCTCATCCTTTTAAAAGAGGAGTCAACCTGGAAAAGGACGTGTAAGAGAAAGACAAGGGAGGGTTTCACTGACTGGGAGCTTCAAAATGAGATAGGACATTTCTCTCGATATCAGATTAATAAATACGAGCTCATCTTGCATCTGTGTGTATGCAAAATTTTATCTCAAAAACGGCTCAAACGATTTTGACAAAATGTATATCCTATCTTTTGGGGTATGAGAAGATCCTTTAAGGCTAGGTCACCTGTTTGGGGAAAATTCGATGGAGTGGGTCCTTTTTGGGAGGATCCATGCATTTCAATGGGAATGAAGGCTGAAAATGAGTCCATGACTAAACACTTGGCAGTCAACAAAGCTGGCAACCTTTTGCAAATTGGGTGAAATAGGGGCAGGAAAATCAAGAGGCCCCGTGAAAAAAAATGTCGCTCCACTAGGGGGTGAAAAAATTGGCTTTGAGAATGTAAAAGAATTTTCTAGAAATTCCCAACAGGAAGTGAGTGCAGTTTAGAAGGATGCCCCCTTTCATTGCAATAGTTTTAATCGTTTCTGTCCATAAAACGAGTCGGACGTTTCCTGAAAAATAAAGAGTCTATATCAGTGTGCCACCGGTTAGGGGGTGGGCGATCCACTTTTATTGTCAACCACTTGTTGCTGAATCTGAAGTTGGATGAAAATCTGCGCAATCATTTTGGAGGTAGAACTATTGTGGAAATCCTAAAAATATCTACATAGCAGCGCCACCTGTGGGTCGATTCTCTCTAAAAAACGAATCAGGACCCATTTATATCAGGGACTCACTGAATCTGAAGTTGGGTGGAAATTCATGCACGTGTCCTTGAGATAGAGCGATTGCGATCATCATGAATAATTCCACAGAGCAGCGCCACCTGTTAGGCGATTCACACTAAAAAGTAATCAGCACCCAATTATACCAAGGACTAACGGAATCTGAAGTTTTATAAAAATCTGTGCATTCGTTCTTGAGAGAGAGGTATTGCAGAAATCGTGAAAAATGCAGCCTAGCAGCGCCACCGGTGGGTCGATTTACACCCAAAAGTAACTCACTGTATATAAAGTTATATTAAATTTCGCTCATTAGTTATTGAGAGGGAGTGCCGACAAAATTTTTGTCACACACACACAGACAGACATTTTGTAAAATCATGTTTTTAGGGTTCTCTGACCTCTAAAACGTGTCAATCCATTGAAAACTGGAAATCTAAGATTTTCATGAATCCAATACTTTTTTTCTTGCAAAGATAGCAGAAAGTAATGATCACCTTATTAACAATTCATTCCCAAGGATTATACAATTCTAGTTTCTCAAATGGCAAGATTTTTATTCCTTTGTTCAAATTGTGAATCAATAAAATTTCCAAGAAATACAGCACAAACTCATTTCTACTTTCCCTTTCCAGTGTAGATGGAAATTAAAATCTGTTTCAATGAATTTCCCGATATTTATTTATGTATGGGATCATCCTGTTTGAAGATGTTACACCTATTTAAACTAGTCAGATGCACCCATCCCAAAACTTTCTTCAATTGTGTTAATACTACAAAATTCACTAGCTCACTGCCAATATTTAATGGCAATCTATATCCCTCATGAGGATTCTAAAGATATGGAATTCCGTGCATCAGTTCTTGAGATAGGCCTACAGCTGAAATCATGTAAATACAGCAAAAGGCAGCCTAACAGCGCCACCTATTGGGTGATTTATACTATAACCTAATCAGCAACATCTTCTGCCAACGTCTGACGGAATCTCCTGTTTGGAGAAAATCCATGCATTAGTTTTTGAGATAGAGCTATTGCAAAAATCATGAATAATGCAGCCTAGCAGCGCCACCTGTTGGGTGACTTGCACGAAAAACTAATCAGCATCCATTTATATTAGGGACACACTGAATATAAATTTTTATTCAATTCTGTGCATTCGTTCTTGAGAGAGAGTGCCCACAAAATGTGTGTCACATACAGCAGACTCACAGATACACATTTAAAAAAAAAAATGTTTTTCGGAATCTCTGACCCTGAAAACTGGAAGTCGAAAATTTTCACGAATCCAATGCTTTTTTCTTGTAAAGATAGAAGAAAGTAAAAAAAGTATATTAAATGACGGTTTCAACACAATGAATCCTGTTTGAAGGGTAACATCCCCTCCCACGGTACTTGTTGGAGGAAAAAAAAACAATCTAAATGCACACACTATAAGAAGAGTATTAATTAAAATCTGAGAAAGAGGATCCTCTTAAAGTACAGATTTGAAAGAGGCAGCTCGATACATTTGTTCCCAGCAGCAGAAAGTTTGAGACGGGCGTCCCACATTTTCTTTTCTCGTTTGCAGATTACTTTTCCATTCAACCTTTATTATTATGTTTGGCTCTTGTTGGAGGAGAAAAAATAATTCAAATACCACATCTCTGTGTCCAACTGTTGTTCCATAGTTCGATATATAATTGAATTAAATCACTGTGTTGATAAGCAATATAAGGAAGATGTGAAGACGAAATGGAAACTAAGTTCATTTTATTTAAAGAATTAAGACGTCTGTTATGAACAACCTTGTTCACTGCATGCACAGAAAATGATAAGTTTAACAAACACAAACATTTAAGTAAAACACAATCTAAATAAATTCCTCAGCCTTAACATAGCTGTAAACTTACTACTCCATAAACCATACTTGGAGTTACTGCTGGCCAGGCAAGTACACACACTGAACACATCTACTGAATCTGTATTTATACTGGCAAACACATTACAGTTAATTCAATAACATTAGCATAGTTTGAGAAAAGGTTATGGTTACAAAATAAAACAACAGCTCAATAAAATAAGTTTAACAAGTAAACATTAACTCTAGTAATTGGTTACCAACCAACCTACCATTACTGAAAACTGTTGACATGGCATTAAGTTTGCAAGCTATGAGTGTGAAGTTGCTACCTTCACAAATAAACCAACTCTTAAATATCTTGCATTCAATAAAGATTAGAAAGTCCCACAGGAATGATAAGGTAATAAATATGAATAATTAACATTTAAACTTTAGATAATATGAAAGTAATGGTTTGTTTACTTTTTGTACCAGCCAGCAATGTTTAACTTTTAAACCCTTTTCTCAAACATGAATAAACTTTAAACTTTAAAAACAGCAAATGAACTTTTACTAGTTCAAGCATTGTGGGGATGAGTGAAAGAGGGGGGGGGGGGGAAACTTATTGGGATAATTTTAAACTTAAAACCAGTTTTATTGAAAAAGCCAACAGCTCTTTACCACTTAATACAAAAACTTAAGATTATTCTGAGTAAAATTAATAAAATGCATAACAAGGTCAAAGGTAAGTGATTGTTGGATGAATGCCTCCATTGTAAAATATTTCAATTTTCTTCTACTGGTTGCAACTGAGACATTTATAGGAATTTAATTCAAAGTGAAGTTAGAAGTAATTAGAGTGGTGAAACTTACCTGACATGACGCTGGTGGTTGGTGACCGTCTCCATGTGAGGCTGGATGTAGCACCAGTAGCCCTGGTTCTTGTGCTCTTCCTGGGTCCAGATCAGGCGGGCATTCGGATACCTCTCCACCTCCTCACGCACCAGGTCGAAGGGAAAAGGACACAACTAGAAGGGGGGGAGGAGAGAGTTTCTGTCTATAAAATTCCATTTCATAAAAGGCCTCAAACACTTCTCATTCAAAAATATTAAATTTTAGTTATTTTTACACTCAACATGCCTGGAGTTTCTTTCCTTTTAAATGCAAAGTCATAAATTATCAATAGTTCTTTCGGAGATGGCACCAGTGCCTGACTCATGCAGCCTCCGCCCCACGGGAGGATTTTCATTGAAAGGTTCCAAATGAGCCATAAGTGATCCAAATTCACATATTTTCAAACATTTAGGAAGGGAGTGCAGTCTCCCTTCCCCTCTCTGCCCATGCGAAAAATAAATTATAGCATTAGTAAAATTTTTATTATAACAACTGAGTATTCTATTGTTTTCAAAAGAAATTCTTTATTAACATTTTCCTCATATCGTGGTAAGTTAAAACCCTTCATTAGGACCCCTTTTCTTTTAGACATCTTATAATGTATGAAACGTTTCCTACTATTCTATGAAATGATGGCACCTTAAGGTAGAATCCTTTATGAGATACACTACGATTGCGATGAAGTGGCATTCTTTAGTTTAGTATTCTGCATTGATTTCTAACACTTATTTCAATTATCCAAGGGTTTTTAGCAACATCAACATTTTAATTCATTCACTGTATTAATATATTATTTTGTAAGCAAATTATAACTGTTTAATAATCAGAGTGACTGGTTCCTATCTCAATAATGTTGTCATTTAATTTTCATTCAATTTTCCCCTCATAATAATAAAAAGAGTATGCAGGAAAATGAAGAGAAATTAGGATAGAAGGAGTTGGCCTTATTTGGAGGCATTCAGAATCGCTTCAACTGAATTCTGAAAATGGTTTCATTACCCTCTTGACCCAAGACGACACACCATCATGCTATTGGAATGAAATTGCATTAAAAAAAGGCTGCTTTTAAATGACTTTTTCTGCATTTATTCATTTAAAGCCATTGAACAGCTCTTGTCACACACATGTTCCACCAATCTCTTTTTCTAGATGTGCTAGAGGAGACATAACGTCAGAATGCCACGCTTAAAGCACATTGACTTGCCCGAACCGGCCGCTTTGGCATCCGAGGGGTGTAAACAAATGGAAAATGAGAGGAAATAATAGGCATAAGGAACAAATTTAGATACAAGAGAATAATAAAAAATGAATAGAAATTTACATTTAAATTAACCAATAACATACAAAAACCTTTTCAAAGTGCTAGCAAGTCTTTACATAATTTATTTACCAAACTAGCTTTTTTTTAAAAATATTTCTAAATTAGTATACAGTGATATTGTTTCTTCACCATAATAATAAAGGTGGGGCATAAAGACCTCCCTAATTTGCCACTGCAGTGGCGCTAGTATAGAGGACGTTTCCGAAGTAGCACTGTTATATTTCCCCCGTTACGCTATTTCAGTTGTCAGTATGTCTTGGACTCGTGAACATCGTGTGTTCGTTGTTGAAACTTATTTTAAGAATGTGGATCTTGCAGCATGCGACTTCTTCCTGTGGGGTTACCTCAAGGCTAAAGTTTTACACACATAAACCTAAAACACTCGAACTGAAGGACGCTATTCAAATCGAAATTGCAAATTCCTCCAGCAAGGGTGGAAAAGGTTATGCTGAATTTCCGGGAGAGACTTCACAAGTGTATAGAGAAGGATGGAAAACATTTAGACAATATCATTTTTCGTACAACAAAACCTCGAAATTAATGAATAGCAAAAATTGTTACAGATTGTAAAAATTAATAAAGGGTAAACATTCTTTCAGAATGTAAACATAAAATATTTGTTTTCAATGTCCTATACATTTTTATTGACCTCTTAAAATGGGGAGATCTTTATGCAACAACCTATATAAAAAAGTTAACATCCAAAGCATGCCATTTCTCTTTATTAAAGGCCAACTGACACACTATCCTGTTGTTAAACAATAATCATTGCCCACCATCATTACAATTATTTAAAATAACTCATTGTTTATCTTATTTAGAGTGAATCAGGGGTGCAGAATATGTCCGATCCGGCGATCTAGGATCGGGGGAAATTTTAACCCCCTGGAAAAAATTTTCAGAAACATATACAATTGATTTCGATTTTAACAATGAATTCCATAATTCCCTGAGATAGAACAATTTCAGTACAAATAAAAATATCCGTATGGCGACCTTCACAAATTCGATCTCAGAATAATATGTACCGTATATCAGGGGTGATTATGCTTCAAATTTTTCGAAAGTTTAAGACATTTGGTTCCAAAAAAAAAAAAAATCGGTCATCTGAAAATTCGGACATAAAAATACCACGAATTTTCGCGAAGAATTACAGAGAAAACGCGACAAGATCAAGTCACAAGATCGCAAAGTAACCGTACATTTCGTCAGAAGCAGAAGATCGCGAAAGAACAGTAAATATTGTCAGAAGAACACGAAAAAACGCAAATTTCGTTAGAAGATTGCGAAAGAACCACGAATTTCGTCAAAAATCACGAAAGAACCACAGGTTTCTTCAAAAGATCGCGAAATTACCGCAGGTTTCATCAAAAGATCGTGAAATGAACACAAATTTTCTCAAAAGATCGCAAAATAAATGCACATTTCGCCAAAAGATTGCAAAACAATCGCAAATTTCGTCAAAAGATCGCGAAACAATCGCAAATTTTGTCAAAAGATCACAAAACAACCCCGAATTTCGTCAAAAGATCGCAAAACAACCTCGAATTTCATCAAAAGATCGCAAAACAACCGCGATTTTCGTCAAAACATGGCGAAATAACTGCGATTTTCGTCAAAACAGGGCGAATAACCTTCTATTTCGTCAAACGATCGCGAAATGAACGTAAATTTACTCAAAAGATCGCGAAGCAACAGCGCAATTCGTCAAAAGGGGCGAAATAACCGCAAATTTCGTTAAAAGGTCTCAAAAAATCTGCAAATTTCGTCAAAAGATCACGAAAGAATCACAAATTTCGTCAAAAGATTGCGAAAGAATCACAAATTTCGTTAAAAAATCGCAAAAAACTGCAAATTTTGTCAAAAGATGATGAAAGAACTGCAAATTTCGCCAAACGATCGCAAAACAACCGCGAATTTCATCAAATGATGGCAAAACAAGTGCGAATTTCGTAATAAGGAAGGAGAAATAACTGCAAATTTCGTCGAAAGATCGTGAAAAAATGCGAATTGCGTCAAAAGATCCGTGAGAAATACATAGTGTTGGGCGTGGATTTCCCCAACTCTGCTGTAACCTTTCAGAAAATTTGCTGTGAATTTTAGGAATTTTTTTTTCACTCAGAATCACCCCTGCAATATATACTCGCGCATAAGTTGAGAAATATTTGAAAAATAAATTTTCTATAGCTACGGTAATACAGCACTTACCTATAACATACCGTAAAATTTTGAGGAAATTTTTGTGTGGATTGGGGGAAACGTTGGGAGTAGAAACATTTTCTGCACCCCTGGAGTGAATTACTTTAATGACTCAAAATTCTGCGTCCACTTAAAGGAATAAAAGCAATGCCAAGTTAATGATCCATCTAATGAAACATAATCTGACCTTTCCTTACCTCTGCACCGTGCTTTTAATCAGATAGTTATTACTTTTTCCAGCAGAGGGCAGAAGTAACAAAGTGGGAGGCTTAATCTTTCATGATTGGTGCATTGTCTTTTTTGTAACTGTTTTTTATGTGGAGACAAAGAGTCTGAACTTATGATTGCACAACAAGAGCTAATTCTAATTTAAATGTTAAATATTATTTATGAGGCAATCATAATATGAAATGTCAACCAGACAAAAGCTAATTATGATTTATTGTTTATCAATTTTCTACTTTGACACTAATTAAACTAACATATTTACTTTGATTTATTGATTTGAAATTAATCCTTTGCTGTTTATAATTTGATTCTTAAACTATCTAGCATAGCCTGAAAACTCATTTTGTTTATGCTATAAATATATGATGCTTCCCAGATAATTTAATATGTTTTATGATGACTGTCTTATGTCAACAAAAGGTAATTTCTTTTCCAAATCTGTTTCATAAATATCAATCAGTGTCAAAGATTTTTATGATGAAGAAAATATTTTTATTTATTTGTTCTAAGAGTCTATGAAAAATAAGTTGGGTTTCCTGATTTAAAAGATTTTATCTTTTAAAAAGGGGTATATTTTTATTTACTTATTTTTATCCTTTCATATTATCCCCCCCCCCCCCCCCCCTTTAAAAGTGAGAATCAGAGGCCTTGCCTGCAAGGTCGATGGAGCTCATTCTAGTTAAAAAAGTAAAGCTATTAAAACTAATTTTGGATTTCTCCTCCCAAGTCAGCTGGACTTACTTTCACATTTAAAAGTACATTTTATATGATACATTGACGTTATAATGCAGTATAGTAATATAACAAATCAAATATGTAATTACAGCTGCAGCAACATTTTCTAGACAAAAAGATAATATGAAACATAAAGGACAACTTCTTCTGGAAGAAACAAAATATTCTCATGTAAAAAGTTTTTCAGTTTGAATAATCTGTCTTTTATCACACATGTGATATCTTTTAAAAGTCATTGTAGCAGTGCAGTCTCTATTAATAGTGCTACTTATTATGCGGGATTCATATCAAATTACATATTATTCAACATTATACAACATATTCGAAAAATGATAAAATATTCAAATATACTATTTAAAATATAAAATAACAAATGCAATACTTTTTCAATAACTAGCACTTGTGAAATACAAATATACAACATAATAAAATATTTCTAGATTCCTTATACTCGGGATTGATACCTTACACACTTATGAAGTAGTCTTGGTAATATTTCAATCTTTTCAGATAATTAGTTTTTTGTTCGATACAGTCACAGGATTAATCTCACATTACTAAAAATATTGTACTTCAAAAATGGGAAACTATAGTCGAAAATAAAAATGTGGTGAAAAATAAATGTCGTTAAACAAATAACATTTTGTAACCAACAGTGGGACAATACAGAGACACCAGGAGAAGGAATCAGGTAAGTCATTGTTTGCAGACTGAGGATATGAAATTCTTCAGTGGCGTCAATAACCCACGTCGAGACTCTCCCAAGTTATATCTGTATTTTTATTTTTCTTGAACCCTTTCATTGAGACAAATTTTCAAAGGGATTTAAGGACATGAGACAAGGCAACAATTCTGTACTTGATGCCATTTAAGTAAACCTCGGGCATCCCCCACATTTTTTCAATTGGTACCATTATTAATTGTGTGTCCGAACACTAAAGATGTCGTAGATTAGCCTGTTAGCATCAGAAGAAAAAGAATTGCTACCTGCATATCTGTCACTCCTTTGGCATGAACAAGACAGTTTTAGCATTTTTTTTTCTCCCATTATAACCTTGTTTCCTCTATCTGGCACTTTATTAAAATAAAACTCAAAGTAAGATTCTGTGATTCATGAAAGTAATCAAATTCTCTGAAAATGTAGTATAATTGTTGAGAATATACTCTAAATGTAAATACTTTGAACACTGAAACTAATAAAAATATAATTCTTCATAATAGCAAAGTAAATATAATAAAAATAGCAATAGTATTAATAATACAGCACAAGAAACACTTTAATTATACTTTTTGAAACATTGTTGAGTCTAACTGACAAAAACAAATATCTCAAGAGAACATTAAAAGCTTAAAGAAAAACACCAAAATAGACGACTTTTGGCATGACCCGCGACTTTCGAGGAAGGTCATATTCACTTTGATTACTGACTGTCGTCATTAGTCTTGATTATTTATGATTAAACACATAAAATATTACATATTTACACTGGGACTACCTCTCCTTTCCTTTTGACCCCTTTCGGCATTTATTTTATTAACCATCGGAGACTCAGGGTCGAATTTCCTGTTTGCTCTGAGGGATTCATTGTTACTCAATTTTATTATATGTAAATATGAACAATAAAATGTACTGTAACTAGAAATAATAAAAAAAAAAATTCAAGTGATTAAGATTAATTCGTTACTTTTTGGGCTGTTTTATTGAAGTGAGTACTTTTCTTTTATACCTAGTTACTCACACAACTATCAACAATATGAAGAAATAAAATATACTTTCAAAAATCCTGACAAATTATTACCCATTGCGCTAGCATCCTATCAAATATGACTAAATAAAAATAACATTCTTTGCAAGACTCAATAATAGTAAAAATATCAATGATTCTCACATGAAAATATTAAAAAATATCAAAATAAATAATTTACATAAAACCCACTTTATGGATTTCAAATAATAATAATAATGAGGATTAAATACTATAAATTTAAATAAAAGTGTCAATAGCAATTTTCACTGTTTTATATCTTTTCTTCACTAAAAATGTTTTTCTTCTCTATTTGAAAGTAACACAAAAGTACATACCTGAATGTCCTTTTAAATGAATATTTCCCTTTTGCACACTTACTAGAAATAAAAAAAATTTTTTTTTTTACTTTACTAAACGAAAAATCCTTTGGTATCCATCCCATTCCTTAAATTGGTGGTACTCTTTTCACTGCTCATACACATTTGTTAAATTCGTGACACTCTTTTCAATGTTCATTCACATTCCTTAAATTGGTGGCACTCTTTTTCACATTTCCAATTTTTGAAGCCCGAGAACTTGTTGCAGTAGTTAACGGGCTACTAGGGCAAATTAGGCCTAGAAGCCACAACAACTTAAAGCAGAGTTTAAGAATAAGTGGCCACTGACATGCAGAAATAAGTCAGGATATGATTCAAACATAACTTTATTAAAACCAATTAAAAACACGATTAAAGATATTAAATATAACAATATATGGCCATAACTTCGGCCAAGAACTTAAACGGCTCATTTACCGAACTTTTACTTATATCAGTTACATTACTGAAAAACATAACATACAAAACGAGCAATCCGAACATGAAGTCGCTCCAATATATACCATACAAACAGAAATCAACTTCGTAACCAACAGTGAAACATGCCGTTATAGAAATCATCCAATTAGAAACCAGTGTACGTCATCGGCACGATGACGCAATACCTAAGTTGGAATTCAGTCATTCATCTCCATATGCGTGGAATTCGTAAATGTATGACGTCATATCGTCAGAAAAACAAAACGCTCGTAAGTTAAAAGCTGAAAAGATTTCGTAGCTAAACTAGAAAACAAACATCGATATCGAGCAGTCTCAGAATTGGGCCGCAAAGTAAAACGACTTTAAACGTTGATATCTATGCCGTATTTCGATATCGGCAAGAAATGCCGCGATATGACATCAGTAGTAGTCATTTCCATAACAGGGCGCAAACACCTTATTCATTGCAGATGACAAAGAAAACTTTTGGATCCAAGGCAATCTCAAAAAGCATTTTCTTCTTGAAGACAGTTTCTCTCAAACTATGGAGAATAAGTAAAGCTTTGAGTTGGGCGAAAGCAGTTAGCTGACAAAATTCCTATTGTATCCGAGTGAAGACAAATCAGGTACAAGAAAAATTTTAATTCTTCTAGTCCGAGTAAGAAATAAATCCACTGGGATCTTCTGTGGCAGGAACCACTAACCATCCTGCCGACTAAATGAAATGATTCCGCTTGTACTTCATATTATTTGAGTGTGGCCTTACAAGAAGATGAGGCAGTTGGTGCTGAACCTGACTTTTATTTTTCTGTAATAATACATGATATCATCTGAAGTCAGGTCCAGTGACTTGGAAGATGTTAGGAGCATAAGCTCTCCCTAAATCATTCTTGATATTCTACAGAGGACTGCATCATAATCTGACCTCTCCTTCCCTCTGCACCGCGCTTTTAATCAGATATTACTTTTTCCAGCAGAGGGCAGAAGTAACAAAGTGGGAGGCTTAATCTTTCATGATTGGTGCATTGCCTTTTTTGTAACTGTTTTTTATGTGGAGACAAAGAGTCTGAACTTATGATTGCACAACAAGAGCTAATTCTAATTTAAATGTTAAATATTATTTATGAGGCAATCATAATATGAAATGTCAACCAGACAAAAGCTAATTATGATTTATTGTTTATCAATTTTCTACTTTGACACTCATTAAACTAACATATTTACTTTGATTTATTGATTTGAAATTAATCCTTTGCTGTTTATAATTTGATTCTTAAACTATCTAGCATAGCCTGAAAACTCATTTTGTTTATGCTATAAATATATGATGCTTCCCAGATAATTTAATATGTTTTATGATGACTGTATGTCAACAAAGGGTAATTTCTTTTCAAATCTGTTTCATAAATATCAATCAGTGTCAAAGATTTTTATGATGAAGAAAATATTTTTATTTATTTGTTTTAAGAGTCTATGAAAAATAAGTTGGGTTTCCTGATTTAAAAGATTTTATCTTTTAAAAAGGGGTATATTTTTATCCTTCCATACGTACATACAGTGCGGCACAAAAGTTTATGCACAAGCTAAATATTTTTATAAAATGAAAAATATACACTGGAATGCTTTGAAAATTTAATGTGTTAGGTAGAAATAAAGAAAATAAGAGGAAAAGAGAAAAGGAATTTAAATTTAAATTATTAAAACTAGTAGTTTAAATATATTATGACTTTTAATATGAATTAGAAAAGAGATTATTTACTATTAATATTGGCCAAAAGATCGTTAATGGTTAATGATAAACATTGCATGTGAGAGAGGTAAACAAATATAACTTGGTAACTTCATGGTAAAATATGAATGATAAACTTTAAACTCACCTGAACTAAGAAAATACTTCATCCTGCCGGAAATCGTGATAGGGTATAGATATACAAAATAAACTTAACTTCATGCCAATTATTAATTTTTATATTTTGTTAAATACTTTATATTTTTATTCTTCTATGTATTTCAAATAAAATATCAAGATTATCCCCATATTGTGAATAAAAATTGTCTCATTTAATTATATATTATTTAAAATCTATAATGTTGAAGATAAGTATGTATTTAAAGGATTTATTATTAATAATAAATTTGGCACAATAATAATCAAATTATAAGATAGACATAAAACAAAATGAGAAATAAGTACGAACAAACAACTTTATTATATTTCAAAACACATTAAAGGAGGGGAAGGGGAGGGAGAAAGTGCACTTACCCATACTTTATGTAAAAACATTGCCACATTCATTATTATTAAAATAATTAAACATTATGATTGTATAGCACATATCTTCACACAGAAACATCCTTCAGTAATGTAAGTCAATCTCTTTTTACACTACACAATATCTTAGTATTAGTTTCACCGTAATTCCCTGAAATAACGCTACATCGTCCAGATACTCAAAATTAATGTTCAGAGAAGCTTTCCATATAAAATCTATGTTTTTGGATTGTAGGATGTCATCTTTCATACACTTCTGAAGTTTAATAACGGAATATACAATGTAGATTAATAGAGGGAACACATCTTCGCACTTAAATTAGGCATCATAGGTGTGTTATTTATTTCTGTCCAAACTCTGCTAAAAATAACAGAAATTCTCATCAGTGGAACACTTCTCATAAAGCAGTATAAACCTATCGATGTTTCATGACTTCTCGGGTGATTCCACTTATAAAAATGTTATAAACTTGATGCTTTCTACCTGAAGGAAAGACGTACTCAGAGTACTAAGGAAAATCAATCTGTTGGTTTCCATCATCGAGTTGTTGCTTTCATTAAAGTTGGATATTTTCATATTTCCTTTTAAATACAGGATTGTTAAGCAACAGCACAAATTCTTTACAGAATTCTTTCTAAATAAACGGAATCCAATTCCGTTGAAATTAATTTTCGTCAACGGACGAAAGTCCCAAGAGGGACCGAAAGGTCCGTGTTTACATCTTGGAGTCGTTTCGGGAAGAGACGCCACGCTATCTCTAAGGACGCTCCCAAAGAACCGCCAAACGATGCCGATTGGTTGATTTAAAAACGATGCCACATAGAGTAATAGAAGTGTTTGAATAAAATAACATTAAATGATGAATTTTAGATTTGAAAATTATTATAAAAATATTCTATTACGGTAGAAAGTATTAATTTTAAGATTTATTATTTTATTATTGATAATGTTTGACGATCTTTTATGGGGATTAAATTAAAATTGTTTTTAAGTGAAATTTAACTGAAAAACGAACTTAACGAAAATTAATGAATATTTAAAGGTAGAATTTAAATTTTGAAAGTAAAGAAGTTTTTTGATTTAATTTAAATATTTTAAAATAGTTTTTTAATTAATTTTAATTGGAAAGGATGTTATTACATAACATTTATCTTACCCCTAAGGAAAAAAACAGAAAAAAAAAAGTTATTGCCTGTGGCATCAAGCAATTTGAAATAACCAAAGTTAAAAATCAAAGCCAAATTTAAAAGGAATTATTTGCCCCAATTTCTTGGACAATTGACACATATCAAAATCAACACAACATAACAATGTATAAAAATATATATAAAAATAAATATGCAAGCGCCAAAACATCAAACATGTTAACCAAAAAAATAAGTATACAAATTTTTCTAAAATCTTTGGCATACTCAAATACTGAAATAACAATAACAAATAAACATCAATTCGTAATGCAAACACATAGAACCAAAGATGAAAACACATAGAACCAAAACAACAAATTTTTTCAGGAAATAGATGTTCAGGTAAGTAAAAAAAATTTCACCAGGAAGAAACCCAAGACATTCTCCAAGACTTCCATGTATTGCACCAAAGTAAGGATAAGGTAAGTGACCTATGTAAATATGGCTCTCACAACTGAATAAATAATTTTAAAAGGGCAAAATAAATTAGCATATTTACGTTACTATTTATCTAGAACTTTTCTAATATATAGCAAACCTGTATATATGTGCAGAAAAAAAATTCCAACAATTGAATATATTCAGTAAATTCAGCTTAGAAATCTGAGTTTAAAAAAAAAAAATTATATATGTCCAATATTACTTTAAATTTTTAAAAGAATAATTAAATTTCATAGTATTATTTAATTTGGCTAATAATTTTTATTTTTATTTCATCAATTTTCTTTTAAAAAAAATATTGGTACTGAAATGTTAAATGCTGAGGAAATAAAGTAAAATAGCAGCAAAAAATAGATTGCAATATACAATCTCTTCATTGAGTACACAGGTCAAAAACGTAAGGCAGTTGCCCCATACTATGACCTTCCTTCGTATACCTTCGACAACAATGGAATGACTGATCTAAGTCTCCTAGCGTTATACCAAAAAAAAAATATTTACAAACTCAAACAAACTATCCTGCTCAATTTGATAAGTACACAGGTTAAGCCCATGATGTCCAAAATAGACATAACTGCACCGTGAGGGACTTATTGGAAGGTTAAATTACCCAAGCTAAGCCAAGTTTACCCTCTGTGTGTGCTCATCATAACTGAATTAGACCAGGTCAGCCTGAGGGAAAAAACAAACATTCTACACAACACATAAGCAAAGTCCTAACATTCGCCTAGATCAGTCTAATAAACATTTATATATATACATTTCATTTTATTATATTTTTCAATTTTTTCATTTCATTTCATTTTATATTTTTATTTATCATTTCATTATTTTATCCTATTTTCATTTTCTTATTTTTCATTTTTATATATTTCTTTCTCAATTTTATAAGCTATAGGGTACCCATTTAATTTAACTAACTTTATCATTAAAAATGAAATTCCTCAGCAAAATAACAACACTCTATTCTCTCAAAGTCCAAAAAAAAAAAATTGCTATTGTAAGTGAATAATAAATAAATAAATTTGAACTTTAGCTATAGCATCCAATAAATATTATAAAATTAAATGGATTTTATCCGAAGTTTCCTAAACCGCAGAACGTAACTGGAAGGCGGAGGAATGTCATATTCCTTTATGTCTCGACCCTTAACTAAATGCCAGCGAGAATTATAAGATTCTACTGCTCTGGATTGTAACGCAATATGAAACAATCATGGCCAGAAAAAAATCGATAAAATAGGAATTTATTGCGTCCAGAAATTGCGACTGGACTCTCTCAACTGTCTGAGACCCACAAAATCTGGTGGCGCTCAGAAGTACAAGGACAGGGTTAACTTGACTTCGTAACAGAAAAAAAGAGCCTCGAATTTCCAAATAAAGAGTAGTCTGTTGCCACAATACACTGGATTTTTCGCTTTAATATGCACAGGCTAATCCACAAAACCGTTGTGTACAACCAGAACTACAAAAAAATATTAACTAAAAACCGGTGGGTAAAACTGAATATGCTATAGCTTGAAAAAAAAAAAAAAATGAATTTTAAGGGGTATTATTAAAATGACATGAGAGAATTGCTTATACTGTAAGTCAATGTTGTTAAATAAATATTAATAAAGTCTGGAAAATAGTATAATTTTCATATACATAGTTCAGTTTTGAGAAACCATCAATAGCCTGACACTGCAAATAATCATTGTTGACTTTAATACTGCAACTGCTTTTGTTCAGTACAAAGAGACACTTCACAAAGACTCTCATGGTTTAACTTAAACCATTGTGATGTGTTTTGCAGATTCATAGTGTTGCGTGCAATCATTTTAGTCAATGGGATTTTTTGGAATAGAAAGTAAAATATGTTTTTTAAGAAAGGGTATTTGAAGGATGAAAGCATTGCATTTTGGGCTGAGTTAGTGCGGTAGCCATTTTTGTTCAGATAGCAGTTTCTTTGAATTTGAATCTTTAAAAAGATATATTGCTCGTGGAATTTGAGAGGTTATTTTCGTTTTATTCTATTGCTAGAATTTTTTTTTTTTGGAGGGGGACATCTGTTTTTATTTTTTATTTATTACTTCTTTATTATTGTGTTTTTAGAAAAGAGGAGCTGCAAAACATTTTTAAACCTGCGCCTTAATTTTACTGCAAAATAAAAATAAAGACAATAAGGTCATTCCATGTCAAATCATCCAGCAATTTTACAAAATGTCACCCACCATCTTAGATTTTGATGAAACTTGGTACATGAAAACATACATGTATAAGATGCTACCACGTGAAATTTTAATTGAATCTAATAAAAAATATTTTAAATTATAAGCATCTGAACATGCGACACTTTTCTTTTTCTATGGACATTTTTAAAGTGTTGATTTTCTGTATGGTTCTACAAAAAACTTCATAACTCTTTACCAAATAATTAAAATGGTTAAATTTTTTGGCAGAACTTTCTTTATATTATTTATTTCATAAAGTAATACCAATTTTTATTTTCTTTTTACAACAAATATATTTTTTTAATTTTTGAACTTTTGAATACCCATATAAAATTGACATTTCATATATGAATTTCACAAAAATATTTTTAGATGTGCCACCCATTTTATTTTGCTAAATATTTTTTTATGAGCTCTTTATTAGTCAACCTTTTCTCAATAAAAAAATTAAAGAGGTGTTTTTTGAAAAACTTGAGAAAAAAAATTCTTTGACATTTCATGTATGAATTTCAAAAGAAAAAATATTTTTAGATGTACCACCCATTTTATTTTGTTAAATATTTTTTTATGAGCTATTTATTAGTCAATCTTTTCTAAAAAAAAAAAAAAATAAATAAATAAATAAAAAATAAAATAAATAAATAAAATAAATAAATAAAGAGGTGTTTTTTGAAAAACTTGAGAAAAAAAAATTTCTTAGATTTTTTTTATATGCATGTACAGTAGAAGATCTTTATAACGCAAACCTAAAAATGCAAGGTTGTGCGTTATATAGAATTTTGCATTATATGGATCACATTTCACACATCATTAAATTTACCTTATAAACACGACCATATAAATCTGAAACATACCAAAATACATTAGAGTATCTTTATACTGCACTTCTTGTCACCAGGAATTATCCAAATTATAAATTTTTGCATTATATGATCATTTTATATTGTTTATTTTATAAACATGGTCCAACTATACCTGGACCCAATCATTCATTATATTACTCATTTCCAAAAATATAATATTTATTGTAATAATAGCAATTTTTTTTCATTAAAAAGTTTTGAATTAAGGAGATAAAGTTGAATTAATGTATCAAATGTAGTTTTCTAGAGAGTAGCAATTTTTACGATGTGGGATTTCAGGTGCTTATAACCTGCAAAATTCATTGTTTACATCTGAGAAGTTGTGCGTTATATGGAGAATTGCGTTATATAGAATCGCGTTATAAAGATCTTCTACTGTATTTTGAAGACATATAAACATGTAATGAAATAATCTAGCATAAAGATGATCTGGAGACTGATAAATTTTATTAATATTCAATCAACTCGTAAATTCTGGATGCCCCTCCCCTTACATTCCAAAGATTCATGAGATACATATTTAGACAGATTTTTCAATATCCTGTCAAAATAAACATAAGTGCCATATTTTTCTATCTAATCCTAGATTTAAATATTTATTTATTCTTTTTTTTCCGGGGGGGGGGGGGGGGTGGCATCTTGACAGTTTTTGTCAAAATAATTTTCAATTATTAATATATGATATTATAAGAGGATTGACTTTTAAAACTAACATCAACTTCATAAACAGAAATAAAATGACTATAAATAAATTAAGTAGAATTAGTAGCAATTCAAGGTAAAAATAATGAAATTATTAAAAAAGCAAATGAATAAAGATTTATTTTGATAAATTTTGTGTATAATTTAACAATATGTTACATAAAATTCCAGGTTATATATCCTGTAATAAAATCATAAAAATTATACATATTTTTTTTTGTTACTGATATAATATATACATACAAAATTTACTTACATATATGAGACAGAAGTTTTTCAAATTTTAACCAATTTCAAGTATAAGATTTATTTCTGTGCCAGATTTGCACTTTTTACTTTCTTCTATCTTCAATAGAAGAAAGTATTGTAATCGAAATTTTTTTCGACTTCCGGTTTTCGACGGATTTACATGTTTTAGGGGTCAGAGATTCCAAAAAACATGTTTATAGAAAATGTCTGTCTGTGTGTCCGTCTGTCTGTCGCCATTGTACCATCAAAAAGTGTATGAAGTTATGCATAGAATTAAACCAAAATTTTATTTTAAGTTTTTGGCTATGGCAAGCAGGTCCTCCTGGAATTTGGAAAAAATTCGCCGGTAGGGGGCGCTGATATAGCAAGTTTTGTGCGATTTTGAATATTGTACCATCCAAAAGTGTATGGAGTTATGCATGGAATTGAACCAAATTTTTATTTTAAGTTTTTGGATATGGCAAGCAGGTCCTCCCTGAATTTGGAAAAAATTCGCCGGTAGGGGGCGCTGTAAATGCGATTTTTGTGCGATTTTGATTATTGTACCATCCAAAAGTGTATGAAGTTATGCATAGAATTGAACCAAATTTTTATTTTAAGTTTTTGGCTATGGCAAGCTGGTCTTCCCTGAATTTGGAAAAAATTCACCGGTAGGGGGCGCTGTAATAGCGATTTTGAATGTTGTACCGTCCAAAAGTGTATGAAGTTATGCATAGAATTGAACCAAATTTTTATTTTAAGTTTTTGGATATGGCAAGCAGGTCCTCCCTGAATTTGCAAAAAAATCGCCGTTAGGGGGCGCTGTAATAGTGATTTTTGTGCGATTTTGAATATTATACCGTCGAAAAGTGTATGAAGTTATGCATGGAATTGAACCAAAAATTTTTTTTAAGTTCTTGGCTATGGAAAGGAGGTCCTCCCTTAATTTGTAAAAAAATCGCCCGTAGAGGGCGCTGTAATAGCGATTTTTGTGCCATTTTTGCGCCATTTTGAATATTGTACCGTCGAAAAGTGTATGAAGTTATGCACAGAATTGAACCAAATTTTATGTGTTTGTTTTTGGTTATGTCACGAAGGTCCTCCCTGAATTTGGAAAAATTCTGCCGGTAGGGGGCACTATAATTGCGATGTCTGTACCATTTTCATTATTGTACCATCGAAAAGTGTATGAAGTTATCCATATAATTGAACCAAATTTTTTGTGCATGTTTCTGGCTATGGCAAACAAGTCCTCCCTGAACTTGAAAAAATTCCGCCAGAAGGGGGTCCTATAATTCCGATTTCTGTGCCATTTTCATTATTGTACCATCGAACAACGTATAAAATTATGCATACAATTGAACCAAAATTTTTGTGCTTGTTTTTGGCTTTGGCCAACAGATCCTTGCGCAGTAAAGGGGCTCTGTGCTAGCGATTTTTGTATACTTTTCTTGATTTTTCGTTGTTCTATTGTGCATCGGCGGCTCATGCAGCGGCGGGAACTCTCTACCTGCTAAGCCGGCTATTCGCAAACAGCTGATAACAACAAAATAAGGAAAAAATAATTTTAACAAATATCATGATATAGATTAACTCGTTTTTAGTCCGTTTAATTGACTTGAGCAGAAATTTAAGATGAAAATCAAAGTTGGTATAGTATTGAACTAATAATATTGAAGTATTAACATGTGTAACAAGGTTTTGAAATATTAAGATGTATAAGATAGAAGAAAGTTTTGGGATTGGCACATCCAACTAGTTTATAATTGAATGGTTAGAGGTGTTTATGATAAATTTAAATGGAAATAGAAATTCAACATATTATTTCACTAGATATTGCTTTTTATAAATGCTCCATTCACGATTGATTGTTTCAGTAGATTCTTTTAAAAGAGCCGTCCTGTTGCAGCAGTCATAATATAGGGTTGAAGGGCAGTAATCATTATTTGGCCAGCAAAATGAAGTAGAAGGTTCGTTGGGATGCATAAACTTTATATTTGCATCATAATCTATGCTCTGAATAATCTCAATATACCAGTGATTATTTATGTTTTTATTACTTTATTTTTATTTCATTTTGAAGACTATAGGTGAAACAAAATTTAAACTATAAATTTATACTTTCCACATTTTTTTTAAAAGAAAATGCAAAGATTAGATTGTTTCAAGGAATATAGCTTTATAAATCAGTTTATACTGGTTGTTTTTCAGTTAGTATAATGGAAATTTTATTGGAATACATAGCGGAAGTTTCTTTTCATATTATTTCTGTAACAGAAATAATATGAATTTTATACTTTAATTTATTTAAATAACATTAAAAAAAGTTTTTAGAAACAAAATTATAGTTTAATTATAATATTTGTTTATTATTATTACACGTATTTTTGAAGAATTTTGAATTTTAACAATACTTTAGATATATTCTGTAAAATTAACAAAAAATTTTTTTCTCAAGAATTTCAAAAAACACCTTTCTAATTTTTTTTATTATTAAATGGTTTCCTTTTAAACTATATATATATATAAAATCAGCCAAATCAAATGGATGGCACATGTAAAAAAAAAAAAAAAAAAAATGAATTGCATATTTCCATATTTTTCTTAACTCCTTAGATAAAATATTTTTTAAAAACAATATTCGAGTTCTAAAAAGTTTTATAAACCATTTTTTTTAATAAAATGTATTATTAAGAATCTCTAAAAAAATATGTATCTAATATTATTAATAATATTTAGAAAAATGAGTAATTTTTATCCAACATTACATGTTTGACGGAAGATCATTTTCTGCAAAAAATTGAGTGAGAGGGGTATTTTTAAATGCTTGTAACTCATGAAAAATTTATTATTTTAAACTGGAATTTGGTGTAACAGTATATCTTTAGACATTGTTTTTGTGTTTAAAATTTCATAGAAATCTGTGACGGTGGGTGACATGGAATGACCCAATAACATTGCATTATTTGTGTGAGCACTTAATTTTAACCCCTTAACTGCCCCGGACATACATATATAAGACTTTAGAAAATGCATGTATCTATTAAAGGGATGGCAAATTTCAATTATAGCGAGGCAATTTTTGTTGGAAATACTAATCTCTTTCAGAATTAGATAAACTCATTATAAATCAAGTTAACTGCTTTTCAAAAAACACTTTATGTCTGTCATAAACAAGACTTTATTATTCTTTCAGCCACCCTATTAGGGAAATAGAAAATTACTTCCTTGTTTATGTAATATGTCAATCAAAAACTGATAAACATTTAGATTAAAAGACTGCGATTTTGACAGCTGAAAGAACTATATTAATAATTCAAGACTTTAAATGATATTCAGTGTTTTATCAATAAATATATAATCAAGAATTTTTTTTTTTAATTTATGTTATTTAATAAAATATCAATAATGTTTTTTGTATGTTATAATTTTTTTCAGTGTGTATATAGATATGCAATCAGAAAGGAGCAAAGATGTATGCTCCAGTTTGTAATTTTAAAGATATATAAAATTATAGTTTAAAACCAGAACTGTCACAATGTTCCTGAAATATATATCACAAAAAAAGGATACACAATCTTTTAATAAAATAAATTCACAAGTTCTTATAGGTGAAACATGGCTGACTATTTCAGTTTTATCTTGGATTTAACCAACCTTTTTCTCATTGGATATGAAGAAGAAAGTTCAGTTTTTTTTTTTTTTTTTATTGTGGATGATCTTGAACCAAAAGGTAAGCAGATTTACCTTATCTTTATTTTGTGATTTAATATGATTATTATTATTACACGTTAAGTCTCATTTTTTATCTAATAATTTTCACCACCTGAGCTATTATATATAACAGTATAACATGTGCATTTCCTTACAGTTATTTCAGAAAACTAATACAGTGAAACCCCGATTTAACGTTTTTCAAGGGACCACAAAGAAATGACGTTATATGCGGGAAAATGTTAAATCGGGGTAAGACAAAACAATATGCGGGAAAACGTTAAATCGAGGTAAGACAAAACAAAACCCTGAGCATAAAATAAAGGTTAATTTAGGTGACATACCTTCTATTTCTTCATTTACATAGTCATTTTGACATCAGTTTTCTAAATTATGTTTTAAAGAAATCGGTTATTTTACTCTGCGTCATCTTTTTAGAAGCTACATCACAAATCGCAGTCTCAACATATATAGGTTTTTGCAAGCTTTTCTCTTGGCCTTCACTATTTGAAAGGAACGCTTTCACTGTTTTCAAAGCTTGAATGGCTTCGGTAGCAGAAGGAATTCCATGTTCCTGATCATCATCGTCATCATTATCGGAACTATCCGATTCTGAGTCTATCATATCACGTAGAGTCAGGATCTCTGACGTCACAATGTTTGAATCACAAGCAAGATAATCCTCGCGATCTATATCTGTGTAAGAAAAAAATTCATCTATTTCATTGAGAATCCTCATTATCTCTCTCCTCGTACTCTTCATCATCTTTATTCTCCGGAAAACCACCTTTTGCAAAAGAACTTGAGATACATTTTCTCCCGACTCTCTCCCATGCTGAAGAAATCATATGAAGAGCTTCTAGGATGTTTATAGATTTTTTTCCTGCCTCCAGATTCTACACTAAGAAGAGATTTTTTCAAAAGTTGGTTTCTGTAGTGTACTTTAAACGATCGTAGGATTCCCAAGTCACGCGGTTGAACTTTACTAGTGCAATTGGCAGGGAACAATTCTATTCGCACATTTTGTAACTTTAAATGTAAAAGATGAGCTGAACATGGATCAACAAATAAAAGAATCTTATGTTTCTGTAAGCGCATTTGTCTGTCCAATTTGTGAAGAAATTTTTCAAAAATTGTCCTTGTCATCCAAGATTTTAGGTTTGAGTCCTATTCAACAGGAAAGCTCTTTACATTCTTGAAGCACCTAGGTTTTTTGGATTTTCCAACAACTAATGGTGTTATCTTTTCACTCCCGTCTGAACTCGTGCATAACAGTACGGTCAGTTGTAGTAGGATAGTTTCCCACCATGGCAGTTTTCGCCTTTTATTGCAAAAGTCGCATCAGGAAGAAGATTGTAAAACAATCCTGTCTCGTCAGCATTGAAAATGTCTTTTCTAGAATATTCTTGTATCAAAGACGGCAATGTGTTCTCGATCCACTCTTGGACAGTCTCAGGATCAACGCCAGCAGATTCGCCACAAATGGACTTATAGGATAAATTGTGCCTCTTTTTGAAGCGGTCAATCCACCCATTCGAAGCTGTAAATCCTTGAATTCCTAATTTAGAAGCAATTTCTATTGCTTTCTTTTTTAAAATAGGGCCATTTATAGGAATGTTTGTTGCACGAACTTCGTTGAACCATTGAAAAAGTAAAGTTTCTAATTCCTCAAAAGGCGATGATTTCACATTTTTTCTTTTTTTTTTTTCGCCATTTTACCTATCTTTTCCAAACTTTTCTCCATTAAATCTGCTTGTTTTAAAATTGTTTGCAAAGTTGAATATGAAATTCCAATTAAATTAGCAAAATCAGTCTTACTTCCATTGTAATCTTTGACTTTTTTTATGATTTCCTGCTAAATAAACTAGAGGTTGAGTGAAGCAGCAGTTTTGCCGAATACTTAAAAATTTTTAATACACATTTTTGCATATATTAGCTTTTTTAATAAACTTTAATTAAAATTAAATTCTTTAATGTAATTTAATTCAGTTACATTTTTATTCTTAAATCTAATTATACAAAAGAAAAAAAAAACAAGTATTAAATTATACAGGGTATTATTAAGGATAAGGATTGTCAGAAAAACAAAAGTTCATTCAAATAAAAAGAAACAATGCTGTCATTAAGCTGATTTACTGATTGTTCAAGTCTAATTATAAACATATTAAATAGGAATGTTCTCAGACACAAAAGGTATCTATATCAGTTTGTACATTGAACTATTTTCTGCCAAATTATTGACAGATATTTATATTTTGATTCATATTTTAAGATTGTGGTGATGAAAATAACAAATTTGAGCGATTTTAATTTAATGGTTATAAAAGATATAGGATAGGCATAGGAGTATACTTATTGGATGTGTGTATTTTCTTTAATATACATCTTAGATAGACAGAGATGAACTCTGATATATTTATTTCATGTGCATAAAGAAAAAATACATTCAATAAATTTAAATAAAAAAAACGAATGTAGAAATAATTAAAATGAAATGATAAGGGAAAGATGCCCATCTTCCTTATTTTTTTATTTCTCTATTGAAGACAGTTGTTTTAATTTCACCCCTATGTATACTATTTTAGGAAGAAAAAGGAGTTTTTTTTTAAATTAAAAATTCCCTTTGACTTGTTTTTTGTAGTGCAGCTGAACTCATGCACATAATATTGAAACTCATCGTTTAGCTTATTCTACTTCTAAGTAAAAGAGAACTCTTCTACTTCTAAGAAAATACTTATCCGCAATTATTCGGCTTAAAAGTATTCGGCCGAAGCCCGAATCACCGAATACTGAATCGACTATTTGGTCAATCCCTAAAATAGACATAATTGAAAGTTGTTTCGAAAGAAAAGAGAGATTACCTGTTCGATCCGGACGATAGCAACGGAGGAATCCAGCTTGCTCTCTGCCCGTTGCTTCAAGAGCTCATAGTAGATTTTGCCAGTGCAAAAGAGGACTCTCTCCACATTCTGTGAGTTTTCGCTGGCAGGTCCCTCGTCTGGTATCAGACGCTGAAAGGAAGTTCCTGAAACAACCAGCCATCAAATCAACCATCAACTACACTTTATTAAGCATCTATCTCATTCAAACACTGTTGAGAAATCTTGTTAAAAAAGAAAAATAAATTGCTTAGAATAGATATTCTTGGATGATGTTATGGATGGCAAAATATGTATAGGCGCTTCGATTCATGCATAAGTAGAAAAAATACTTTTGACAATTCATTTTTAAGTGGCTTTCCCTTTTTTAATCTCACAAAAAGGGCCCAGAAACAGAGGTTCAAAATGTGTCATGACAACTTCTTCCAAGTCTAAACTGTGCAAACAAATCTTTTCTTACGCGTTGCCCAAAGATTCTACTCAGGTGCCATTTAGAAATTTATTTTGCTAATAGAGTGTATAAACAGACACGTGTCATGATTTTATGACTTTTAAAATTTTATAGGTCTGCCTTGCTCCACTTCGAATCCATTGCAGGGTTGTAAAGAATCAAGTCTGGTTCATCTTTTAATTAAATTTTAATAATTAACTTTATTTTAGAAATCAGGTGAAATTTTTTTAATGTAAACTTATTATTTTTCAAATACAGTAGACTCCCTCAAATCCGCAACCCTAAAATCCACAAGCACCTGAAATCCGTACATCATCGCAGATGTAAACAATGAAACTTTCAGTTCAGATCTAGTTTCAAAATGAAAGAATTTTAGGTAGATTTCGTAAGAAATACTACCTAGTGCAGTCATGACCATGGTGCAACTTTTGAAAAATTCCTTCATAACTTTTCATTATAGGACACCAGGAACCCAAAACCACCCCTACCTAAAAAGTTTATATATATGTACGGATCGTCTTCAAACTCAGCAACAACATTGAGATGGCCAATATCTCGGCAACAACATTGAGATGGCTAATATCTCGGCGGGGATTGAAAATGGGCAAAATCGGCCCAAGGGGGGTGGAAATGGGGAGGGTTCAAAATTTTGAATACCGTCTTAACATGATTCTGATAAAACCAGCTCTTACACAACAGTGACAGGAAAAAAAAAAAACATTTTTCGTTATAGTAGTTACCAACAATTAAAAAAATTCTCACCACAGCAATTACTTTTCTATTGCAAGATTTTCACATGAAAAAATAAATTAAATAGTTTGACGAATTGTAAACAAATTGAATATTATGTCATAAGTTTTCTAGAGCAAGATTTTCGCATGAAAACTCCAAAATAAAATAAATAGTTCGACAAATTAAAAAATATATAGAGAGGAGAAGGTCCAAATACCAGCTACTAGGCGTTCTGAGAACTGAGCGCAGTGCAGCCTAGCAGTGTTAGGCAGAGTTTATAACTTTAACTGAAAGAAGAAAGTTACGAAAAGTACGTCGCTGAAGCCTGTGTCATTTACAAATAGTAAATGCAAAAGTGTCGAATCTAAGTAATCTGGTACATCAAAAGTTTTTCAGATATGTGTTTCTAATTTTTTTTGGTTTGAATTGGTTTTGAATTGTTGATTAAGTTATTTTATGGACATATTTAGGTCTCAATTGCCACATGCACATTATTAGTATTTTATTATATGAATGAGTAATACCGGTTTTAACTTAAACATAGCAGTGGTCCGAATACCGGCTACCTTGAGTGGTCTAAATACCAGCTAGCCAGTATTTGGACCTCTCTTGGCTGCTCTGCTTGAAGGGGAGAAAACTAAATCAATTTAAATAGTTCCATAATTAATAAATTAATTTAAATGGTTCAGAAATAGTTCCAGTCCCATTTCGCAATATGAAAAAAGCAACCACGGCCGTAATTCTTGAGGACTGACACTGGTTACCGGATCACTTTCCAAAAAAGTGCTATTGGACACTACAAAATTGCCTGTAATAAATGTGAAGAGAAAGAAAAAAATGACGGAGTAAACCAGTCGAAAGAGGCAGAAATTTGATTTTAATCCTCTCGCTACCCAACCCGAGATTTCCTCGAGGATGCATTTTTTCCATCTAATCAACACTCCTTGATTATTCCCACCAGTTATTTTTTTATTGTAAATTTTGCCTTATTTAATCGGAGCATTTTCCCGGTTAAATTAGAAAAAAATTTTTGTTTTGAAAAACCGGTGATAAAAGAATAAAAAAAATTAAAAGACGCTCGTCGCCAAGGGGTTAAATACGCAATTTTTGAAGTTATTTTGATAAAACAATTATGCAGCAAGAGGGCTAAAAAAGTGAAAAAGGAAAATATCCAACAAAGGAAGATGATAAATTTGTGTCTTCTGCATGGGTGCTTTCTCTGTGAACATGAATGGGGGAGGGGATTCTAGGTTCAATGTTAAGAGTGTGATATGTGGGCTGATAGGGGCTATGCCGACACAGATAGTGATATTATGTTTTTGATTTTTTCAGATAAAATAATTCTCATTTCAATAAGCAAGCTTTTTTTTTTTTTTTTTTTTTTTTTTTTTACACGTTAAAAATAAAATTAGAAACATAATGGGAAGAAGACTGTGAAAGATAGTCGTAAAGAATTTTAGAAAATTGACAAAAATACTTATTAAAAATTGTGTATTTTTTCTGTGCATAAGAAATGTTATTAATCAATACAATTTATTAAAATAATATTCTTATTGCTTAAAAATTGTCATTAGCTCTATTTGTGTGATCTTTTGAAAAAAACTTAGGTAGCCATTTAGATCCCATTTTAAAAACTCAAAATTTGAAGACTTTCAGAATTTTGCTTTTTATAAACAGAAAACTCCTTTTAAACTGATTTTTTTTCTCTAAACTGGTGAAAAACATGTCAAGGTACCCTGCTGTCATTTTTATTTTATTAACTTTGAAATAAATTCGCTATAATATGACTGTACTCATAGTTTTTCATGAACAAAGTACAACTTATTTCAGAAAAAAAAAAATAATGATATTACTGATATTTTTGGTAATCACAATCTTTTTACCAAATTTTTTTACATATTCATCGAAATTTTTTGGTTATTAAGATTGGCTAAACCTGAAATAAAACTTCCTTACTTTATGATTTTGATGTGAATTAATAGGGTACCATTATGAGGCAAGTTTCATTCAATAATTCAAGGGAAATGCATCTTATCTTCGTTATGCAGAATTAATTATACATTATTAATTATTTACTTTTAATAATTCAGTCATTTTTTAAATTATTTTACTTCCTATCATTTTAGTTCTTTACTTTATTTAATTATTTTAATAGTTTACTATATTACATTGATTCTTTATAATTTTGATTGCATTATTACATTCAAAATGACTGTTTAAAAAGTGTAAGCAAAGCAATGACCAGAAATCCACACAACCTCTGGTCCCAAGCTGTGCGGATGAGGGAGTCTATTGTATTATAATACATGTTTAAATAGTGCTTGATGAGTATTATTGAAGATTATAAAAAGGCATGCTTTTTTACATACAGAAATAACTTAAGCATATGATATTTTTAAAATACTTAAACATAATTTTAAAATGAAGACTGTTCTTAAAATCAAAAGGAGCTACTTTTTGGCACATTTCAGAATTCATTTTTGTTCAGGTTGGGTTGGGTTGATTTTTGACGGCCGATTATCTTCACAAGGGATATAGGTCCGGGAAGGGGGGGGGGGGGGTGCCCTCCGTGGGTGTCTTTCTAAGGGAACCTAATCCGTATTTACGCATGGAAAATCCACGGCTCGAAGAAAACCACGAAAACTCCGAACGATTAGGCCGACGGGTGCGATTGGGATCGAACCCAGCACCTCCCGTCTACCAGCTTCGACAGCAGAACCTCTCGGCCACTGGTGGGGCGCATTTTTGTTCGGAAACGCGAGAAATGGGCTTGATCAAAAACTATGTCATCTGAATGATGATTTCCATTTTGTGGAGAATCTTTCAGAAAAACACTACCAAAGCGGGTGTTTTGAAATGATTTTGCAATCCAGCAGCTCAAGAAAGGGGAAAACATGTCTTGTGAGAAGAATCTCTTATAACTCTGCAAGTAAATTCCTTTTCCAGCTTTATAAAGATTTTTTTTTTTTGTAAATATTTCTTTTTAATTTTTCAAAATCAAAAATAAATTGCTAAAGATTTCAAGAACAATATCCCTATTACATTTTACTTGCATACAAACACAAAAAGAAAAGTGAAAAATAATATGCTCTGACCCGTGTTGAATCCAGACACTTTTCTCCTGGAACGATTTATTCCTGTGGCTCTGGAAGGGACATTATAGAGTTCTGGAGGAGATTTGCGCCATTGAAAACCCAAAATCTTAGATCTTCTGAGGGGGGGGGGGATCTCATTGCTCCGAAAGAGAATGTCACCCCCTGATTTCAACACTGGCTCTGACACAGGTAAGAAAGAATAGTCTACATCTGCCTGGCTCAACTAAAAATAACTTAGCACTAGCATGCTCTTATCACAAGTCTAATGAAAGAAATTTGGCCAGAACCCACGCAAGCTGCTATTTCTTTCACAAAAGGATAAATAGCATCAACTTCATTCCATTTTCCAAAAAAGCAAAACATTAATAATAAAACTCTTTTCAGATGATTCAAGCTCTAACCTTAGCAATAATAAAAGAAGATAATAGATTAACACTGTTGTCCAGGATGGATCAGTTGGCTTCAGCCAAGATATTCCTGGTTCGAACCCTGGCCCAAACTTTTTTCACCTGCTTCATTGAACTTTTACAACTGTTAAGAAAAGAAATAGCTCCAAAAACACACGTGCAGCTGTAACAACTTTGTTTTCTCCTCAAACCTCAATCAGCAGCCAATTGCAGAATAATGACACAATCACCCACCACTATGATCCCATTTTCTACCAGAATTATAGCTAAGCATTGCAATTTTTATATTTCTCTGCAAACAATCGATTCTAAAATTTGGGAAAAAATGCACGACTGTATTGATTGTTATTTTCTACTAAGATGATAATTTCTCGGTTACAGAATTATCTTCCATCATCCTCCATGTTATCGTTTTGAAAAATAAATTGACATATGACTGTATACTGTAACAACAGCTTTACATGACTGATCTTTATAAGAATTTTTCGTCAAACGTTATGAAAATGTATGAAATTATTCTATGTATTTTTTTTTTTTTTAAACACAATAGAAAAATGTTAGAAGGATAGTCTCCCTTGATAAAAAGAACTCTTTTGAACAAATTATTTGAGCACTGTAGTATTTGGAAATGGAGTGGAATTTTGAATATCCCCGTGAATGAACTAGACACTTCATTGTGAATAGGATATAATAAACTTCATGAACCCCTTTCAACGATGCACCTAAAACATTCACAGACAATTTGCCCATGAATGTATCGATTAAGAGGTTATCCTATATAAATCGCATGGCAATACGAGTATGAGAAGTAAAAGATGTTAAAACACCATCAAAAATTTCAAATGTGCTTAGGCCTTTTAAAAGAACTCGGTCTTTCTTCCCCAGGTGCAAAGAATCACTTTTAGAACAGAAGCACGTCTTCTTTGCACCTGACGTTGAAAGGCCTAGCACATTTGAAAATTTTGATGGTGTTTTAAGAAAATCTTTTATTTCTTACTGTTTCACTTCTATTCTTTTAATGCAAGACTATTTGCGTGAGTGAGAGAATGGAAAAAACAGACAGACAATTCCAATTCATAAACACACATCAGAAAGTGTGCAGTCATGCCATTGGGGACAAAAATCAGAAAATTCCAATAATTATTTATTAATGACGATAAACTTGATATTTACAGGATGAAACACAACAAGCATAACTTCGCTTGAACTAAACAAACTTAAAATAAAAACTAAGTAAAACTGCTAGCATTTATCGTAGCTAACCGCTATTACGCCATAATAAAAATACATGTGCTGCTAACAAATAGGCAGCTATGGCAAAGGCAAAATTCATCAGTTTCATTCCATCATTTATACAAACAAGATACAGAATTTATTTCTGCATATCAAGGTGATGCCATTCCTAGAAATGAAATACCTATGCAAATGCTTCTACCTCATTCTTGGCGCTATGACGTCGAACGGCAGCCGTGACTAGCGAATAACCAGTGATATTGCAATCACAGTTCTGGATCGCTACAAAATTACGTATTTATGAAATATCGGCATGCTGGCAGCGAGATGCAATGGCGTTTTCACGTATTTCACCGTTGACTTGGAAAAGGTGAAAACAAAGTGGGTCATGTTAATTATATGAAATTAATTTTTACAAAAACTGACATTTTAAGTTAATGTGACAACACCTGTTTTTAAAAAAAATCACGTGAGTGATTTTTAGTTATAAATTTAAGAGTTCATGGGGTCCGAAAGAGGATACCCAAACATCCTTGGCTAAACTTCTGCCAAAAGTCCTAATTCAACTATTTTTCATCCTGGCAATTTTATTCTCTGGGGTCGGCAGGTAAGATTCCTTGGCAGAACACCTTTCGCATCCCAACTTCAATTGAATGAATTTTGAAGACTTTGCCTATTAGTTTTCGACACTTGGTCATCTCTTAAGATTGCAACATTATGCGATCTTTTGCCGATTAGCTCATGATATCAAATTCAATTTGTAGGATGCAAAAATAATATTTAAAACATAAAATAAATTGTGAATATTTTCCACTATAAGATGCAAAAATATTTCCATATCCAGGATGGCACTCATTCAGGGTGACACTGAAAACAGTAGCTTCAGTAGCAGCCTTCAACTAAAAAAAAATAACAGTTCAAAAATACCCGCAAGGGAAGAAAAAATAGATCCATAACAACTGAAAGGACTTAATGAATGTCCACATCTTATGCTTCTGCTCAAACCACTGAATAGAGTGATTTCTTCAAATGAGAAACAATTTATCCAGAAAATGTTTCAGTTATGAAGTAAGCAACCTTGGTTCTTCCACGATAAAAATTATGTACAGCATCAGTAACATAGAAGTAAAAACTTCTCACAGATCATCCATCAGGCCTTTCATTTCAAAACTTTCTTCGAGAGAAGGAAGCAAAGTTTTATTTGAGGGGCTGGGTTAGAAATAACGTGTGGGATATTGCACACAAAAAAGGAAAATGTCGCATAATAAAAAAAATTTGTCTGGATGGAATCTTCCAAATTGACTTCTTGCACAGGCATAGGATTCGTACGCAAATTTTTCTTTTTAGTCTTGTGAAAGGCATGGTTTTTTTTCCTTCAGGAATTCCACAAAATCAATTCATCAAACAGTTGCAAATTTAGCCAATCAGTAACCAAAAAAAAAACTTCAGATATCAACAATTGGTTGTAGAATAAAAGTTGTCTATCGGTCACGAAAAAACTTGTAAATTTCACCTAACAATTACAGAAAGAAAATTGCAAATAGTGTCAAATGGTCACGGATGGACACTCCCCCCCCCCCCCCCCCATCAAAATTATAAAATAAGGAGATTTTATTTCAGGTTTAACCAGATTTAATAACTAAAAAAGCTTGATTAATACATAAATGATCAGTGATATCAGCAATATCTTGATTTTTGTTCAGAAATAAATGCATACTTCCTTCATGATGAAGCACGAGTTCAGTCCAATTAACTAGAATTGAAATACATATGGAATGATATAAGAATGAAAGAGTCTGCCATTTTGTCCCTCCACATGAACTGAAAGTTTCAATCTGCGATGATGCGTGGATTTGAAGGATACTCCTGAACTTTTGATACATAAATATTTTTGCATCTTACAAAGAATAAACTGTAATTTACATTGCAAGATCATTTAACAGCAATACTTAGACTTTAAATGAAACAAAATTTCTTACATTTTAATTAATTACACACTCGATATAGCAGAAAATATTTCCGTTTAAAAATATATACTATTTGAAATAAAACAAACTTTCATACATTTTAACTATGCAATTTTTGCATATTACAATGTAAAATAGGCTCATTTAACATTGCGACCCAGCTGTGAAAATTCTATCATTTAAAACTTCTCATTATACTTTGGTTATGTTTTTCCTTTCTTTTAATATCTAAATAATTATTTTAATTTAAAAAAAATTCTGTCATTTTATTTTAATTTTTAAAAAGGTATCTCTCTATTCTAAAAAAAAAGTAATGAACACTGTCAGCGAATGATTATTACGAATGGCAATTATCTTCTGTAAATGGGTTGCCATGTTTTTCCGTTTCAATAGAGCAATTTTTGTTTACCTCATCCACCGATGTCACGACAGCTGATGGCTGTAAATGAATTTTTTGTGACCGAAGGTCTTTCTTATACAAAAATAGGTATTATTATAGAGAAATGTTTGATAAACACACTGATACAGACAGTTTTTAAACTGAAGAATTACTTTAAGAAATATTTAAAGTCAGTCAAAATCATTCCATTAAAAAAAGTTTTATAGGAGCAAAATTGACGCGTGTAGGAATTTAATTTTTTTTTTTCTTCATAAACTTGTGGTGTGCAGACTGCATTATTTTTTTAATGACTAATTTTTTGAGGATTTTTTTTTTTTTTTTTTTTTGGTTCAAATTTCCATCATTTCTAGAGATAGATCTTCTTGAAAAGGTAATAAATATATAAATTATAATAAATAAATTTTTATACTAATGCCAATTGGTAAAACAGTGTAAATAAATATACTTCCCAAATAAAAAAATTATTTACACGTGAGTATTAAAAACAGGAATAAAATATTTTAAGTAATTTAACGATCATGTGTCAAAAGTAGGAAATAGGGAAATTTATGTCATAAAAATTGTATTTACACATAAATTATGAAAATATTTTAATTATTAAATGAGAAAAAGGACGTCATATGTAAAAGGCCAAAATATTAAATATCATCATATGTAAAATGCCTAAAATAATTAAATTATTATGCCTGAAAAATTTAATAGTTAAAATTTGGTCATATTTAAAAAAGCTCAAATAATAATATTCCCCAATTTTTTTTTAATTCAATAATATATTTACACATAAATTTTAAAAGAGAAAAAAAAACTTTAAAATAATTGAATTATTAAATGCGAACATGGTGTAAAAAATGCACAGCTATCAAATTTGTTTTACTTATTAATAAAAATAAACAATTTACATTTTAAAAATAACATGATTGTGTGAGAAAAGATTTCATAGATAAGCTATAATACCTGTTCCTGAAAATATCTAAAACTCGATCAAAAGATAGCGTAAAATTTCAAAACACACTGCTTTTCAATAGTGTGGTTCTGAATGTTATTCCCAAGTTTTTAAACCTCGAGCCCAGTGGAAGAATATAGTCTATAGTATCGTCATTAAAGTTCTGACAGGCAGCAGCATTTTTAACCTAACGCTTTTGTGCAAGCCGATTTTCAGATGTGCAATTGATCTTAATTATCAATATTAAAACAGCCGTCAGCTGTCGCAGAATCGGTGGACGAGGTAAAAAAAAATTTGTCCTATTCAAACGGAAAAACATGGCAACCCAATTACAGAAGGTAATTGCCATTCGTAATAACATCATCCAATCTTCCGTAACCTGATAATATTTGTAAATAAGGACACATTGCCATGTTTTCAAAAGCTAGAAAGTCTGAATGGAAGTTCGTGAGCATAGATCGCAGGGGGCAGAGTTAAAGATCTGCACAGGCTGGCCCATGAACCTAGCCCAGCCCGGGAGCTTATTTTCTTCCACGGTATTCAGGCCGTGCTATACTTTTTTCTGAAGGCTCAGGCCGGCCCTAGTGACTACACTTTATGGGCCGGGCTCGGGCCTTACTTTTTTCCTGAAGGATCGGGCCGGTCTGGGCCTAACTTATTTTTTCTGTACAGAGCCGGGACTGATTTCATTCCTAGTCGTCATGGCCCAAAATTTTCAGTCCTAGTTTTGATCCAGCCCATATGAAAATCATTGTCTTGGTGTGGCCTGGTCCGTTCAAAGGTCAGTTAAATTAGGCCTGATCCAAAAATTAAAATGCATACATTTTTAAATTGCCATTATTCTACAATTAAACATTAAAATTTATTCTTTTTAGGAACAGTAGATTTCTGCGCTTATTAAAATATAGTAAAGTGTGTAAAAAAGAACCTGCCAATGACGGAATCCTGTTTTAAACTGAAAAACATGTTGTTTCATGGAAAATTAATATACTAATACGTAAGAAAAGCATATATCATATAATACATTTACACTTACTAAGAAAGGAACTTGTCTATAACACATTTTTTTTTTTTTTTGCAATTCCGTCTTGGAAGATTTTACTTTATATGCATTTTTCTGATTTTTAACAGAGAACATGTTAACACTATTTATACATTGAATATGGATTAACAATAGTAATGAAAACTGAAACATGACACTGAATTGATGACATATTAAGGATAACTGAAACATACAAGGAATAGAGATTCATTAAAATATATATATACAGTCGAACCTCTATTTAAGAAAGTCGCTAAATCCCGGAAAAAAGTTCGTTATATGGAAAATTCGTTAAATAGAGATTCACCTTTTAAAATACTTTAAACTACATAAAACAGATTTTAAATTCATAAACACTACATATTTTTACTAAAAGTAATTAATCACATTTTTTTTTATAAATTATATCGATTTGTTTTATTTATTTTACCCACCAATATCCATCATCAATTCATTTTTTCTATGTGTTTAAATCTTTGAAATCTGCAAGGAAAACAAAACATTGTCTGGGAATGCAGTGTACTTTCTGTTCAAAGTAAATAGTTTTACATTAAAATTAACGAATTTTAATGACATTATCGTATTTATTATTATTATAACAAGTAATTTTAACCATACATTAACATATGCGTCCTTAAATTTAATTTCTGTTAAACTCTGTTAATTGTGCCTGAGTTTTTTTTTTTTTTTTTTTTTTAAGTTCTTTCTCTCATAATACGTCTTGCATCTTTTCAATGCACCAAAAACCCCCTTCATGCGTATTTTCTTCTAACTATAATCCGCGTTGGATTGTTTCATGTGATTTTAGCATTTCATCATACGAAGTTTTGTTAATTCCTGCATCATAATCATTTCCATATCATCATATTCGTCTTCATCGCAATTCATTGCTGTATTGTTTTTATTTTTCACACTGTCGAAAATATCCAATTCGGATAGTGTTTCCGAGGTCTCAATTTCAGAATTAAGTGAAATACAGTCATCAATCAGCACATCATGGGTAATTTCTTCTTTTTTTTCTCATCTATATCCACATTTTTTAAAGTTACTCTAAGGGATTATCATCTTCGTCCTCCGTACTTACCGAACCTTCTGACTGCTGACAAAGAAGGCGCCTTTTAAAACCAGTTCAAGGCCATTGAACATCATAAAATGTGTTTAAAGAAAGAATAAGTTTGAAATGTCCAGAAATATTGTGAGAAATGGGGAGAAAAAAAATTTAGATCACAAGAAAAAGTTCGTTAAATAGAGAATGCACTTCGCTATTTGGAGGTTATTTTACGAAGAAATTTGCAAAATGTTCTTGGTTCCAAGGAAAAGTTTGCAAAATAGAGAAATTCGCAAAATAGAGGTTCGTTAAATAGAGGTTCGACTGTATATCGCAGCTTGCGGAACTTCTATAAAAATGAAGATTATAAACATGAAACAAAAAGTTAAGATAAATATTTTTGTTCAGAACTCCTCGTAGGAGACAAATTTTTAACCAAATCGATGTAAAAATCAATGTTTTGTAGAAATTTATTCAGGCTGGGCTTGGGCTTGGCTTTTTTTACCGGGTTGGGCCAATATTTTTTTCTTACAGGCTGGGCCTGGAAATTTTGGCCCGTGCAGACCTCTAGGCAGAGCCCCCTAGTAAAACCAAGTTTATCACTATCTGAATAATAAAAAAAAAAATCTACCTGTTTATAATAGAATTTATACAATAACATCAGAATAATTTCCAAATCAGAAATTTCTAATTCATAATTAACAAAATACATTTAGAGCATATATGTAATAGTCTAAATTTCAGATTATATGATATAATCTAAATTTCATGTATTATAATTTTCAATTTACATAAATCAACAAAACAGCTAATATTTCTAACCATTTATCAAAGTATAATTTTAAGTATGAATGCCTTATATGTAATTATTTAAAAAACACTCTCTAATTGTTATTTTGCTTTTACACTAATTGTCCTGCTATCTGTAAATTTTAAAGAGATTCAAGTTTACTGATTTGTGAATAAAAATTTATTCTCAAAGAAAATCCACCATTTCTTCGACTATATATTTACAAATGATGTCCTTGAAACGTGAAAAAGCATTTTGAGTAGCACTGAGATAAGATATTGCAGGGTATTGGAGAGTTTTATTCATGTGGACACATAACCCCTTTCACGGCAGGGAGGGTGGCCTTTACGGCGGAAACAAACAATAATGACCCAGCAAAAGGATTCACTTTTCATTACTTTCTGATTATGAGCTGATTACATACATACAAATATTTTGCCGATTAATTGGCTTGTAATAACTAGTAAAAGTCATGCTTTGCTTGGATTCGTGAAGCATTAATTAACCCTTTGTTGCATACTGCCCACTACAGTGGACAAAATTTCCAATTTTTTCTTATCCAACCTATATCATTCACAGTTCCTATTTAAAGTGTTTGCTACTTTTTGACATTCATGCTTTCAGGGAAAAAATTGAGATGGTTCCACAAGACGGTTAACTTACTTCTAGAGATAGAATTTATATGTATGTCTCATCAGAATGCCAGTAAGTTGTTCAGCATGAACTAAAATGTTTCTAAACCTATAATAATATTATTTAAATTGTACTTTGTTCCTTAATTATTGTTTTTAGATGTCTTGGCCTTATAGACAATTGAAAAACAAGTATAAAAATAATTTTTTTGTTTATTTTATGAAAGGTTATACATTATGTCCACTATAGTGGACGCCATGCACAGCATCAACTTTATGACATTCTACTCTGTCAACTGACGTGGACGTCATGAGTGTGAACAGGGAAAATTTTAAAATATAATTTTGACGTGTTTAGAAATGGGAATAGAGTAAAGAAAACATTTGCTCCGCAAGCTCATCCATCAAATATACTGAAGCCGAAAAATAAGGCTTTACTTGATAAAACACCACTTCAGATATTCAAGACAATGTTTGATAACGAACTTTGTAAATTATGACACTTGAGTCTAATAGATATATATTATCAAATCGCACAAAAAGGAAATAAATTACAGTTAATGAAATGGAAGTATTTTTAGGCATGAGTCTTTTCATGTCTGTTGTGGATTTACTCTTTAGATGTCGGTTGACTAAATGTTGTCTCCAGAAAATCGACAACATTTAGTAGCAGATGCCATGCCTGCAACTCGTTGGGAAGATATATTATCTGTTCTTCATTAAAATGACTCTTCTTTATAGAAATCCCCAAAAGATGTTGACTATGACCGTTTGCAAAAAATTCGACCTATCATTTGAACCAAAATTTCAATGATGTGGCCAAACAAGGGATCTGTCAATCAGTGGATGAACAAATGTTACCTTTCAAGGTTAGCATTCTCTTAAAGTGTATATGGTAAAAAAATCATGCAAGTGGAGATATAAAATGTGGATAATAGCTGGACAATCTGGATTTGTTCATGAATTTGAATTTTATGGTGACAACAAGAAGTCTGTGGTATCTAATATGCCTCCTGAAATTGGGGAATGAGGCCAAATAGTGGCTCGTCTTACACGAGCAGTACCAACTGGAACTTATATTTTTTTCGATAATTTCTTTGATTCACCGAAGCTCTTAGTATTTTTGAAAAATATCGGTCTATTTGCAACCTGCACCTTACATAAAGTTCTAACAGAACACTGTCCTCTAAAACCAGAGAAAGATATGAAAATTACTGGAAGAAGTTCGACTATATGGTAGACAAGGAGCACAACATCTTAGTATGTCAATGGCTTGACAATAAACCGGTGACTGTTGCTTAAAATATACACAGTGTTGACCCCAAGAGGAAAATAAAGCAATACGACAGAAAAACAAAATAATACATTGAAATTGACCAAGCAGCTCTGATTGAAGCTCGTAACCAAAATATCGGAGGAGTAGATAAATATGACATGTTGCATTATACAGAAATCTCAAAACCAAAAAGTGGTATAAAAGAATTAATTATATTCCATTTAATTGATGTAGCTGCTGTGAGTGCGTGACTTTTAAACAGAAGCTTGTTTCCAAATTGCGACATACAATTTGGAAAATTTAAACTGGCTGTAGTAAGCGGACTCATTCACTCAGTGACTCGACAATCTGGTGAACCGCATTTGATTCCAGACTCTGAAGAATGTGATGTGCTGGAAGACAAATAAATAAGACAATTGCCAGTTTGAGGAAATTCTGTACACAAGGACATCAGATATGACAAAGTGGCTCCCTTTCCCCCCGTCAAACATCCCAAAGTGCACAACGATGCAAGATGGAACTATGTAAAAGGAAGGCAACATATTAATGTGTAAAATGCAGGGCCGTAGCAAGGTCTTCAGAGGCCCCCCCCAAAACATATTTTTCGGGCCCCCCTCTAAGATTTTAGAGAAATATCTATATTTAATTTTCCACCCGAGTTCCATTGTATAACAACACCAGCGAAGTTTCGCTGGTCGAATTTTCCAAAACGAACAAATTTTCAAATTGAACGAATTTGTAGTTAGGCTGCACTGCTTTCGGCAGCGTACACCCATAGGGGCTATGTCCGCTCCGATCTCGAATCATACGAACCTTGAATTATTGTAATTTTTTTATTTAGATCCAGATTAAATTCAAATTTTCAACATTTCGTTCACGTTGCTGCGGGAACAGATTTGATATTTTTACAATGTGAATTTAATCAAAGGACTTGCAAAATTTAACTGAGAATTCTTCCATTAAGGAAAAAACATGTCAAAAAAATCGCCGAAGAACGCGAAAGAACGCCAAAAATTGCATAAAAATTTTCAAAGTTCATAGAGATCAAACTTTACTCATATTGGGTTAAAAGATTGAAACCGTTTTTTTTTTTTTTTTTTTTTTTTTTACGAATATTAAAAAAACTACCAGAAAAGTGAAAAAAAGCTAAAAATCACATAAAAATTCTTGAAAATTTTAAAAACAGCAGAGGACAAAATTTGGCAAAAAAGTTTGAAACTGAATTCCTTTTACAAATGTAGAATTGCTAAGTATTGTTCATAAACAAAATAAATAAATAAAAAATATGGAAGTCGTTTTCGTATTTTCAATTTTCTCTTCAGTTTGACAATGCTATCCACGTGGCCCAGACAGATTTTCTTTAAGCAGAAAATATTCACTTATAAAATTTTTTTTTCCCGCTCGGATTGGTGCCTTTTATTAAATACATGTATATGTACAGATTTACTAATTCAAAAAAAAAAAAAAAAAAAATACTTTTGGGATGTTGTTTTCATATATTCCGGTTTTCTCCAGTTTAAAATTGTCACCCAAGTTGAAATTTAAGAAGAAAAAAAAAATACCTTCGGATAGAAGGTACCTTTCTTTGGGCAACGAAGACGGGTTTCCTAGTAGCTAATAATAAAGACAGACGTTTGTCTGTCCAGAGTTTTTCTTTGTCTGACAAGATGTTTTCCTGTTTCAAAAAGATGTTCTGTTTCACAAGATGTTTTTCTGTTTCAAAATTTGACAGGAAGGTTACCTGTATGCCTGAAGTTGCTTGAAACAGGTTTTTAAATTTTTTGATTCGAATTTTTTTCATTTAATTTTTTACGATATTTTTTGTATTTTTTCGAGTTTTGTGCTTTTTCCCCCACATTCATAAAAGGAATCTATTTTCAATCCATCTTTCCATTTTAGCCGAATATAGTAAAGTAGTCTTCTTCGATTTTTAAATATTTCGCGAATTTCTTATGTGATTTTTAACTTTTTTTCGCGTATTTTTTGACATTAGTAAAAGGAATCAGGTTTCAGTCTTTTAGCCCGATGTATTAAATTTTGTCCTTTGCGATTTTTGAATTTTTCACGAACGTTTTTTTCCCCCTTTTTAAGACCCCCGTGATTAGAAGAGATTTTATTTCACATTTGAAGAAACTTTCGTCTTTAGAAAGGAAAATTTCTAGAAATTTTGATGTTTTATTCGCAACTTCTTCGTGTTATGAAGGAAAAAGTCATGCGTAAAAGTTCAGTTTCTTATAGGGAAAAGTACAATGCAGCAAAGTTGGCGGAACACTCCTGTGATTTGATTTGACAAAAATGCATCTTCAAATTTAGTAAGGATGTTAGGTAATTTTTATGTTAGATTGGTGAGTTTTCTATATTTTCGCGGAAAATGAGAAAATCAAATCAAAGCTTTTTTTTGTGTGTGTGTTTGAATGAAAGAAAAAGTTACGGAAAAAACCCTTCAATTTACTGATTTCTTTCTTTCTCTCTTTTTTTTTTTTCTTGGAGAGAGACAGTGTAAAAGGAACCCAGTTTCTATCTTTTATCCCAATATAGTAAAAATTTTGCCATCTGCGGCACGGATTTTTGACATCCCTAAAAGGAATCAGGTTTCAGTCTTTTAGCTCAATATAGAAAATATGTCCATAGAAATTTCTGAAATTTTTACGAACGTTTTATGTGATTTTTAACATATTTTTGTCTTTCACGGCAATTTTTTCACATTCCAGTTACAATCTTTTGGCTCGATATAATCAATTTTCTCTCAGCTATTTTTGAATTTTTGCCCAATTTTTTATACGATTTTTACACTTTTTTTGGGGGGGTTTTGCGGAGTTTTTTGACATTTTTTTTCTGAAACCGAAGAATTATCCAGTAGATTTTGCTGCTGTCATAATTAAGCTGAAGTGGAAAAATAACAAATTTGTTCCTGTAGCAACGTGAGCTACGATGCTGGAAAAGTATACTTTTATCTAGACACTATCACTTTTATCAAAAAAATCATCGAAATTCGAAAAATATCGAAAAATTCAATGATTGTTTGATTCAAGATCGGAGCGGGAATATCCGAAAAAGGTTTACGCTGCGAAAGGCAGTGAAAGCCCCCAATGGAGAACTCCAAATATAGGTTCTTTTTTTAAAAAAGCAATTAGCGAAGCTCTGCTAATAGATTAAATAAATACACAATGTAATTTATGTATAGTTAACATAAGTAATTTATCCAGACAAAAGAAATGAAATGTTCAAAACGAAACAGGTCGAATATAAGTGGATAGGCGGCATATGCAATGCACAAAGATGCCCGATTATTGGGGTCCCCAACGAGATTAAGAAGCATATATTTTTTTGAACATTTGAAAAAAAAATGAGGCTTAAAAGTTTTGAATCTTGAGTTCTGAATTTTGCTCACTTTTAAGAGCGGCCCCAAAAAAGAATATTTATAAAGTATTTAGAGCCTGCAAAACTTCTTTCATCTGGGCACCTTTAAAAAGAATGGTAGCTATAGAAAAAAAGGGCATGTCTGTTTTGGTTAAAAGAAGTAATAGTATTAAGAAAGTTTTTAACCTTATTGGGTCCCAACGAGATTAAAAAGCATATTTTTAAAACATTTGAATTATAAAAATTGGGCCTAAAAGTTTTGAATCTTGAGTTCCAACTTTTCCTCACTTTTATGGGCGGCCCCAAAAAAGTCAATTAAAAAAGTATTTAGAGCCTGCAAAATTTCTTTCATCTGGGCACCTTTAAAAAGAATCGTGACTGTAGAAAGAAAGCACATTTGGTTGAAGGAAGTAATAGTATTAAGAAAGTTTTGAAACTTATTGGGGCCCCCAACGAGATTAAAAAGCATATTTTTAAAACATTTGAATAATAAAAATGGGGTCTAAAAGTTTTAAATCTTGGGCTCCAACTTTTCCTCCCGTTTATATGGGGCCTTAAAAAAGACAATTCAAAAGAATATAGAGCCTGCAAAATTTCTTTCATCTGGGAACCTTTAAAAAGAATGGTAGCTATAGAAAAAAAGGACATGTCTGTTTTGGTCAAAAGAAGTAATGGTATTAAGAAAGTTTTTAACCTTGTTGGAGCCCCCAACGATAATAAAAAGCACATTTTTAAAACATTTGAATAATAAAAATTAGGCCTAAAAGTTTAGAATATTGAGTTCCAACTTTTCCTCACTTTTATAGGGGGCCACAAAAAAGTCAATTAAAAAAGTATTTAGAGCCTTCAAATTTTCTTTCATCTGGGAACCTTTAAAGAGAATGCTGGCTATAGAAAGAAAGTGCATATCTGTTTTGGTCAAAAGAAGTAATAGTATTAAGAAAGTTTTGAACCTTGTTGGGGCCCCCAACGAGATTAAAAAGCATATTTTTAAAACACTTGAATAAAAAGATGGGGCATAAAAGCTTTGAATCTTAGGCTCCAACTTTTCCTCACCTTTATAGGGGGCCCTAAAAAAAACAATTAAAAACGAATTTAGAGCCTGCAATTTTTTTTTTTCATCTGGGAACCTTTAAAGAGAATGATGGCTATAGAAAGAAAGTGCATATCTGTTTTGGTTAAAAGAAGTAATAGTATTAAGAAAGTTTTTAACCTTATTGGGGCCCCCAACGATATTAAGAAGCATATTTTTAAAACATTTGAATAATAAAAATGGGGTCTAAAAGTTTTGAATCTTGGGCTCCAACTTTTCCTCCCGTTTATAGGGGCCCCTAAAAAAGACAATTCAAAAAGAATTTAGAGCCTGCAAAATTCCTTTCATCTGGGCACCTTTAAAAAGTATGGTAGCTATAGAAAAAAAGGGCATGTCTGTTTTGGTCAAAAGAAGTAATAGTATTAAGAAAGTTTTGAACCTTGTTGGGGCCCCCAATGATATTAAGAAGCATGTTTTTAAAACATTTGAATAATAAAAATGGGGCCTAAAAGTTTTGAATCTTGAGTTCCAACTTTTCCTCACTTTTATTGGGGGCCCCCAAAAAGACAATTTAAAAAGTATTAAGAGCGTGCAAAATTTCTTTCATCTGGGAACTTTTAAAAAGAATGACCATAGAAAGGAAGCACATTTGGTTGAAGGAAGTAATAGTATAACGAAGTTTTGAAACTTATTGGGTTCCTAAGTGAGTTTTAAAAGCATATTTTTAAAAAAATTTGGATCAAAAAATGGGCTTAAACGTTTTGAATCTTGGGCTCCAACTTTTTCGCATTTATATAGGGGGCCCTAAAAAAGACAATTCAAAAAGCATTCGGCTGAAAGGTACAATAGATCACACTACTGGGCCCCTGACTTTGCTCAGGCCCCCCCCAAATGGGGGGTATGGGGGGCGGTCGCTACGGCCCTGGTAAAATGTAAAATTTACCTATGCATCGATGCAAAAACTGATTGTTTTTACAAATTTCCCTATCAATGAATGTTTTTTCTATTTTAACCACAATTATTCTTAAAATATAATAATATTCTAGAAGAAAACTATCATAAAGCTTATTTTCCTAACAGCACTACATTTCAATTCTGTGTTCATAGTGTCCACTATAGTGGACAAGCTGTAACTCAAATAATAAAAAATTATTACACATAAAATAATTTTTTTCTCATTCAGCATGATCCTTTTAGTAGGAAAATAGTAAATTTAACGTTGGGGATTTGCCAGTTTTAGAGTATGCAACAAAGGGTTAATAAGATATTTGAAAGTAACAATATTTTTTTATATTATTTGCATCTTTATTAAGCAAAAACATTATTTTATGTTTTGGCGTAGTTTAATTTTAGAAATGTGAATTCAGCCAAATAACTAAAAATAATTTCCTCAGAATTTTTTTGTGATATAACGAATTTAACAAATAATTTTATTTCTTTACAGTTCTTTTGTTGCCACTTAAAAAAAAAAAAAATCATAATATAATTCTTTAAAAACGCTTAAATATCGTCTGCGTAAATGATTTCACATAAGAATAAATTGTGCATTTGAATTCTTAACATTGAAAAATACTGAATATAATTGAATGTAAATAATTGAATTTTCGCAAATTTTAATTCATTAAAAATACGCCATAATTTTTATAAAAAGGGTATTTAAAAAATTTCATAAAAGAAATCGTGAAACTATTTAATTAATCATGATTCTATCCAGAGCTGTATAATATAGACGCATGCGCGGAAAATTTTCCGAAAAATTCGGGACTTTGTGGAAAAAAGTCACGAAACGAAAAACATATGTTTTGTTTTTATAACTTTTTTTAATACCAAAAATTTTAAATATTCCCCAATTTTATATGCGATTTATACAGTGTGTATATGTTTGTCCACAATTCAAAGTTTAAAGACTCAAAACATTGTTGTGACATCACAGACCCTTTTATTTCTATTTTCCGCAGACTAAAACTTGTTGCCAATCGGTTTTCTGTCAGCGGCTGCAGTGACGATTTAGCCTGGCAACGGCTGTTAAATCGAATCATTTCGTAGTGTTATATAAGAGTGACTGCCATTTTGTGCGAAGAGATCACAATCTTAAGGATTGGGTTGTTTCTAAATGCATTGACAAAATAATTGAAAAGAATTCACCCTTCCTATCATTGATTTTTGCTTTGTTATTTTTAAATTAAAATAACTATTCTTTAATTATTATTCATTATTTTTTAATTTAAATAACAATTATTTTAAACTATGATTTTTAGTTGATATCGTCAAAATAATATAACACGTAATTTTATTAAACATTAATTTGCGGAAAATTTTGACCTAATATTTATATGTGCGGAAAGTTTTTGTTTTTATACAAGTCTGATTCTATCTATAATGACTCACTCCATGATTTATTTTTTCTTCTGAAAATGTACATGTTTCCTTTTTTATTTGCAAAAAGTGGAAAGTAGTAGTGGAAAGACATGTAAAATAAATTAATTAAAATAATAAAATTTTTAAGGTTATTCCATAAAAAAAAATAATAGTGTGCAAATCTACAGATCCTAATTTATTTTTATGTATAATTTCAAGTCAAAATACTGAATAGTTTTTTTGTAAAGTGTACGATAAAATGTAATTTGTATAGCCTAGTAGAGGTTTCGATCCGCTCATCCTAATAATTCAATTTCCTGCCACTGTTTGCCCTCGACATTATCTAAATAGATTTTTTTTTCCAAATTATAGTGTGTCAAAAGCCCTCCCTTTGACTGCTCTTCATTGACTGGTATTCGAGTGAAATTTAGCTGATTATCGAGATACTCACCAGCAATCATATCGTCAAAGGAGGATCTGGCATCTGGGTGACGGAGCAGTGATTTGGGTGTGAAGACGATCAGCTGAAAATAACAACAGTTTACAAAATACATATTTTTTTTTTTTTTAATTTTCAATAAGAATAATAATTACAAGTCATTTCATTATGCAAAATGATGTAGCAGAGAGAGAAAGAAAACTTTCAAAATGTTATATCATTATTACAGTTCTTTCATGAAAAATAAAAACTCTTGGAATGTTTGAGTTGAATGCTGCATTTGAAAATTCTCACTCCTATGACATCCAACTGTCTCTCTGTGACAGATTTTATCAGCAAACAACCTATGCACATAAAACCATAAGACAAAACGCAATTTTTCACCTTGATTCAACATAAAATATAGAACATTTAAAAAGGTGCACAATCTTTACTTAAAAGGCGACTCATGTCATGAAAAAGATGTTACACGTTTAAACTATACATTTTATTTAAAACTTCTTAGTACTTTCAAGCCTTCCAGGCTCATCATCAGGGAATAGTTTAATAACTCAATGTTGTTTATGAATACAAATACGTCACTTTGTTTTGAAAATAAAAAAGAGCCCATAATGACTAGAGTTGAAAGTAGAAGTAGCAGTAATACAGCAGTAGCAAATATAAAAAAAATTCGTCAATCCACAGCTCTCTCTCATTTAAGTTTCAATCAGAATATCACAATAGATTTTGATCATGCAAAAATCATATTCCCAACATCCAATTATGACGCATCCACTATAATAGAATCCATAGAAATCCCGTGTAAAAACAATCCAGTATGTAACGATGCCCTATCGTACACTATCCTCAATTTACGGTTCAATAGCGTGAAAATAAATCCTGAAAACCTGAGCAAAGTGACGTAATTTAAAGTATGAAAGTTAAATATTTTCTTCTACCCATGGAAAGTGACGTATGAGAAACAGAGTGATGTCATAAAATAAATGGAACTGCAATTAATAGTAATATATATTTCCTCTCATTAAATTCAATCCAAGAAAATGCTACTGCCACTTCTGCTTTCAACTCTAGTCATTATTGGCTCTCTCATTTTCAAAACAAAGTATTTGTATAAATAAACAACATTGAGTTATTAAAATATTCTCTGATGATGAGCTTGGAAGGCTTGAAAGTACTAAGAAGTTTTAGATAAAATGTATATTTTAAACATGTAACATATTATCACAATATTAAAATATTTATTTCCTTAAAAGACATTATAAAAACACATTAAAAGTAAATTAAAAATCTATATTTGCATGTTTCAACTCATTTTCTGAGTCATCATCAGAATGTATAACAGAAAATTACAAATGCATATGAAAAATGGAAAAAATCATCGAATATAAACAAGTAATCCTATAACGTGCCCTGCATTTTTGCGATTGTTCATGTTCCCTCTATGTCACAATGCCGTAAGTTATCCAACCATTCAACCCATAAATTCAGGATACAAAACGAATTTATGGGTTGAATGGTTGGACAACTTACGGCATCGCGACCTAAAGGGAACACGAGCAATCGCGAAAATGTAGGGCACGTTATAGGATTACTTGTTTATATTCGGCGATTTTTTCCATTTTTCATATGCATTTGTAATTTTATGTTATACATTCTGATGACGACTCAGTGAAAGTGTTGAAACATGCCAATATAGATTTTTAATTTACTTTTAATGTGTTTTTATAACATTTTTTAAGCAAATAAATATTTTAATATTGTGATAAGATTAGTAGGGACGTAATTTTGACTTACTACTCGCACTTATTTATATTCGTAACATCTTTTTTCATTACTTTAGTTGACTTTTAATGTTCACATTATATATTTTACAACCTATGCATTTTATCTTATAATATGCAACATGATGTCACTTGTGTGTGCTTAACACAGAAGTCATTTGATATTATTTGTAAAAGAGAGATTTACTGATGTAAAGAAAGTCTTGGACTTTAGTAATGGGTGCCAATATAAAAATTGCAAAAGTTTCATAAACCACTATCAAAAGGATTTCACATGAAGATATTTAACAATCTTTTTTTTTTTTTTGAGGAGAGGAAGGGGGGTAGGTGCTAGCCATTCATTTTGAAATACAAAGACCGTCATGTTATAGATAAGACCTTCTGTTACGGTACCATGTTTGGAGTTGCAGCAGATTATGAAAATTGATACACCTATATATTAGAAGGTTCTCAATGATGCTTATTCATAATAAGTATAAATTTAAAATTGCGCAAAGAAAGAATCTTACAAAGTAAGTGATACTGCAAAAGCATGTTATTTATCTCCATATTTATATATAACTCAGTTCCAGGGCTTAATTTCTAGCAAAAAAAAAAAAAAAAAAATACCAGAGCCCTAATATTCAGCAATGCTAAAACCGTAGCTTACCACCCCCCCCCCCCTACCCTCGCCCTCACTCTTATCTTCATATTTATAATAGTTCATACATTTTTTTCAAAATTTAAAACATCTTTTTTTTTTTTTCTTTAGCAAAATAAACATTTTAAATATATCTACCTGCATATACTTAACTGTCAACTATTCCACTTTTTAGTTTATCACTCTTTCCTAATAGAAATCTTTGCCTAATTTTAATGTTAATTAATCTCAGAATTCTACAATTATATACAGTAACCGGCAGACACACCCGGCGTTGCCCGGGCATATAATAATATTCTTAAATAAACCTTAAATTTGAAGAATGCATTTCATTTTATATCTGCTGCGCATGCACTGAAATTATGCGATAGTCTTTGTCATAATAATATCTAGTCTTTGTCATAATAATATCTGTCATGCGGACTTACTGGGATATTTAATAAAAAGTAGTTCCCTTCACCCCTTCCCCATTTACACAAATCTAACAAATACAAACGTTTCTTTATACAGGTAGACCCTTTGTCAAAAAATTTATTTATTTTAAATAATTTTCAATTCTGCTGGAAGAATGCATCTCATTTTACATCAGCTGCGCATGCACTGAAATTATGGGATAGCGGGCGAAGCATGCTAGTCTTTGTCACAATAATATCTGTAATGCGGACTAACTGGGATATTTAATCTGTCAGAATATGACAGCCTGTTTTCCTTGATACTTATACACCCTGAAATGGTACTTACTTTTATTCCATTGGTTTTCCTTATTTCCATTCCAATACAGCTACGTCACAATAACCAAGTTTTCTTTTGGTTATTTTTTCATTTATTTATTTTCCAAACTTTCATTCACGCATCGTTCATCATTTATTTCGTTACGATCGTTCTTCAAAGATCGTCTGTTTATTTCTCCAACGGCTGCGATCTTCGTACGTACCGATGTGACGTCACGTCTTTTCCCGATCGCTGATCTTTGCACCGTGTCGGAAGATACGATTTTTCATCCTTTGGTTTTGCCGTTAGGCAGGATGCGTTTTTCTCAACTCCGCCGGAACAAGAGGGAATGTTTTGATCGTAAGAGGGCGTGTTGGAAGCAGACGATATATGCCGATGATTTTGAAGTTGTGAGAGCTTGTCTTTTAAGAGCTGGTCGTATTTTTAGTTTGAAGTTGTGTGGGTGTTTTTTTTGTTGCGTTTTGAAGGAAGCTGGTCGTGTTAATTTTAAGTAGCTTGCCATTTTATTTTTAAAAGAAGCTCGTGTTGGTTTAAGAAAGCGTGTGTTCAATTTTAAATAGCTTTAGCGTTTCTTAGTGTATGCTTAGATGATGTTCGTTTTTTTTAAGAACGTAAGATATGTTCGTCAACTTCAACATTTTTTCGGATAGCTACGATGTTTTGTATTAAAGAGAAAGATAATTTACGATGTCGTTAGTGTTTCAAGTTGACATGGCTCTTCATCATTTTTTGCATATCTTTCAAAGTATCGTTATTGGTATTGAGAATTATTATCGTATTATGTACATGGAAAGTATACCAGTGTGCCGTATTCAGCCTAAAGTTAAACCGTGAGTTCCTCTTTTATTTTTGTTGTATGTGAATATTGAGAACTGTTCAACCATTTAATTCATACTGTTTACTGCCATTTGTCATTAACTTTTTCATCATAACTTATTTATGTTTTATTGTATTACTTGATAAGTATTTAAGTCATGTTTTTCGTTGAATAAACGTTAGTTTTATATCAAACTTAAATGCATCTTTACTTGTTTTACACTTTTACATTTTCTCAGTCACTATCCTGCCATGGTTACCTACAGCACTTAAAGTTAAAATATATTCCATACTCTGCTACAATTTTAGTAATTCTAGACCGGTCCTGTTTCCGGACCGAGAACAAAATCAAAAGTAGTTCCCCCCCCCCCCCCTCCCCATTTACACAAATCTAACCGTTTTTTTTATACAGGAAGACCCATTGTCAAAAAAGTTTTTTTTTTTTAATTTTTTTAAAAATAATTTTCAATTCCGCTGGAAGAATGCATCTCGTTGCCTGCGAAAATGGTACACACGTGGTCTCCTGTCAATCTCCTGTTGATGATTTATCAAACAGCTGCCAGATAAAAAAACACTCAAAAAATTTAGTAAATCGTTAATTAATTTATATTCGCTAATTGCTGTTGTTTTTCAAAGAATATTTGGATTTGTCGTTTAAAATACTCATAGGTGTGTTAACTTCAACTCGATAAAAGCAATAATAAAAATATATATAACGTCCCTTAAAAACTCCTAGTGTACTTTGAAATGTAGGAACCCAGTGAATGCGGATTCTCAATCTATTATATCCTTTTTCCTTCTGTAAACATCTAGCCTCGCTCGGGATCCCATTGTAGGCAACCTTAACGCTAGGATTACTACCCTTGCATCGGGGTCTCCTTCTAGTCAATCTGTGGTTTTGAAGAAAGAAATACTTTTTTAATTCGGCTGCTTGATGAGAGTGAGTCGTGGTTGGTAATTAATTACTCAGCTGTTAACTAAAATTTTAAAATTCTGAAGGTATGGTGCATCATGAGACACTTTGGGCTAGCCTCAAAAAAATTTTGAGCCTCGTACGTTCAGTAGATTTTGCTAGCCATCGCACACAGACAGACAGACAGAGCAATTTGTTCTTTTATTAGTATAGATGATTATGATTCGGAAATAGTGTTAACACAAAAAAGAAAGATTCAATACTTTTATAGAAAAAGGCGGAACACTGCTCGATTGTTTTCTATAAGAATAACAAATAATACATGGCATTTTATATCTACAAGGAAAAATTTTAAATGCAAGACAATTTGAGCTTGAGCCCACTCACGCCCAAAGACTGATATAAAAATTGAGCCCATCTCCTACGTGTACGGCATATTACGTGACATACAAGTGTTTTGATAGAAAATAATGGAAAAACTCGGTGATTAGAGGGAAAGAAGAAAAGGTAATTTAGGCTTCGGTTTTTCGGAAGAAGTATAGCACTGGGCTCCGGAGCCCACTATTTATGAGCTCCGGTTGGCTCCGGCGCAAATTAAGCCCTGCTCAGTTCTATTTTTGATTTTCAATCTTTTAAATATAATCTTTATGCTGATTTTTTAGTTTAAAAAATTTGCATATAATTTTTAACAAATTCTTCATTTGTTATATAAAAATCCCATCAATCTAAATTTTTTAAAGGTTTACGAGCAATTTTATTTAATGTATTAGATTTAATTAATGATTATTTCAATTTTGATGTATAATACTACTGTGAAAGTATTTACAGAAATATACCATAGAATCCAATGATAGATGTACCCTAATTTCCTGCCTATAATCTGCGGCGGCATATAATCCGCAGGTGTCAATTTCATGAAATTTTGGGGAAAAAACATTGTATAATCCGCAGGTGAAATTTTCACTTAAAAAGAAATTCACAAGATCCACAGGACTAACATTGAGCCACAACGGAAAAAATATTGAATCTAGCGTAAAATATTTTCTGTATTTAATATACCACTTGATAGATAAATAAATAAATAATTGAAAACTCAGTTCAAAGATATTTGCAATTCTATTAGGTACACACAAGTAAGAATAAATTTGGAAAGATTACATTACTACTTAGTATAAAAACTATAATTTTATATAATATAATTACATAAAATTAATTATATATGTTTAAATGAAATCTAAATTCCTTAAAGTAGTTTTTTGTCTTATTTTTATTTTAATATAATTTGGCCTAAATGAGCGGATACGATATGCTTGTAACATCTGCAGTGATGGCGCCATCTACCGAACAACGAGATAAATATTGAAAATCAAGCAAGCATTATCCCAGAATACACTAATATTATATTTCCTGATAAAAAATAAATAAAAAACATATGAAATGAATTACTGTGCGTTTTACAAGCACGATTTTTTTCCTCGGCAGCAATATGGTTTGCGCCCGAAGCCGCAATATTAATTTAAGGAATTTCTAATGAGTGGTTTGCTTAAGTAGCTCTAAGTACTACTTGGGAGAGTTTTCATTTCTAAGGAGTCTGTGTGAACCCTGTGCTATGCTAAAAACATTATTATATCAAATTGCAGGTCGATAGAGCAAAGCAAATTAAATGATACTTTTTGTCACCTTAGAGATTTTTGCAACCCACCAATGCAGTTTGAGCATTCTAATGTAAATTCAGAACATTTTAGAACACTTACCACTTTTAGATAACACATACAAAATATTACTAGATATCTGCATATTGCTACGCTAAAAACATTACTATATCAAATTGCAGGTCGATAGAGCAAAGAAAATTAAATGATACTTTTTGTCACCTTAGAGATTTTGCAACCCACCGATGCAGTTTGAGCATTCTAATGTAATTTCAGAACATTTTAGACCACTTACCACTTTTAGGTAACACATACAAAATATTACTACATATCTGCATATTGCTTTGACAAAATTCTCTATTTTTTTCCGCGAACCTGTTACGAAAATCATGTTTTTTTTTCCCGCGATACTTTGACGAAATGTGATCTTTTTTCGAGATCATTTGACGAAATTCGGCTTTAATCTGCGATTTTTTGACGAAATTCGCTATATTTTCACGATCTTTTGACGAAATAGGCTATATTAACGTGGCCCATTTACAAAAATCGCGTTTTTTCTTCGAGATATTTTGATGAAATTTGCGCTTTTCGTAATCTGTTGGCAAAAATCGGCTTTTTTTTCCGTGATTATTTTTGACGAAATTCGCTATTTTTCATGATTGTTTGACGAAATACGCTATATTTTCATGGCCCTTTTATCAAAATCGTATTTTATTTGCGATATTTTGATAAAATTTGCGATCCTTCGGCGAAAATCAGCTTTTCTTCGTGATTTTTTAACGAAATTATGCGTCCCGTGGGACGCATAAGAGCTACTTTTTTTGCATCCCGTCTCCGATTTTTTGCGTAATTTACGCGCTATAGCGCGTCCGAGGCATCGTTGCGTTTTGACGTTCAGCTGATTCGATTCTATGAGCCAGGGCTTAATTTGCGCCGGAGCCCACCGGAGCTCAGCTCCGGTACTTCTCTGCTTTTAGTAAATATTTAAATGTTGGTCGGAATTCACCGGAGCTCATAAATACAGGGCTCCGGAGCCCAGTGCAATTGCGCTTTTTTTGTATCATGAACGCTGCCCATTTTAAGGCTTTGCTCTGCACATTTACTAAGTCACTTTCATTTGTAAGTAGATATATGTATTGTTATTCTGATAGAAAATAATCGAGCACTGTTTCCTCTTTTTCTATAAAAGCATCGAATCTTTCTGATAACGGTGTCAAGTTTTTAATTTAATCCGATTTTCAGGGGCACTCACCACAAAAGATTGTTAAGCGGAAGAAATTGATTATAGTTTAAGATATGCACCTTTTTATAGAAAATTGAAAAACGTTGTTCCATTCTTCAGTATATAAATATTAATTTCTATAAATTTTATTCATTTTTTCATAAAAATGCATAGCTGCGAACTATTCCTTTTTTTGTATAACACTATTTCCGAATCATAATCCTTACCATATTTAATCCCAGAATTCTGGTAAAGATTTCTATTCGGAAAGAGTGATAACTAAAAAGTGGAATAGTTGACAGCTAAGTATATACTGATATGTACATTTTTTATTTTCCTGAAAAAAGAAAAAAAGCCTTAAATTGTGCAAATAATGTATGAAATATAAATATGCAGATTGGAGTGACGGGGGGAGGGGGGGGGGGGACACACACGCTACGGTTGTTAGTACTGCAGAATATTAGGGCTCCGGTACTTTTTTTGTTAGAAATTAAGCCCTGCTATGAGCCTCTGATAATCGATATAGTCGCGGAGAAAAGAAAGGGTTGGTGGGTCAGATTTTAAGTGATATTTTGAACACATTTTTAAGGTCTGCAGATATTTTTCAGGGTCTGCGCTGCAGACATGGAAGTCGGCGCCCCTGCCCCTCCCTATCACTAAAATCTGCATATTTATATTTTGTATATTATTTGCAAAATTTAAAGGATTTTTTTTCTTTAGCAAAATAAAAATTTTACTCCAATCTGCATATTTATATTTTGTACATTATTTGCAAAATTTTAAAGCATTTTTTTCTTTAGCAAAATAAAAAATTTAAATATATCTATCAGCATATACTTTAGCTGTCAACTATTCCACTTTTTAGTTATCACTCCTACCGAATAGTAATCTTTGCTTAATTATAATGTTAATTGTGATTTTTTGTTAATTCTGCAATTAAATATGGTAAGGATTATGATTCGAAAATAGTGTTAACACAAAAAAGAGATAGTCTGCAGCTATGCATTTTTATAAAAAAAAATATGAATGAAATTTGCAGAAATTAATATTTATATGCTGAAGAAATGAACAAAGTTTTTCCTCCTACAAAAGGTGCATATCTTAAACTATAATTGATTACTTCTGCACCATAATCTTTTGTGGCGAGTCCCTGAAAAAGAGATTAAATTAAAAAATTCACACCACTATCGGAAAGATTCGATGCTTGTATAGAAAAAAATCGGGAAACACTGCTTGATTGCTTTCTATCAGAATAACAATACATGGCAATTATATCTACTTACAAATAACAGTGACTTCAAAAATGTGCAGAGCAGTGCCTTAGCATGGACAGTGTTCATAATACAAAGTAAATAAGTGATTTTTATACTCATATGCAATAGGAGACAAAAAACCTCAAACAAACGAAAAAGCTGATGCTTGTTGGGTAAAAACAGAAAATATTCTTTTCAGGATAGATATCTAAATTAAAACTAGTATGCTGTGGCCATCACAAAACTTTCTTCTATCTCATACATGTTAATACTTAAAAATTCACTATCTCAGTGCCAAATTAAATGGCAATCTGTGTTTATCATGAAAATTCTAAAAATATGAAATTCCATGCATTAGTTCTCGAGGTATGACTGTCGCTGAAATCGTGTAAATCCAGCAAAATGCAGCATAGCAGCGCCACCTATTGGGTTATTTACACCAAAACCTAATTATCACCAACATATATCAACGTCTAACTGAATATGAAGTTTGAGGAAAATTCGTGCATTAGTTCTTGAGATAGAGGTATTGCGCAAATCATGACAAATGCAGCATAGAAGCACCACCTGTTGAGCGATTTGCAACAACGCATAATCAGCAGCAATATTAATCAAGTTATACTTAAATCTGAAGTTTGATGAAAATTCGTGCATTAGTTCTTGAGATAGAGCTATTGAGGAAATAGTTCAAAATGCAGCACAGCAGCGCCACCTATTGGGCGATTTACACCAACACGTAGTCAGCATCATTTCATATGAAGGACTAACTACACTGGTTATCAAAAATTAAGGAAAAGTCACAAAATGCTAATTTTTAAATACGGGAATACTCAAAAGGAAGTAATATAATTCGAATAATTACTATTCCTGCAGAACATCTAGTCCATATAACATCTCATTCAGGTCACACATGGTCACAAGAGTCACAGTCACTACGGCGAAACAAAAAATAGGAAATTCCATACGTCTCTTTTATGAGTCTCAAATGACTACTATATGTGACTCCACTGACAGGTCACTGTGACTGCTGCTTTGTGGCGAGTCACCAGGTGACTTTACAATCATTTCATTGAGACTCTCATGTGACTCATCTGGAGACTCATCTGGAGTCATTGTGAACGTTGCATTATGATAAATCACCAAATAATGTCAAATTAAATCACATGGTGACTTTTCACCACTTTTCACAGTGGTGACTTTACAGTAGGGTCTCTGTCACCATTTGACAAAGTCATGAGACAGAAAGTCACCATGTGACTTTAATGTGACATTATTTGGTGATTTATCATAATGCAACGTGCACAATGACTTTGAAATTGAATATCCAGATGAGAGTCACACGAGAGTCTCAATGAAACGACATTGCAAAGTCACCTGGTGACTCATCAAAAAGCAGCAGTCAGTGGAGTCACATATAGTAGTCATTTGAGACTCATAAAAGAGACGTATGGAATTTCCTATTTTTGTTTCGCCGTAGTGACTGTGACTCTTGTGACCATGTGTGACCTGAATGAGATGTTATATGGACTAGCTGTTCTGCAGAGATAGTAATTATTAAAATTATATTACTTCCTTTTAAGAATTCGTGTATTTAAAAATTCGCATTTTGTGACTTTTCCTTAATTTTTGATAACCAGTGTAAATCCGAAGTTTGATGAAAATGTGTGCATTAGTTCTTGAGATAGAGCTACTGCGAAAATAGCGTAAATCCTGCAAAATGTAGCATAGCAGCGCCACCTGCTGGGTGATTTACAACAAAATGTAAACAGCATCTATTCATGTCAAGGACTAACGAAATCTGAAGTTTTATAAAAACCTGTGCATTAGTTCTTGAGATAGAGCTTTTGCAGGAATCCTGAAAAATGCTACATAGCAGCGCCACCTGCAGGGCGATTTACACCAGAAACTAATCAGCACCAATCTATATCAGGGACTACCTGAATATAAATTTTTGTTAAATTCCATGCATTAGTTCTTGAGATAGAGCGCCCACAAAATTTGTGTCACATATGGACAGACAGACAGACTCACAGACAGACATTTTGTAAAAACATGTTTTTTGGAATCTCTGACCCATAAAACGTGTAAATCCGTCGAAAAGTGGAATTTGAAAATTTTCATGAAACCAATACTTTCTTCTTGTCAAGATAGAAGAAAGTAAAAAGCATATATTAGCACGATAAGGTACCTACTTCTCCATGCTTTGAGAGAAGCCTAAACAGCAAATAAGCATAACATGATTGTACATAGCTTGTCATGCTATTTCTCAATAAGCTGGCAGGCATAAAAAAGCAGATAATAGCACATTAAGATATCTACTTCTCCATGCTTTGGAAGAAGCTTAAACAGCAAACAAGCATAAAATGCTTGTACATAGCTTGTCATGCTATTTCTCCCTAAGCTTGCTGCAATAGCATATTATGCTGGCAAGCATCAACTAGTATGTTGTGGCCATCACAAAATCAGTGGTGGGATTCAGCCGGTTTGCACCAGCTCGGTAGAACCAGTTGTTAATTTGTGTTGAGTTCGGCGAACCGGTTATTAAAATGATACTTCAAATGCGAAAATCGCATTTACATTAATTTGCATTCTTTAAATGTTTATCTGCACAACATTGTTTTCTAGGCATAACTCTGTGATAAGTCCTGATTAATGTCATTTAATAAAATAACATTTCATTTGGAACAATGATATATTTTTTCTTCATCAATCCTGTAAGAGAAAATTCAACTTAAAAAAAAAAAACGAAATTTTTGAAGAATTTTGGTAACTAAATTGACAACCCTGGGCTAATCCCAGTTATATGGCAAAGTTATTAAAAATTACCTTAACTACTTATCTATACTAATAAAAGAAAGTTTTACGCTATCTGTGTGTGTCTGACGGCTAGCAAAATCTACGGCACGTACGAGACTGAAAATTTTTGTGATGCTAACTCAAAATGTCTCCTGATGCACCTGAGACACAGAATTTTAAAATTCTAATAATTAAAAATCGCAACTCACTCTCATAAAAAACTCAACTCTGTTAGGAATTAACAAGCTAGTTTCTTTATTCTCAATGCCTCTAACAGTATTAAATACCTCTTTAACTTATTACAATATAATATGCAATACTTTATTTATCAAAGTAACTTTATTCAAATATAATTTATTCTGAAATAAAACTTACTTTTATTCTGTTCTATTCCATTTATCCTTTAATTATTTAAGAAGTCTTTTCAGTTTCTTTAAGTTACGTTCCTTTAAATACTTTGTTTACGTTTTTCAAACTTCCGATGGTGTAATCTGCCAGGCATCACTTTCAGTACTGTAGATCGTACTACGCGGTTTTTCTGTCGCCAGGTGGCGGTGGCTATCTTCATGAATGAATTAGATGACGTAATCCACTCCGGCGAATCACTGCTCATCGAACGTTCCCAAAAGGGAATGAGTCGGCACGTGCACCGCTAGCTATTACATAAAAGGGTTTTCCCCTCCTCGGATCTTCATTCAGTTTTTCGCCTTGTTTGTATTATGGATTCTCGCCATTAGTCATGCAGTGTAATAGAAAGTGATTTTATCAACGTTTGTGTTTGATTTTATATTCCAGTTTTTAGACATCATGGCTTTTTAAATATCATGGTTTTTTGTGTCTTCATCGTTTTCTTGAGGAATGGTTTCTGTCATCATTTGGTGTTAAGCTAATCTTCCCCAGTGTGCTTACGGAGCTGTTTACGGAAAAGTGGATTTCTTTATGGATTGTAAATATGCTGATTCTTGGATACGGAAGTGTCCTGAAGGAATATGGCTGGTAGCTTGAATAGGTTAAGTTTCTGTAGAAGTTAGCGATGTGTCATCAAGACCGTTCTCGTTGGCGATGTGGATCAAAAACTTATTTTTCCTGTGAAGGTATTTCCAAGTGAACCATTATAAATGTTTTTTTTATCGCAGAGCCTATATTTTTACATGATATGCCTTGGAGTCCTGGGGTAAATATATAACTCAGAAACTACCTTTCGGACATCAATGCAACAGATTCCAAACGTTATAATTAACTTAATAATCACCCTATATAGCATTAAAGTAAATTTATGAGTATTGCATACTATTTTTTTATCGTAATTTCTGAAGAGAAAAAATTATTTCGGTTCCATTCTTAGGTACTGGTCTGAAAAATTTTGAAAAAGGGGGGAAGGAGGGGACATGAGACTGCTGTTTGTCAAACAACACAACGGGATCTGGCTTATTCAACTTGGTTTTTGATGACTTCCATTGGAAGGTGGTTTGTTTAAAAGAGTGCGTTCCCTGCCCCATGAAAATTGGAACTATTGGTGCTACATCTATGTAAGGATTTAATAATTATAAATTAACATTTTGGATTTATTAATTTAAGGATAAAGTGTTTTTAAAGGAATATCAAATGAAACCCTCTGTGCGATCTGCGATTATACTTACCCAGTTGTTTTTATATACAAACTGCTATAAGGAAAATTGTAATAAAATAGTAAAAATTAAATCTGCATTAAATTCCATAAGTATCTTTTTTTTTAATCATCTTATCACTAACCTAAAAAAAGTAATGATATCAATGCAAAAACCCTTGACGGGTTAAAAGTTTCTGACGCAGCACTTTATCTTATGCTCTAAGAATTTTAAATATGGAACTTAAAAATACTGATATCAAATTTTGAGTGACGTTATGCTATTTCTTAAAAAATATATTTGTATTTATTTCACCATTTTATTTTTGTTTTATTTATAATCGCATGTGCAAAAGTTATGTTCAACATGAAAAGCTGCATAAAATTTTATTCGCTGTTGCTTTATCATTTACATCTCTCATAAATTCAAAATATGTGTTTTAAAAGATATGATATAAAATTTAAGTGACGCCTTGATGTGACTTTAAAAGGTTTGTTTTTTAAAATTCAATTTAAATTATTTTTGACTTGGTTAAAATATTTTTTTTACATCTACACAATACTTTTAATTTTCCAATTCACTGTTAAATATATCACTTTCATTGAATCTATACTATGCATTGAAATGTATTTATTTCAATAAATTGATTTATCTTTTGTGTCACGCTATTCAAAATTGTGAGTACGATTTATGTAAATGGTTTATTTGCGTCAAACTATCCTTTTTCATACATTTCATGTAGTTTGGACACAATGACGCAAAGAAACCATTTACATAAATCTTACTCACAATTTTGAATAGCGTGACACAAAAGATAAATCAATTTATTGAAATAAATACATTTCAATGCATAGTATAGATTCAATGAAAGTGATATATTTAACAGTGAATTGGAAAATTAAAAGTATTGTGTAGATGTAAAAAAAAATATTTTAACCAAGTCAAAAATAATTTAAATTGAATTTAAAAAAAACAAACCTTTTAAAGTCACATCAAGGCGTCACTTAAATTTTATATCATATCTTTTAAAACACATATTTTGAATTTATGAGAGATGTAAATGATAAAGCAACAGCGAATAAAATTTTATGCAGCTTTTCATGTTGAACATAACTTTTGCACATGCGATTATAAATAAAACAAAAATAAAATGGTGAAATAAATACAAATATATTTTTTAAGAAATAGCATAACGTCACTCAAAATTTGATATCAGTATTTTTAAGTTCCATATTTAAAATTCTTAGAGCATAAGATAAAGTGCTGCGTCAGAAACTTTTAACCCGTCAAGGGTTTTTGCATTGATATCATTACTTTTTTTAGGTTAGTGATAAGATGATTAAAAAAAAAGATACTTATGGAATTTAATGCAGATTTAATTTTTACTATTTTATTACAATTTTCCTTATAGCAGTTTGTATATAAAAACAACTGGGTAAGTATAATCGCAGATCGCACAGAGGGTTTCATTTGATATTCCTTTAAAAACACTTTATCCTTAAATTAATAAATCCAAAATGTTAATTTATAATTATTAAATCCTTACATAGATGTAGCACCAATAGTTCCAATTTTCATGGGGCAGGGAACGCACTCTTTTAAACAAACCACCTTCCAATGGAAGTCATCAAAAACCAAGTTGAATAAGCCAGATCCCGTTGTGTTGTTTGACAAACAGCAGTCTCATGTCCCCTCCTTCCCCCCTTTTTCAAAATTTTTCAGACCAGTACCTAAGAATGGAACCGAAATAATTTTTTCTCTTCAGAAATTACGATAAAAAAATAGTATGCAATACTCATAAATTTACTTTAATGCTATATAGGGTGATTATTAAGTTAATTATAACGTTTGGAATCTGTTGCATTGATGTCCGAAAGGTAGTTTCTGAGTTATGGAAGCTGGACCCATAAGGCGCCATAGAGGGGCGAAGCCCGCTAGTGTCTATCATAATTATATCTGCCATGTAGACTAATTGCGATATTTAATCAAAATAGCCCCCCCCCCCCCCCTCCCCATCCCCGGAAATATAACAAATACAAAATGTGTCTTTATAAACCTATCGTCAAATAGGTTTTTATTTCTTTTTCCCTAAAAAAAAACATGATTTTTATATCCGTAACGTAAATAGCGGACGAAGCCCGCTAGTTCCTATCATAATATATATTTTTAATAATTTTATATAGTCTATAATAAAAATCAGACTTAAAATAGTCTAGTTCCATGAGTACTTGTAGTGTCAGTTACATGCTACGATTTTTGGATACCAGTATTTTAGAACGGGAAAATGTGACTTATTTTATCGGAGATATCTCATTAATTGAATAAGGTGAAGCAAACTTTTTGAAAAAAAGGTGGCCAACAAGCATGGCAGTTATCAGCTATGTGACTTTGTGCTAAAGTCCATTAATTTGATCTGCTTTAAAAAGATTACGGAAGATTGAATTATAGTATAACCTGGATTAACCGAGCTTCGATTAATCGAGGTTTCTGTTAACCGAGCCGATAACAAAGTCTGATTTTTTTTTTTTTTCCTTTTGAATGAGCCTTAAAAATAACCACACTCTTTAGCTCACTGTCCGTGCTATACAGGCCCTTCTGCCCCCAAAAGCCCTCAACTCCAAAGAAACATTGGACCCTGAGAAGTCAATAGCGAACAATGCTTTGTTTCCAGTGGCTGTGTGAACTTTCGTAAATTTTTCAATTTGCATTTTAAAATTTACTACTGGTAGTTGATTTTCTTTTTAAATTTGTTAAGCTGTGAAACAGAACTTTACATATATTTACTTTTATTATTTAAAAAACGTTCTATATATTTTTTTAAAAGAGATGTTAAATTCGCAAGCACGGCGAGTTTTTACACACAGTTTCTATTAACCGAGATTTCCGATTCCGATTTACTAACAGTCCCAATTAGCTCGGATAATCGAGGCTGCTCTGTATAATTAAAAAATCAATGGCGATCTTACTGTAAACGGGTTTCCCTTTTACTGAGGGATTTCAAAACCGAATCAGCTGATGTTAGTTGCTGTTTCCCTGCTTGATTAAATAAGATTAGTTAAACATTTGAAAATTACCAAATATAAAAGGAACTAAGTCAACAGAGTCTTTGCTTTATGGTATTTTTTAACAACGCTATAAGAAAATGATTTTAAATAAGAGATTTTAAATGTAACGTTTTAAATCTGACATAATTTTCACCAAACTTTCCTTTCTCTTTGTAACATTCAACTGAAAATATTTTTATTATTAGAAAGATAATATTATTATTTGCGCTACCTTAAAATTAGCAACTATAGTTAAAAATATCATCTCGAAATTTGAAATAAATCTCTCATATAAATATACTTTTTAATTTACGCTGTTTTGCAATATGTTTTGCAATGTGTTTTGTAAACTGTTTTGGCCACTTTAGCCAATATGACGTAATTTCCTCCATTTACGACTTTTAACACATATCAATGAATTTATTATTTAAAAATTTTCTTTTTCTTTTAATATTCACGTGTAAATATAATTTTTATGACGTAATTTTCAATGTTTTCCTTCTTTTAATGCGTAATCATTTAATTCTAATTTGAAAATAATTGATTATTTTATAATTTTCTTTCATTTTAAGTAAGCATGTGTAAAAACAATTTTTATGACGTAATGTTTAATATTTTCCTGCTTTTAACACGTTATCATTTAATTCTAATTTAAAAGGATTTTTTTCTGTTTATAATAGTCACGTGTGAATAAATTTTTAATTTAAAGGATATATTATTCTTTGGGCTGTTTTAACATTTGGCAACAATTTAAAAGAACCTTTTCTAAAATATGTAAAAAATATCTCTGGAAATTCTGAAAATTTTAATTTAAAATTGAAATAAACCGTCAAAAAATTAGGCAAGTTAAGAATAATAAATGCACTCTGCAAACTTCGAGTTTCTATTGAATGATTAAATTGAATGAAAATGATTAAATTCCCATGTATATTTTTTTTTTCCTATGAGACTTTTTTAATGAGACAATTTTATCCAGATTTAACATTAAATATCTCTTAAAATAATTCTTCGATTTAAAAACTGTCTACTTCAACATTTTTATCAAACATTTCTCTATAATACTACGCAATTGCGTCAAAAGATGGCGACACCAGAATTCTGATATGCTTATTATGTAAACTGTAAATATTGCAAAGAATTGTCTCGGGGTTATCAAACTTCATTGATATTTATAAATAAAACATTTCAACTAAATTATTTATTATAAAAGAATTATTACATCACAATAGCTTTTATGCAAGGAAAATAATAATTATAATAATAATAATATTATGGATGTCAGTGATTATATATTGATTGACCGTCATAATAATAAAAAATGATATTATAAAAAGAAGAGCTGAAATGAATTATTTTTTTACGTTTCTGATCGTGTGATTTATATTCAAATAATAATTATTAATGTATATTTTTTGTAAAGTGATTGAAATTAAATATATTTATAAAATTTATGGTAATATTTTTATTGTTGAAAAATTGCCAAGAAATATTCATCATCAAATTGGCGTCATTATAATTGTAATTTTATTTAACTTAATAGCAATTAAAAAAATTACAAAGGAACTGAGAATAATGGTCAACTAGCAGACTTAAAAAAAAAAAAAAACATTCACATGTGAAAACACGTACCAAGGAGAATCGAACTGCCTATCTTAAGGTCAGTAAACGATGGCCCTTAGCCACTCAGCCAGTGGGAAGACAAAATTTTTCTCCCCAAAAGTGGTTAAAAAGAAAGCATGTGTATGAATACAGTGTCATGCATTTTCGGTGAAATTTCCATAGAATGGCGAAGAAATATAGTCCGATTTTTCATGCGCATTATAAAACGAACAAGAGTCTTGCTGGAAACAAGTAAATTGTTATTTGGTTCATCTGAAACATATTTATTTGATTTTTAAAAAATCGCCCGTGTCATTTTCGAGAGAAAAAAAAAATCGAATTATTTAACGAACGAGAGTTTTCCCAGAAAAAAGAAAAGTGTTATTCACCTCGCCTTAATCACATTTATATTATGTATCAATTTAAAAATAATCGTTAGAACCGTTTTCGAGATTTTCAAATTAGGAACTTCCTCGATATTATACCAACGTTTTCACTTTAAAAATGGCTATTTAGATCTCAAAATATACTGCACGTAGAAATGCAAAAATTTCAGTATACGATTAGACTGCAGATATAAGACTGTTCTAGAAAATTCAGAACAATAAGACATATATCTGCTGAGTTATTAAAAGGCGGCTTTTCGCGTTTTCTTTGATGTCGAGTTAGCTGTATATATGAGTTCCGCCATCTACGAATTCTATGATACGATACGATACGATTTTAACGATACGATACGATACGATTTTAGGCTTAAGGCTGCGTCACTCGAAATACTACCGTCTTCCATGATAAATGCCATTACATATATTTATAGACATACATTTAATAGTTGTTATAATTTATGAAAGTTAAGTTTGTTGTTTGCTTTTGGTTTTTAATAAATACGTTTTTATTTATATATATATTGTTATCTGTTTTTCTTAATCCACCACAGTTATAGTTTAAGTTTAAGTTTAATTACATACAAGTTTATAGCAATATACCTTTAAATCTTTTAACTAAAGTTATTGATTAGATCGTGTCATGCTATGTCAGAAGTTAGCCATATACGCTCCGTTGCTAGTGCATAACTCTGCTAATTTATATTTATAGCCATTTCCTTGATATTGGCTATCAAACTCGGTCCTTGCGAGAAAGAAAAAACTCTGGTGTGCGCACAGAAGCCTTATTTACACATCAGTTGAAAATAAAAAACGAAAAGAAGAAATTTCGGGGGGGGGGATTTTATTATTTATTATCATACATTGTCCGAACCGCTTAGTAAAGTTAAAAATGAAAGACATATTCTGAAAGATCTACGTCTCAAATGTCGCAATCAATTAAAAAAAATAGCCTCTCCAGTGCGCAATTTTGGAGGTACCGACAAACCAAAAATTTCTTCTTAAAGTAAAACAGTCTTCTAATCGATGATGCAATTGGTTTAAAACAAATATGAATTTTAACCCTTTCAAATACACAGGTAAACGCAGGTCACTTCGCGCCTCACGAAGACGATAATTTTTCTATGCTAAAAATAACTAAACGTCTGTATTCTTTTGAGAGCATCTCAATAAATAGACCCGATTTACATCACCTACAAGAATTTTGAAACGTTCGATTGAGTAGAAATATTTCTTACAAAATAAAATGTGTGAAAATTTTGACGAAATCAGTAAAAATCTGAGTGTTTCGTTGAGGTTTCGCACCTTCAGGGTGAAATTTTAGAGGTACTGACAAACCAATAATATGTTCGTAAATCTGAAACCATCTTCTTATCGATGGGACAATCGGTTTTAAAAAATAGAAATTTTAACCCTTACAAATACACCGGCAAATGCAGGTCATTTCGTGTCTCACGGAGATGATATCTTTCTGCACTAGAAGTAATTAAATGACCGCATTTGAACACAATCTTTTAAGAGTATCTCAAATTGAGATTCTCAATAGATATCAGATTTACATCATCTAAAAAAATTAGGAAGCATTCGGGACGGGTAGAAATATTTTTTACAAAATAAAATGTGTCAAATTTCGACAAAATCGATGAAAACCTGAGTGTTTCTTCGTGGTTTTGCTCGCTTTTGGTGCGCATAAACTCCACAAATCAAATTGCACAGAAAGTAAAGTACCAAATAGCATATACTTTCAATTCAATATTTTTTTCATTTAAAAATATAAATTCAGATAAAATAGATTTAAAGATATAAAATCATATAAATTTCAGGTTAATTTAAGGGTCATTCATCACGGGCCCAGGCAACGCTATTATTCGAATAAACGGTACTTTGCTTTGGCACGGAATGTTTCCTGTTATCGCTGATCTATAGCTAATACTTAAATCGTCAGATTTAGATATATACTTCCAACTGCACATTCTTTTATATTGTTCTTCATATCTTAGAAATTTTTAAAATGAAAATAGTTATTTTCACAAATGTAAGAAATCCAAAATTTTGATAAGTTCCTTGAGTCTTATAAGTTATATTTAGAAAAATATTTTTCCATCTCTAACGAATGAAAAGACATTGTATGATCCAAACTTGCCGAATCATGATACTTTGTATTTTACAAACTTCCAGCGTTGTCTGGACTGTTTATTTTTATTTTATTTTATTTTATTTTTTGGTACTGCAAAAAATGGCAAAAATTCCTAAAATTTCTAAATGTCATAACTAGAAATTTTGGTAGTGCAAAATTTGGCAAAAATTCCTAAAATTTCTAAATGTCATAACTAGAAATTTTGGTAGTGCAAAAATTTGTCTCACTTGCTATAGCATAGATAATATTTTTCTAAATATGTTATATACAGCTTTAGGTTATGAACATGGGTTAATTCTTAAACTTACATTTCTGCTATTTTTATATTATATTATTTTCAGGGCTTAGCTCCAGTATTTCTCTGTTTTTATTAAATATTGGTCGGAATTCACAAGAGCTCACAAATACAGGGCCAATAAAGCTTCCAAAAAAACCGAAGCCTAAATTCCCCTTTCCTTTCCTTCCCCATATCCAAGATTTTGCATTATTTTTTTTATCAAAACACTTATACGTGATGTAAGGAGATGTTTCAACTCAATTTTTATATCAGTAGGGCTAGCTCAAGCTCAATCTAAATTACATTCAAAATTTTATTTATTCATGTATATGTAAAAAAATCCTGCTTAAAAATTACCTATTCTATTTCATTTCAAATCATTTTAATGCTATTTTGGTTAGACTAAAGGGAAACAGGAATCGTACTTTTCTATTCTATTTGCAAATTTATGTCTGGTATTGAAGTAGGCGCCAATCAAGAGAATGAACAATGAATTTGCTTATAGTTCAATTTTCTTTTGTGACATTATGATAATTTTTAATTCGCTGGTTTATTTTATTTTTTGGTTTAGACATCGAACCTGAAAAAAATATTTCCTGCTTTTAGTCAACGGGCAAAAGCTTTATTAAAGTTTTATTTGTTTGAGGTTTTTAGTCTTCTATTTTGTACAAGTATAAAAATCACGTTAGTGATTTTTCTGTTTATTCTGTAACATGAACGATATCCATGCTAAGGCTCTGCTCTGCAGATTTACGAAGTTTACTTTCATTTGTAAGCAGATATAATTGCCATGTATCGTTATTCTGATAGAAAGCAATTGAGCAGTGTTACCTCTTTTTCTATAAAAGCATCGAATCTTTTCGATAACGGTGTCAAAATTTTCATTTAATCTGATTTTCAGGAACTAACCACGACCACGAAAGGTTGTTATGCGGAAGGAATCGATTAGTTTAAGTAAGCATATTTTATAGGAAACTGAAAAACGCTGTTCCATTCTTTTGCATACAAATATTAATTTCTGTAAATTTCATTCATTTTTTTTATAAAAATGCACAGCTGCGAACTATTCCTTTTTTGTGTTAACACTATTTCTCAATCATAATCATTATCATATTTAATCGCAGAATTATTCAGTTAATTAAATTTAAAATTAGACAAAGTATTCGGAAGGAATGATAACTAAAAACAGAAATAGTTGACAACTAAGTATATACAGATATATTTAAAATTTTTATTTTGCTAAAGAAAAAAAAATGCTTTAAATTTTAAAGTATAATTTTAAATATAAATATGCAGATTGTAGTGACGGGGGAGAGGGGGAGCATGCTACGGTTGTTAGCATTGCAGAATATTAGGGCTCTGGTACTTTATTAGAAATTAAGCCCCGATTGTTTTGATGCATTTTCTGATAGAAATTATGATTGGGGTTTCATGATTGCCGAATATTTATTAATGTCCTTTTATAGGGTAACATGTTTCAGGATTTTTTTCACTGTACTAAAGGATCAAAGTTTTTTTTCTTAACAATGTTCTTATAATATTAAAAAGGGTTTCATAATTTATGTGTGATGCTTCATTTTTCTTTCATTTTTGTACATCAAAAATCATTCGGGCAGCGAACCGGTTGTTAAATTATTTGAATTCCACCACTGCACAAAACTTTCTTCTATCTCACACATGTCAATACTTTAAAAGTCACTACCTCAGTGCCAAATTAAATGGCAATCTGTGTTCATCATGAGAATTCTAAAAATATGAAATTCCGTGCATTAGTTCTCGAGGTATGACTGTCACTGAAATCATGTAAATCCAGCAAAATGCAGCATAGAACCACCACCTGTTGAGGGATTTGCAACAACACATAATCAGCAGCAATATTAATCAAGGTATACTTAAATCTGAAGTTTGATGAAAATTCGTGCATTAGTTCTTGAGATAGAGCTATTGAGGAAATAGTTCAAAATGCAGCACAGCAGCGCCACCTATTGGGCGATTTACACCAACACATAGTCAGCATCATTTCATATGAAGGACTAACTAAATCCGAAGTTTGATGAAAATGTGTGCATTAGTTCTTGAGATAGAGCTACTGCGAAAATAGCGTAAATCCTGCAAAATGTAGCATAGCAGCGACACCTGTTGGGCAATTTACAAAAAAACGTAAACAGCATCCATTCATGTCAAGGACTAACGAAATCTGAAGTTTTATAAAAATCTGTGCATTAGTTCTTGAGATAGAGCTTTTGCAGGAATCCTGCAAAATGCTACATAGCAGTGCCACCTGCAGGACGATTTACACCAAAAACTAATCAGCACCAATCTATATCAGGGACTATCTGAATAAAAATTTTTATTAAATTCCGTGCATTAGTTCTTGAGATAGAGCGCCCACAAAATTTGTGTCACAGACAGACATTTTCTAAAAACAGGTTTTTTGGAAATCTGACCCATAAAACGTGTAAATCCGTCGAAAACTGGAATTCGAAAATTTTCAGGAAACCAATACTTTCTTCTTGTAAAGATAGAAGAAAGTAATAAAAAAAAAAAAACAAGCAATTGAAAATTATCCTACTGTCATAAAAGGAAATCGAACTGAAATCAAATACATTGTTCAGTCTCTTGGGTGGCGGCTTATCAATGTGTCATCGGCATAAACTTCCAGATATCAGTAGAATAGAAAAACACGATTTCTGTTTTAACTTCATTCTGATCAAAATAGCTTTAAAATGATTTGAAATAGAATATAATATGTAATTTTGAAGGAGGAAATTACTTGCATTACTTTCACGGTAATTTAAGGAAAACAGAATTTGTCTTTTGCGGGGATTTTTCTTCTAGTGTTTCTTTATTTTAAATCACTCTGCAAGAATAATTTTTACTTTAAATTTTTAGAGAAAAGGGAAATTTATTTAAATAAAAATAAATTCTGAACATTCCTTAAATGCAATCAGGTATTGTATATAGTAGTACCAATTAGACCCAATTTAGAAATATTTTTCTTTGTTGAAAGGGACAAATAACTACATCTGAATAATAATAATGTGATCCTTTCCTATTAATTTTTAAGCAAAGTAATAACTTAATTTTAAATCACTTAACTTTTGAAAAGAAATTAATGATTGTCATTTTCCCTGTCATCATCGCATAAAGTGAACTTGCAGAAAACTTTCATCCTCGAGCTGTAAATGTAGCTATAGAAATATTATTTTAAATTGTTATTTTCATTTAAAGTAAAAGTATTAAATTTAGTAACGTTCCATTAGAAGACTAAATTTTTTATGCAACTAAATAACTCCTTATTTAGTTATGTTTTTAAAATGTAATAACATGTGTTTTGAAAATTTGACTTTAAATTAACTTTGTGAAAAGTTTAGTATTTTTATTTATACCAAGAATAAGAATGACCTTATCCTCAACATCTAAGAAGAAAATTTAGATATGTATGTATACATATTAATTAAATATCTGAAATAATTAAGCATATGTGTATAAATGCCTCAATAAATATATTGAATTATGGCTTTCAAATTTATGGTACATTGCTACAAATTGCAGATATTTAACCCCAATCAATAAATCTTACAAAAAAGTAATGGGTCAATTTATTTATTATAAATTATTATCTCTAATGTTGATTCATTAAATTTATGTTTTTGGCTTTTTTACTTTCTTCTATCTTTACAAGAAGAAAGTATTGGATTCGTGAAAATTTTTGACTCCCGGTTTTCGACGGATTTACACGTTTTAGAATGCCCAGAACACGATTTGATGGTTTTTAGAAAATGTCTGTCTGTGAGTCTGTCTGTCACTCCGTCACTCTGTCTGTGAGTCTGTATGTGACAAAAATTTTGTGGGCGCTCTATCTCAAGAACTAATGCACAGAATTTCACAAAACTTATTATTTAGTTATACCTTGATATAAACTAGACCTGATTAGTTTTTGGTGAAAATCGCCCAACAGGTGGCACTGCTATGCGGCATTTTTCACGATTTCTGCAATAGCTATATCTCAAGAACTACTGAACGGATTTTCATAAAACTTCAGATTCAGTTAGTCCAGGATATAGTTTGGTGATGATTACTTTTTTGTGAAAATCGCCCAACAGGTGGCGCTGCTATGCTGCATTATGCATGATTATCGCAATAGCTCTAACTCAAGAAAAAATGTACGAATTTTCATCAAACTTCAGATTTCGTTTGTCCTTGATATAAATTAGAGCTGTTTAATTTTTGGTGTAAATGGCCCAACAGGTGGCGCTGCTGTGCTGCATTTTCACGATTTTTGCAAGAGCTGTATCTCAAGGACTATTGCACGGATTTTCATCAAACTTCAGATTTAGTTAGTCCTTGACATGAATTGACGTGTAAATTAGAGCTGTTTAATTTTTGGTGTAAATCGCTCAACAGGTGGTGCTGCTATGCTGTATTTTTTGCGATTTCCGTAATAGCTTTCTCTCAAGAACTAACGCTTAGATTTTCAACAAACTTCAGATTCAGGTATACCTTGATATCATTTAGTGCTGTTTATTTTTAGTGTAAATCGCTCAACAGGTGGCGCTGCTATGCTACATTTTTCAGAATTCCCGCTGTAGCTCTATCTCAAGAACTAATGCACGAATTTTCATCAAACTTCAAATTCAGATATACTTTGATATGAATTGGTGCTAAATTCATGTAATTTCTTGTACTATTTAAATGATTTAATTGACGTGATTTATATAGAAGAAAGTTTTGTGATGGCCACAACATCCTAGTTTTACATGCACATAGCTGACAACCTTCCATTCATCTTCCATAATGTCTGGATTCATTTGACCCAGCTTAACCATGTTTCGAACCAGGAAATTTATTTCATGAATGCTTATTTAATTCCAGGTTTCTACGTGGGACATATTTAATTTCATTTAAAAAAAAAAAAAAAAAAATTCTGGTTCGAAACATATTAAACCAGGGTTAAATGAATGCAAGTACAGTGCATCTCATAAGTATATGGACAAGTGATTTTTTGAAACAGCAACACAAAATATGAAGCCATAATCACGAAAAAAATAATAAGCATATGGAATCATAATATATGTTTGTTACAACAACGAAATACAGTATAGGCTTTACCGAATTTTTGTAAAAAAATAAAATTCAAAATAAGCTGTCCCAAAAATATATGGACAATGAAGAGAATTGCTTTTATTTCTGCCGTATCAAAAAAAATTTCCGTTTTCTGCGTTTTGTACCCACTGCAAAACATAAAATCACTGCTCATTCTTCAATTATCGAATTGTGGGAAGATGCCTCGCAATGTTCAATTCTCTACTGCTGATATAGCTAAAATTTGGTGTTTAAAGACTCAAATGTTAAAATTTCTGATATTGCTAAACAAATAAAAAGTAACAGATCCGGAATTTATGAAATTTTATCAAAAAGTGACAATGCGATTGCAAAACAACGTTCAGGTCGACCAAAAAAAGCAACTCTACAAAAAGACAGAAAGATTTTTCGAGCAGTTTCAGCCCCAAAGAAGCTTGTTTGTGAAATTTCGAAGACTTTAGCATTTCCAATTACGAGATCTACTGTTCACCGTTGCATACAGGCAAGCAAAATTCCTAAATATCGCAGAATGTGCACGGAATCTATGCTGAATGTGCACCATAGAAATGCACGCGTTCTTTGAACTAAAAAACACACTCCTTGGGAAGATGAATTGTTTAGTGTTTCTTCAGTGACGAAAAGAAAACCAATTTCTATGTCCCTGATGGTTGGGCATACCATCAGCATGATCTGCGGCGAGGATCTAGGGAGTTCTTTAGTCGACAACAAGGAGGGGATTCTCTCATGGTGTGGTGCGTGATTTGTTTCAATGGAACAACGAATATTCCTTCTATTAATGGTCAACAGTTCTCTGAGGATCATTAAAATGTCCTTAAAAGCAATCTACTTCCCTTTGGAAAAAATTGTGGAAGGGAAAACTGAAAATTCCGAGAGGACAATGCGCTGATTCACATCTGTCATTCAATAACAGCTTGGTTTACGCAGAATCAAGTGGCTATTATAGACTGGCCAGCTATCAGCCCAGACTCAAATCCAATTGAATACCTTTGGGGAATACTTGCACGAGCTGTATATGCTCATGGTTATCAATTTTCTACATTCAAGAATTAAAGCAAAACGTAGAGCAGAATTGTTTCTCTTTACAGCCACACATTCTCCAAACACTAGTTTGAAGCTTACTTGATACGGTGTCCAAGATAATTCAAAGGAATGGATCCGAAATTTGAATTTAAATGCAAAAAACTCGAAAAGTCCATATATTTTTGAGACAGCCTATTTTCATTTTTATTTTTTTACAAAAATTCTGTTAAATAGAATTAGTTAACAGAACAGTTAACATTTCTTTGTTGTCATAAACTTGTACTATAATTCCCATATGCTTATTATTTTTTTTTTCGTGATTATGGCTTCATTTTTTGAACTGTTACTTTAAAAAATCGCCTGTCCATATACTTTTGAGACGCACTGTATTACGGAAGATTAATTTGAGGTTGGCAGCCATGCATGCAGTTTAAAAACAGATAAGACCATTACACATAAAAAACATATAATATCTGGTTTAGGATATATTAGTTCTTCAGTGCATTTTTACTAAATTTGTCATTCATTTTTATACTGTTACAAAATATCACATTACGTTTTGCTATTAACCCATTTTTGCCTGAATTTTCGTTTTCTCAAATTTCTTGGTAAAATCACTAACATGTTGCAAAATGAACTGGAAAAATACTAAAAAAAAAAGACACTAAAATATTTTTGTATTTATTTGATAAAATGTAAACGTACTAAATATGAGAATATCCCTATGTGGAAAATGCATAATTATATGTTTTGTCTAAATTTATATAAATTAAGTTTTTAAATTGTAATATGCTATAATTAGTATTTTTATGAACTATTAAAAAAATATATTTATTTCTTTACACAGACTAATAACATTATAAGTATTATTAATAATAAATTAAGAATAATCGTATTTGAGGCTAGAAAACCAGTTACCTCAAAATCATCTTGAAAAGGACTTTACATAAATAACTGTCCCCAACTGGCTAATAGAAATATGTGCCTAGTGCCCTCTATTTTGTACGTTACAGACATACATAAAAAATAGGGTTGAACACATAAGTTAGCAATTTAAAAAAAAATACGTATTTCAAAAAAGTCTACAAGCTAAGATTATGACTTATTTATGTGGATCCTTGATACAAAAAATACAAATAAACTTTTGTATTTTTAACATTTTGCTAATCTTGAAAAATGAAAACCTATGTACACTGAAAACAGGCCTTCATTTAAGCAAATAAATATCAATCTTATGCTGTCATTTCTCAGTAATAAATAAAGACATTTATAGACAATTACTTCATGCTGTAAAGAAGAAGAAAATTATAACACTTGTTAAAATACAAAACGTCCCAAAAATGGGACGCTAGGCATAAATGGGTTAATGAGGCTTGTCGCAGAAAGCTTAAGAAAATTCTGCCATTTTATAGAATTCGACGCATTCTATCAGTTCAGTTGTTTTGTTTTGGGTGTTTTTTGAGAACATCACACTGGCACACACAGATTTGTATAACTTTCTACCACAGAATAACCTTGATTGTTTGATTACATACACATCCAAAACATCAGTATCCAACCCTCCAATAATGTAGAAATGTAGGAGAGCATAGGCGTGGCTACACTCATATCGTCACGGGATGGAATGATACAAGTGCTGTTTAAAGTATGAAAAAGAAATAAAATGACGTAAAAAAAAAAAAATCAAATGTGGTTGCAGAAAGGAAAAATGAAATGGCCATTTCGCCGCAAAACATAATCAAAATAATCCATTTGTAGCAGATATTTTCATTTGCCGCAGCCGTGTGACCCTTGGATGGTATTTTACAGTGCATTTTGACCAGAGTGGACAAAATACATCAAAAAATTATTTTCAATGCGAAATATTTTTCAAAAGTAGAAAAATCAAAATTTCTTTCAATAACAGACAGCATGTAACATAAAATAGAAATTTTTTTAAAAAACAAAATTAAGTTGCAAAAAATGTGAAGGGGCATCACCTAATCTTAAATAACTCTGTACCAGCCACATTAAAGCCTTTTCTACTAAGGACTTGCCTGTAGGTTTTTTTTTTTTTCCTTCGTATAACATAACACCTAACAAACAGTTTATAATTAAGCCAAGTCACATTTATAGACATCTATTTCCCAGTTACTTCTTTAAAAAAATTTGAAATAGAAACCACATTTAAATTTAAATAGCAAAAAACATGCATTTTTCCAGAAGGTATTTTTTTTAAAGTTAACATATGGTTTCATGTTAAGCAGTCATGTCTGTAGAATGTTACTCGATATAGAAGTGTTCTGAAAACATTTAAAACACTATTTCGAAAAGACAGATTAAAGTGGCATGATGGAAGAGTATGAGCTTTCAAATGCCTCATTGCCACAGAAACAAAAGTAATGTCTTTCGAAAGCAAACAACTTACGGGTTTCCTGAAAGGCAGGGCGATCTGTCTCCTCAGAGCGTGAAAGTAGTTGGCGGGCGTACTGCAGTTGACGACTATCATGTTGCAGTCGTGCAGTTGCCGGACAGCAAAATCTTCATCAATGGTCTACAAAGGGGAAGAGAAATATTATTAGCTGCAACTCAATTATATTTTGTAAACTAAATGAACCGAAGCAGGGCAATGAAAATAAGTTTTGTTAAAAAAAAAAAAACATTATTTAATAAAGGAAAGACATATGCAACTGATCTATTGTTTATAATAAATTAATGAAAAATAAATAGCAAAATTCACGTAAAACCTGATTTTACAGCTACTATTAGGTTAAACAAAGTCATCTAAATAAGCAAGAAAGGCAATATTCTAAATTGTTATTCTCAACATTTTAAATTTGTTATTAAATTGAAAAATTGCAATTGAAAACATGATTTTCTAATTTTAAAGTAACATTTCAGCTCGTTCATTCATTCAAATTTCAGACATGAAACATTTATAGTATGAGCTAAGACAGCGTTTCTTAAACTGTGGTCCGCAGACCACTGGGGGTCTGCGAGCTTACAGGTGGGGGTCCTCAAGCCCAGTATTGAATTCAGATCTTTTTTCTTTCAGCAGGAATTTCTGTAGCTGTAGTTGTGGATAAATGCAGGACTAGAACTTTTAATCTAGGACTATTATTAAATTCTAGACTTTTTAAAATCCCGTGGGAAGAAATTGAGAGTCAACACAAACAGTTACTTTTGCATACAGATATTAGGTGGCTGTCCCGAGAAAAAGTTTTAAATTGCTATTTTGCACTGCGTGGTGAAATAAGGTTATTTTTATTGGATTCCAAATGCCATTTGAAAGAATGTTTCAGTCATTTCTCCTGCCTTGTCAAGGCGCCATATTTGATAGATAGATATTTTTAGTTTTCTGAATGAGCTGAATTTAAGCTTACAAGAAACATTGTTAGGTGTTTGACAGGACAGGATAAAAGTAGATGCAACTATAAAAGAATTGATTTATGGACAAATTGACTTGAAAATAATAATTTGGAATAATTGCGAATATTATTCGATTTCTTACAAATCTCTGGCGATACAATTTCCCTGATACTGTTCAAAATTTCGTTGCACACCTGAAGGAAGCTTTCCGACATTATTTTCCCCCCCTCACAGTCAGAAAATGAGTGGAGTCCATTTCATTTCCAAGATATTAGTGAAATACAATCCTTAACAATCTTACAGCAGAAACAACTTGCGGAATTATTATGCGATAGTTCCATGAAAATTGCTTTTCAAGTCAATAGTCTTCCTAATTTTTGGTTGTGTGTGAGAAATACATATGCAGCATTACATCCAGCATTTATTTTCCCTTCTGTACAACACATTTATGTGAAAAGACTTTATTCAGCCTTGTGTACATAAAAAACAAATATAGAAATCGATTGAATGTTAAAACAGACTTGCGATTACATGTTTCGAAAATTGAACCAGACATTGCGTAGGAAAACAGCAGCATTCTTCTCATGGGAAATAGTAGTGTATATTTTAGCTGTCTTAAAATATGTGCCATTTTTCTTATTAATGTAACTGACTTTTTCAACCACTAAACACGGAATATCTGTAATGAAAAATAAATAAGCTCTATATTATAAAAAAATATATATATATTTTTTTTTATCTTACATTAACAAAACTTTTATTGGGGGCCCCCGGAATGCATATCATATCAAAGGGGGTCAACGAGATCACAAAGTTTAAGAAACGCTGAGTTAAGAGATCAGAAACAAATGCGATTCCCACCGCACAGTGAACAAATCTAAAGAGAATTGTATAGGGTTGATAGGGTCGTTGAAGGGTTAAATACCTTTAAAAACAATTCAATTGGGACAAATGTACTGTAAATATATGGATAGTAGCCAATTCAAAAATTAGTAGTTTACCACCCAAATTTCGATGACTTTGTGCTACATTTAGATCAAAAAGAGTCATTTATTTCAACTGGAAGAGAGTCATTTATTTCAACTGGAAGATTTTATAAGTTTTAAAAATTGAACAAAAAATTTGGCAGCCCTGGAACAGTAATCATGTACTGTAAATATACGTTTTTTTTTTTTTTTTAATCTTACATTAACAAAACTTTTATTGGGGGTCCCCGGAATGCATATCATATCAAAGGGGGTCTGCGAGATCCCAAAGTTTAAGAAACGCTGAGCTAAGAGATTAGAAACAAATGCGATTCCCAACGCACAGTGAACAAATCTAAAGAGAATTGTACAGGGTTAGTAGTTTACCACCCAAATTTCGATGACTTTGTGCTACATTTAGATCAAAAAGAGTCATTTATTTCAACTGGAAGATTTTATAAGTTCTACAAATTGAACAAAAAAATTGGCAGCCCTGGAACAGTAATCTTTGCTTTATTTATGGGTAGGCCTTCTATAATAAAATAAGAAAAGATTACTAATAAAATATGGGTAGCTATTTTGAATAAAAAACTTCCGCAATCTAGAATATAAGAAAGTTATAGTATTGAATAAGCACCAGCAAACTGCGAGCGTAGTGTCATCCAACTTCCTTGATGTTTGTCACACGTCGCTTACTTTGAGTGTAGTATTTGCTGGGAGTGAGTCACTCACTTGTTGTACACAACAATAAGAGTTTAGAGGGAGCAAAGAGTTAACCTCAAGTTTCTTGAAAACTGCCACAGAAGCTTTTAATATGTTAAAAGAAGTGTATGAACATAAATGTTTATTGTACACACTCAAACCTCATTATCCCGACACTCTAATGTCCAGAAAAAAGTGGTGTCATAAGCGGAGTGTTGCGGTAACCAAAGTTGGAGAAAAAATATGTTTATAAAAAGCTGCAATTAATTTAGGACAATTTTAAATTCATGACTGGTTTTGCAGTTTTAAGTAATAAAACATTAAACAAAATAAACACAAAACAAAACTGAAAAGAATAAAAATCAGATTTAGGATGACTTGTTTTTTTTATTGTTACATGAAATATGGATGAATTTAGGTTTACTTAGTTGCACTTCCTACAGTTCTTTTGTCAATATTATACAATGAATTGTAATCAATATTCGTTGCTTCAGAAATGGATGTTAGATAATTTCTGATCATTTCAAAGCAATGCAATTGTTCAGTTTTAGTTGGATGAAAAATGCCGTGTAACCACAAGAAAGCTCCGTCTGACCAGAACAAAAAGACCGCAAGTAGACTGATACGCTTAAGTGGGTCATACATAGTGTCTGTGGGTTTATTTATTCAGATAAAGGGTTAAAGTAAAATTTCTCATTTATCTCAATGGGCATTTTAGACACTTTTGTGAAAAGTTTGGCTAGGACATTTCTTTCCGCTTAATTTCCGTGCTTATAAGATGGACTATGAAAAATGGACCGTTTTCCTAAACCGTCGGGATATCCGGAATTGAAAATTATTCAATGACGTAAAATCCGGAGTTTATTTACATTAAAGTTATATACATAAAATCAGGACTTTGAAAAACTGACGTGATAAGCGGAGTGAAGTGAAAACCAGGTGTCGAGAAAATGAGGCCCAACTGTATTCAAATTTTTGAATGGTTTTAAAAAGGTCCAAGGAGACAAAATCCACGACTGAAGACTATGCACGCCCTGGACAACACAAAAGAGACATTAGAGAAATCGGTCATTGGATCTGCAAATCAATGAACATTGAGGTTCTAAGTGCCCTTCGTGAACGGATAAGAAAACAGAGACAAGATTTGTGAAAAAATCGTTCCTGGATTTTTCACTAGGACATTGCATCTGCTCATTCCACTTTGTCTCGGAAAAGCACAGCGATCACTCATCGTACTTGTCTTAGTCACCTGTGACTTTTTTTTTTTTAAATTTCCAAAGGTAAAGGGCGATTTGTCAGGGTGGAATGGGTCAAAGCAAAAGTGGAAGTGACTCTAAACAAGCTAATGAAAGAAAATTGCTAGCACTGCTTTGCACAGTGGAAAAATCGGATGGAGTGATGCAGGGATCGCAAAGGGGAGGAGATAAAATTTGTGATGTAATGGGTGAGGAATAAACAGTTTTATGACGCCGATCTGGTTATTGAATAGCCATGCCTCTCATGTAGGGGATAATTTTAAGGCTTCAGATCCAAGAGGTTGCGGATGCAAAAATAACCAATCAGAACGCTACAAAGAGCACATCATGAATCTGAAAATTTAAGCATTTGTAAAAATCTTAGTATTTTTTAAATTAATTTTTATGTTGAAAGAAATACTTTAATTGACTGCTCCCTCCCATTTAGAGTGCATTAGAAAATAATGTGCAATATTAGGTTGAGCAAACAGTTCTGAGAAATTTTTTATCTAACAGTTACCAGAATTTTTATTGCATCTAGGAGTACTAGTGGTATATGTATAGGAGTTCAGGAATTTAGACTCCAAAATGCCTATTAAACAGTATGATTTGCGTGTGTTGATCCGGCATTATTGGAGAAAAGGTCTAATGATTCTGAAAGCTTTTGATGAGAATCCTTTAATGAAGTTGAAGAAGCATGTCAAGAGTTTTTCGATTCTAAGGAGTCGCTATGGTACTTCCAGCAACTCCAGAATATGGCAGAACGATGGCAGAAAGTCGTGGACTAGGATGGTCTCTACTTTGAAGAATTGTCCTTGTTGCTTTTGTTGTTAATCTGCAATAAGAACGCAACAGAATTTCCCAGGGCTTTTTGCTCAACCTAGTATTTATGAGGCAATAAAAAATGCAATGAAAAAAATATTAAAATTGCAGCAGTAATTTGTAATAAGTAAAAAAAAAAAAAAAAAAATAGTTTTTAAATAAGTACCTTTGAGAGTGACATGAATTCTCGTCTTAGTTTTGTAAAAATAAAAAAAAAAAACATTTTCCTGGCTCTTTATTTGGAACATACATAATCGAACGCGAGGAATTGTATAGGTTTTGTATTTAAGCTCATTATTTAGGTTGGCAAATGTGTCATTATTATGGAGTCCTATGTGACCTTTACTTTCTTTTTGACAGACATATTCACATTTTAATATTTCTCAACACTTTCCAACAAAGTCGAAAAGTGTTTATGCATTCGGTCTACGCTCCTGTCAATAGACTCATGCAATTGAGAAAGGTTGTTGAGGGTCACCCAAAGCATGTTTGGCATTGCATAGGAAGGATTAATAGTTCATTGACAGGGACGCTCAAAAGTATTACCATTACACTGTGGCATAGGGGGGGGGGGGGGAATCGTTTGCACAGTATTTCAATGACACTATTTCAAAACTGATACATTTCACTACGATAGAACAGGGCATTCATAGCATTTTTTATTCATTGACAGGGACACACAAAAGAAATCAGTTGCAGTACTGTCGTTGAGTCATAATGGCTGGAGTTTTAAAATTCAGTATGCTCTTTTAAATTTAATTTTTTGCATGTTACTCTTATATAAGTTCTATACCTCCTCTACCGGGCAGTACAAAAGTCTTCACATACCATTCTCCTTATTAAAGGAAATGGCTGAAAGGGAAATTTTCAACTCAAGTACTTCTGTTACATTATGCTTAATGTGTTGGTTTCATAATCTATGCATGATTTTTTTTCTTTCTTGTTTAAATTATGTACTGTTGGAGCTCGTGAAGAATGTACTCAGAAATATCTAGAAAAATTTCACAAAGATAAATTGTTAGATTTTGAAACTAATGCTTTATTTAAAAAACACATTCATGAAGAACATCAAAAGTAATGCATCTGCTTAAAAAAAGAAAAACTACTGTATAGGCTCGTGTATAAGTCAACACCCCAATTCTTAAGCAAAATTTTGAAAAAAATTGAATTTTTGTGTATAAGTCGAACCACATTTCTGGTAGTATGTTGAAAAATGATTTGTATTCAAGAATAAAAATTAATAAACTTTTTCTTTACGTTTCTAATCACTTTTTTTTTTTTTTTTTTTTTTTAATTCAACATTTTAAAACTGTATAATTATGTTAAGCCAAAGAAGCTTAAACTATTTTGAAACCTATTTACATCAGTTCACTGATACTTAAAAAGAAAATTTTTTTTCACAAAATCTATTCAAGCCTTATTAACAAGGGTAAACAACTTCTTAGACTGCTAAAATAGAGTACTTCTTTGTATTGTAGGACTTTTAGGAGAGATATCTAGAAGCTTTCTCAAATTCAACTTTTTTTAAAAAGGGGGTAAAACGTTGAAAGGAATGCCCCTGTAATTCTATTCCAAGAGAAAATGGGTGCAGAACAATTACAGGGACATTATTGTTGAGCTTTTTATCTCTCTCTCTCTCTCCAACCTAGACCCATATGTGATTACCATACATGGTGATTACTTAAAAGGATTATCTGCGAATTTTATTATTATTATTTTTTTATAGTACCTTGTGTCGACCTCCCATTTTCAACTCCCAAATTATGTCTAAAATTCTTCAACTTATACACGAGTATATACAACATAACATACAATTGTATGCAAGTCGAAATCATTCACTGTGAAGTTGTCGAAATGATGTCCTGAGCAGTTAACGAAATTAGAAAATAATATAAACTGAAAAATTCATGATATAGCCAGAAATTTCCAATAATAAAAACAAATCTATAATTTCAAAATTTATTTCACATTATATTATAATTCAGGAAAATACAAGTCCATGAAATTGCACTCAGCAGTTTTTACTCTCAGACTTGATGCATACTTAAAAATAAGTGAAGAGCTTCTGCAAATTATAACTATTCTCCAATGTCATTTTTGACTCAATTATCAGAAATCAACTGAATGATGTTTGTTGCAAAAAAAGTACTTACATTGCAAATAATAGCACCCCTGCAACGACTGGTTTTATAAAGGAGTCATTTCAACAGAAAAATGCAAAGATCTGTGTAAATGCACTTCATATCTATTTATATAAAATCCAAGTCTCTGTGTGTCCCTCACTATTCCGGTAGGACCGCCTCATTCAAATGAGTAATTGTTGAAAAATATTAATGCAGGCTTACCACAGTAGCGCCAAATGTTAGCCAACGTGGCGATAGCTGGCTAATTTGGCGAAATTCCCATTTAAAACCATTAATCTTTCATAATGGAGGTCACCGAAATTTAATTTAAACTCCACTCTTTTAAGATATTTTTTTCGAAATCTATGGCTGAGAATTTAAAGTACATCTTTACATCTTCCTCCCGATGCTACTAATAACATAAGCGCCAATAGACGACGCTGTATTGTGTGAGCTCCTAACTGCGTGATTTTAATCTGCTTTAGGTACTTTTCCAGTATAGGTGCCTTGGCGAAAAAGGAAATTTGGTAACATATTTTCCGGGAACCTATTCACTGTTTCATTTTATATACACACGCATTTTTTTCGATATTTATACGATTTATTTAACATAAAAAAGCCGTTTCTCTAATTTTATACAGAAACAGAGGTAATTTGTACATAAAAAACATCAACAATATACATATAAAACAAACAAAAACGCTCATCAAATTTGTTTTCATAGCTGTTTATATGATTTGACAACAAATCTCGATATTCTTCCGTTATACGGACGCCATGCCAAAATGTATACTAATGCGCCAATTATTTCAAAATGCTAAAAGATATTTGTAATTTTATGCCAGCAGTTTAATATGAGTTTTATTTTATTGCTTTATTTTATAGCAGTTATTTGTTCACTTATTTTAAGTATATATTTGTGATTTGATGAAATAGTTCGTAAAAGTCTGGAATTTTCAAATGTTATATTTTTTAAATGCTCACTTTAGTTTCGACAATGGTTTTACTTTTATTTTTCAAATGCTTCAATTCACGATTCTGTGCCAACTATTACGCTTGGCGACAATGGTGTCCGCATAACGGAAAAGTACCCAAATCTCACTTTCTGATGCCCAAATTACACGAAGCTTTTTTTAAAAAATGCCAAAGCCCCTACAGTAGAAAAGTACCAAACTGTCTATAATTTTGCGCTATCCGTGTTATAGTTTGTACTATATGCAAGGGGAGTGGAGCGAAGAGTTTAAACATTAAATGTTAAAGTTTCGGCAAAGATGTCATACACGCTCCATATTGGCACGATTTGTTTCTGACGCCAATGTCATATACACAACGTATACTTAACTGTCGCCAAAATGTCATAATTTTGCTTGATATGGTAATCCGGATGTTGTTGTTTATGCTGTTGATGTTTTCGCCAAATTGGCGTCGGAAAAAAATCGCGCCAATATATGATAACATATATGACAACTGTGCCAAAGTTTCTATAAAGCAGTATAAGACTAAAAAATTAAGAATAAAATAAATGCAAAATAAGACTAAAGAAGAAAGAAAAATCATGCGTTAAGCATAGAATATGAAACACTTTCCAACACATCCTGAATGCTTTAACAAAACTTCGTTATTTAGGGAAATAAGGTGAATAAGATAACGTTACTTCTTAGATATCCCGTCGACCAATTTTGCCAAATTATATAAATCGCCAAATCAATAGTAAAACATTAATAAAAATATAAATAAAACGTCGAATTAATGGTTTTATTGGCCATTATTGGCATTTAATTAATTAATGGCAACCATTATTGGCAATTAATCATACAATTTGGCGACAGTAATTTGGTCGACGGGATAACTAAGAAGTACCAAGATAACTATGTAAACATTTAGAAAACGCATAAAAAAATTTAAAAATTGATTTCAGCAGTTACCGTCCATAGCCAATAGTACCGTTATTGCATGCCACTTTTTAGCTAAATTTTAATTTAAACTACTCTTAAAACTACTGAAATCACATTTCCAGATATTATCATCCATAGACGGTTATGTATCCAATTCTTTGCGTGACCATGTATATCATTTTACCTATATTCTACAAACATTTCTTACGAAACTAAATGCAGTTCAGCGTAAAAAATGCATAACTCCTTTAAAAACCACTTTTAAGCAATTTACTCTCATACCCTTACTCTCTACCCTTATGAATTCTTTTGTGTAGCCCTGCATATGAACTGTAGCATTTATACACACAGTATAGTATGCATAAATGTAGTGAAACATAAAAGCGCATATCATAATTAAAAATGCACTTATAGCAATCATTGCTTATGTACAATACTTCAGAGAAAAGTTTCTTGGCGAGAAAGAAGTTTGCCAACGTATTTTCTGGCAACCTATTTACTGCTTCATACTCATAAGCAATTTTTTCTATAGGTATACAATTTGGCACAGATGTCATATACGCCACATATTGGCGTGATTTTTTTCTGACGCCAATTTGGCGAAAACATCAACAGCATAAACAACATTCGGGTTACCATTACAAGCAGAATAACGACACTTTGGCGCCAGTTAAGTACCCGGTGCGTATATGACATCGGCGTCAAAAAAAAAAAAAAAAAAAAAAAAATCGCACCAATATGGGCGTATATGACATCTGTGCTGACAATTTAATATAAAAATAGCTATTTACCCATTTTTATAAAGAAACAGAAGTAATTTTTGCACAGATGTCATATACGCATGGGGGTTGGCGTGATTTTTCTATGACGCCAATTTGGCAGAAATCTCACTTTCGAATACCAGTTACTTATATATTTTTCAATTATTTGCTATCATTTTGAAAAGGAAATAACTATAAATAAATAAAAGTTTGAATAATAACTATAGAACAAAGCAGTTTATATAATTAAAAAACAGAAAATAAAAGTAAATAAACAATTTATTAATAAATAAAAAACAATAGCCGGGTTACCATAGCAGGCAAAATAACACCATTTTGGCGCCAGTTAGGTATCCCGGTTCATATCTGAAATCTGTGCCGTAATTTATATATTAAAAAAATTATATATATTTAGAAATGATTTTTTATGCATATAAGTGCATATATAAATAAAGATAAAAGTTCATTAGATTTGTTTTCATAGCTGTTTATGGCTGAATCCATATCAACTCAGGCAGGTGGGTTACCTTGATGGTCTCAGAAGTTTTTGAATTGGACATATGTTAAAATTTAAGAAAAAGTAAGATACTTGTATATTTTCATTTTGCCCCAAAAAATTCCTGGCCCGAGATACAGGCCGCCAAAGATGACATCCTTTCTCATTCGCGATTTTCGATAAAAATTTTAAAGTGCTCTATCTCTAGAACGGTGCAAGATATTTTGTTGCAGTTTATTTTATTTTAAAGATAATATTCTTCTGTTTAAAATGATATACCCAATTTTGAAAAATGTATTCAACTTTTCTTGTGGCAACCTTTTGAAAAAAAAATTTTTTTTTTCAAAAAAAAATTTTTTTTTCGAAAGTGCCAATCCTAAAAATTTTGATTTTTTTGCTGTTGATTAATACCATTGGGAACTATCTTCACTGTAAAGGAGAACTTCCACTTTTGAGTTTAACAAATTTTAGAAACATTTAAAAAATTCAGAGAATTTTACAGGAACTGTATATATACAGTTCCAGTAAAAGGCACTGAATTTTTGCTTATTTGTATCATATTTGTAAGGATAAGCCTACTATATATCCTAAACAAGTTAGAAATTGCAATATCAAATGTGGCAAATGAGGTACGTGCATACTATAACTAGTTTTATAAATATTCAGATCTTGGTGCAATAAGTTACACTCTTGGGCAAAAAGGGCATGAATACAAAATTTATTATGATTCTACATATTAAATTCAGTAATACGGAAGTAATATGAATTTATCTAAAAAGGACTTAATCGCCATGGCAACCTAGCCTATCATGGTATATCATTGAATCAATTATGTATTATAGGATTTTTAAATAGAATGAAGAAAACTTTTATTAATGTCTTTTATGTTTTAATTTGATTTTCATAGCATTTGAAGCGATACATACTTTATTTTCAATACCGAACATAGTAAAACAATCTCAATAACATATATCAATTACACAGCAATACAAATTATATTAATACAAGTTAGAGTTCAGACAGATGGGCAGACAAATCGAATCCATAGAGACTTTCAACTATGTTGGAAATTGTTAAAAACACATAAATAGGTCGGAATTTGACTCTTAGAAATTTATGTCAATAGACGGAAGCATACTTGAATACTTTCATACAACCCTGTATTTTACCTACATACATGCCACTATTTAGCTAATATTTAATTAAGATTAAAACATCCTTAAAACCAGTGAAATCACACTTCCAGAGATTATCATCCATAGACGGCCATGTATCTAATTCTTTGCGTGGACCTGTATATCATTTTATCTATATTCTCCAAACATATCTTAGTATACTAAATGTAGTTCAGGGTAAAAATGCATAACTCATTTAAAAATCACTTTTAGTCTACTTTCATTCATACTCAGTAAACCCTTAAGATTTCCTTTGTGTAGCCCTGTATATGATCTACAGCATTTATGCACACAACGTAATATGGAAAAATTTAGTTAAACTTAAAAAGTCAAACACAACTAAAAATGCACTTCCAGCAATACCCTTACGATTTCTTTTGTGTAGCCCTGTATATGATCTACAGCCTTTATACACACAACGTAATATGGAAATATTTAATTAAACTTAAAAACTCATATCGCAACTAAAAATGCACCTCTAGCAATCATCGCTAATGTACAGTATTTCCAATAAGGTAAAGTATCCGAAATCTTTTGTGTGTCCCTGTAAACACTATGCACTTTCTATGACACAGGACGTAATTTTTTGTAAACCTCTGCAATAAAGTATGTATCACTTCAAATGCTATGAAAATCAAATTAAAACATAAAAGACATTAATATAAGTTTTCTTCATTCTATTTAAAAATCCTATAATACATAATTGATTCAATGATATACCATGATAGGCAATGATTCTAGGTTGCCATGACGATTATGTCCTTTTAAGATGGATTCATATTACTTCCGTATTACTGAATTTAATATATGGTATTATAGTAAATTTTGTATTCATGCCTTTTTGCCCAAGAGTGTAACACTTATTGCACCAAGATCTGAATATTTATAAAACTAGTTAATACTATGCACGCACCTCATTTGCCACATTTTATATTGCAATTTCTAACTTGTTTAGGATATATAGTAGGCTTATCCTTACAAATATGATACAAATAAGCAAAAATTCAGTGACTTTTACTGGAACTGTATATATACAGTTCCTGTAAAATTCTCTGAATTTTTTAAATGTTTCTAAAATTTGTTAAACTCAAAAGTGGAAGTTCTCCTTTACAGTGAAGATAGTTCCCAATGGTATTGATCAACAGCAAAAAAATCTAAATTTTTAGGATTGGCATTTTCAAAAAAAAAAATTTTTTTTGAAAAAAAAATTTTTTTTTTTCAAAAGGTTGCCACAAGAAAAGTTGAATACATTTTTCAAAATTGGGTATATCATTTTAAACAGAAGAATATTATCTTTAAAATAAAATAAACCGCAACAAAATATCTTGCACCGTTCTAGAGATAGAGCACTTTAAAATTTGTATCGAAAATCGCGAATTGGAAATGGTGCCCTTGAAGCCATCTTTGGCGGCCTGTATCTCGGGCCAGGAATTTTTTTGGGCAAAACCAAAATATACAAGTATCTTATTTTTTATTGAATTTCAACATATGTTCAATTCAAAAACTTCTGAGACTATGAAGGTAAGATTTTTTCTTTGGCTGCCTGAATTGACATGGATCATACCTTATATATTTTCGCAACATATCTCACTTTCTGATGCCCGATCGTGAAACGTCAAAAATATTAAATCATTGAGGTAATCATTAATAAAGTAAGTTCTCCTACAATCAATGGGCAATATTCTAATGACGTCATAGTAGGTAAAATGGTGGCGGTATCGTTTGTTTATGGTTTGTAGTCACAAAGATTTAATTTTGCAATGTCTCTTAGTTACATTACTTTATTGTCATATTTATGAGCTCAGAACAAAAGCCTATTTTTTCATTATTTAGTTATTAAAGACGGAAAAAATTCATAAATGCATGATTTGAAAATATGAAATAATTTTCTTTCTTAATACTAAAAAATAACATCGGGAAGTAACAGCGGGTTTAAGTTAAATAAGTTTAACTGTTTATTCTGTTGTAATATTCAAAATAACTGTATTTATTAGATTTCAGTACTCAACATCAGGGCCTGATTAAACTTTGAAGTTAGAGGAATTAAAATGTCATTTCAGGACCTTCCTTTTGGAGAAGCTTTTCTAAATTCCATATATACATGGAAAATCTTCAGTGTTAGAAATATTATTCCTAGGCCTGACATAACACGAGAACGGCCTGCAATTTTACACAAGTTTTTGAAAGCTACTTTATATCAGAAATTTTACTAAAAACTGGTTACTTTTTTGTTATAGCGGCCCACACTATTAGGATTATGACAAGTTGCAGCCAATTTTGCCAATGTCGTAACCAAGATCGTGAAGCACACACATATAATACCATATAATACCATTTCATGAAATCGTATACGATAATTTAATAGTTTTTAACCTTACTTCAAGTGTGTTATTTATTTATTTTTAAGGCTCAACAATCTAAATTGTCCAATATATGAATTTTAAAAAATGTAAACAAAGATTGAATAGACATGACCGCAAAAAGCTTCAAATCTGCATAACACTTGGAACCAAACTGTGCAGATTAGTGGTCTTCTACTGTACACAGTTTTTCATAAATGTGTTTCGTTCTTAAAATGTGTTATTTTCATCAATCACTGCGGAACAAGCTAGAAAACTCATATTCTTGCATGAGTTGTATATATCTTTATATCTAAATTTCCGTCATTTTTGACGGGCTACCTTTCTAGTTACATATATATCTTTAATATTTTGATTGCAATTTAAATTTTTAAAGGTACTTCTTGATTATCCCAAAAAACTATCGCCAAACTATAAGATTAAATGCCAATAATGGATGATCACAAATGTCACATTCACTTGACATTAAATACATTACATGTGTCTGTTATGTCATCAAGTGATTTTGAATTCGACGTTTTATTTGTATTTTTATTAATGTTTTACTAATTTATTTATTCTTTTGTTATTTATAAAAATATGCCAAATAAATGTTTACCTCATGATATTAAACAAGAAAAAACATTAGTTCTAGCTGACATCACAAATATTTATCAACAATTTTTTTAACCCCCGGTATGGTATGTTATTACTTTCTCCCAGCTTATTTTGTGCCGTCCAAAGACTAACGTTACCTTACAGAAGCCAGCCGTAAAACAAAGCAGTACAATTAAATACTCTATAGCCATTTTTTAAATTTCTAAGCATCGGACATTTTCAATTCTTATACCGTCGTATTGGAAAAAAAATACTTTTAAATGCAATTTGTTTGAAAACTGCATCTCCATTTATTTTTGAAATATTAATTTTTTTGTAGTTTTTGGAGCCATTTGCTTAATATTGGCAACGGAAGGACTCCATTTCTGTAGAAATTAAAGGAAAAATAGTTGTAAAATATTAATTATATATTTTTGTTGCCATGTTTTCATAACAACCGAAAGAAAATGTAATTAAAATATGTTCTATTTTGAAAAAATATAAATGAATGATCTGTTAAAACAGGGAGCCATTATAAATTATATTTAATTTTAAGTATATTTGTGTTACAAATAAATGAAGGCCTAAGAATCATTAGACAGCCCCCGCTTTTTTCTTTTTTTTTTGTGTGTGTATGTGTGTGGGGGGGGGGGTGTCGAGTTTCTTTAATGATGGCCTCTTTTTGCTGCATTTGTGTATTATTTTGCGAAAGTGACATCTTAAGCGTACTTTACTGTAGATGTTTCAGAGTGGATCGTCAATGTGGAATTCTTAATCTGATGCGAATGACGTCATTTTACATAAATTAAGCGTCTTAAAATTGAAATATGTTTTGTACTATTTACATATATATATGTATGTTTTTTTCATCAGGGCGACACTAAATTCTGGAAAAGCAGAATTCCTGTTTTCTAGTACTAATTTATTGTTTTTATTCTTTTATTTCACAATGTGGCCTCTGGATTTTTTGGGTTTAAGAGCCAGTGGCTCCTTCCAGAATTTGGGAATCTGCATCTACACTACGTTACAATATTTGCATGGAAAATATTTGTGGGAAAGATCCCCTGCTCCAGATGGAGTGTCCTTTGAAACCATAGCGAGAGTGACACTTGATCAAAACTTACAGGGAAAACTTCCATCTCTTCATTGCAGAGCTGCAGGAACCTTTCCGGTCTTGCACTGGAGTGTTCTGGACCCTGAGGAAGAAGAAGAAGAAAAGAGATCAAGATCAGCAGTTTAATCAACCATCACTCATGTTAATACATTCGTCTATTTAAAATATCTCCTCAGGAAATCAACATCTTGAAATTCTTTTTTGAGTATATCTCTTCTTAAAAGAGGTTCTCTCTTTTCATAGCTGTAAAACTATTTATAAAATAGAGAGCTAAAGGGTTAAAATCCGACTCACAGTTTGCCCGTTTTTAACACATAAAATATTAAATGAAGCCTCTATTTTAGAAATAGTTTGACCACTCAGGAAAAAAGTAAACATCTCATAAGAATACAGAAAAAAAGGCAATTGAATATACTTCTATTATTAATCCTAGATGTTGACCTTCTGTTAGGATGTGGTAGGAAATGTACAGTCGTGGAAAAAAAAGTAAACACCCCTTACTAACACTTCAAAAAATTATCGTGGAAGAAAGTTACTGGTACCACACGATTGGTAATAAAGCCTACTTTTAAATGATGTATATGTTACCAGCCAAACCCGATTTTAGGCCAAATTAGACTGGCCTAGGCCAAACTAGTTTTTCCTAACACCCATAGGATAAACTAGTTTTTCCTAGGCCAAACTAGTTTATCCTAACGCCCACAGGATAAACTAGTTTTGCCTAACGCTTACAGGATAAACTAGTTTAGCCTGCTATTCATTGGTCCGAACTAGTTTATCCTAGGCCAATTCAATTTGGCGTAATTTTATGGATCCCAAAAACTGCCCCACCACCAACTTTCTAGTTTATCATAGGCCAATGCAATTTGATGTGTTTTTATTTATCCCAACTACCGGTCCGTCGCCAACCTTGTGCAAGGTAGTATTGCTGTCACTGCTGTATAATATATTTTAATCGACGGGGAGAAGGATACTGTTCCCCTATCTTCCCCATTTCACCACCACCGGTAGTTACAAAATATGTTCCATGTGACAAATTGTGTGCTGGAGGACCAAAGAATGGGATGAGAGGTTATCATAAAATTTAGGAGAGAAAGAATTTAGAGGATTGATTAATAATTAATGTACAGTATAATCTTGAAAATCCAGCATCATCCAGATCGGGTTTTTGAAAATTCCAGATTTCTGAAAGAATATCAAATGTACTTTTGATATTCCTAATGGTGCATTTATTCATAATTAAAAGCCAAGTGATAGTTATGTGAGAAAAAAAAATATTTAAAAAACAATCAATAATATAATTTATATTTATTTTTTTCCCTTGCATAAATATCAATTGGCTTTTAATTAATTATGAATAAATGCAACATTAAGAATGTCAAAAGTACATTTAATATTCTTTTAAAAATCTGGAATTTTAAAAAATCCGACAAAGTCCCGGTCCCAGTTTGGCCTAAAATACATATATTTTTAAGCTACCATTATTCCACAATTAAAAGAATAATAGATATAGATTTATACGGATGGGGATACAGAACTGCAAAACTATTAGAAGAATCTGTGTATGACGAAATCCTGTTTAAACCAATTTTTTTTTTATCGGTGCAAATTGGAAATGATTGGATCCATTTGAAAAAATCCTAATACATTTGCTAGAGAAGACGGACTTGCTAAAAAGGGAAGTTAACTATAATGAAGTTTTTTTTTTTTTTTTCTCTTCTGATGTGATTCCAATTTGAAAGATTTTTCTATATACAAATTTTCAGATTTTCAAGTCTCCAAACATGTAAAAAAAATTAATGGTATTAGTAATTATTCAGATATTTACATACAAATATAGATTCATTAAAAAATCAATACAGTTTACAACAGAATTATTAATATCGTTAATCCACATTTTATGGCTTAGAAATTAATTTTTTTTTTAAAATTCTATACAGTAAAATCTCTTAAGTCAGAATTGGATAGGAAAGAAGAAAAATCTGTTACAGACAGGTTCCCTTATTAGAAGGTTCATCGTCTGTTGTAAATGCATCATATTATTTTTACAAGTAAACATCCTCTAATCCGGCATCCTAAGGTCCGGCATGCTGGATAGTCAAGACTTTCGGAAGCACAACTGAATCTAGAAGAAATAAAGGAGTGAGTTGAAGAAGATTTTGATGAACCGACAGTTGAAATTTTGACTGATGAGGCCATCATTCAGAGTGTTATAAACCTAACAGCCCCCCAAAGATGAATAGGATGTGCACGCGTCAAACAACATCAGTTGAAATAAAGTAGCTGATGCCTTGAATACATTTATCAGGTTTTCTGTGTGCAGCCGTTCGCTCAACCCTGCGGAAAGCATTAAATTCACATCCTAAAAAATAACATCCTAATAAAATGAAGAGAAAAGGCTACTAGAAAACGAACTGATATTCGAGATTTGTTTAAGATGGCTTCTACGAGTAGGCCTACAGTGCACGTTTTCATTTTATACTCATGTACATATGTTGTATAAAACGTACATTATTAAGAATTTTTCAATTCCTACTATTAGTTCACACTCTCACTATATTTACTTATTTATTTATATATCTTTTTCAAATTTTCAATTGTTAATAAAATACTTATTATTCATCCTATCAAGTTGAAATAATTATTTTTTTTTAAACTTGTACTAGATGACAATGGATGTTAATACAGTTTTTTCAAATTTTAAATCATTAATTAAATTTTAATTAATTAATTTTAGTTTTGCATGGGAGACAAAATGGCAGCCATTGGTTATTGAAGCATTTAATGCATCTTCCTATCTATAAGGGGGATTACCATAGGGGGACCCTGTTCTGTCACCAAGTTTGTCGCCAACTTGGCGATCAAAATGTGTTGCCAAAAGTGACGGCAACTTGGCGATATCTCTCCTATTTCGCCCAATTCCCATAGACTTCCATTGTAAACCTACTTGCTTATAGAAAATCAACCCATTGAGATATTTTAATGCAACAAAAACTAATATTAGCTTAAGGGATTCTATTAAATTTTTCTTGGATGACCTAAGTAGGAATTGACTTTAAAAACAAAATTTTCATATTACTTGTTAATATTTTATTCAAGCTGTTTAAAGAATAAAAAACATGCTTTACTGGTGTTTTCTGATTAATTCTAACTTCTACATGTTTTTCCCCGACATTCATCCTGTAATTTGGAAATTTTCGTAATCCGGCATGCTGCAAGTCCCGAATGTGCTGGATTAGAGGATGTTTATTGCACTAATATGCTCATTTTACATAGATCAACATATTTTTTTGTTAAACACAAGATTCCGTCATAGGCAGGTTATTTTTCTCAGGTTATATTGTACTTTAATTTTATTACCTAAAAATGCATCTACTCATAAAATAAATAAGAAAAAAATATTTTAATTATGGAATAATAGCCATTTAAAAATATGTGCAAAAAAAAAAAGAGTTGGGCTGGGGCCAAATGTTACTTATATTTTTACCGAACAGACCAAATGATTTTCCTACGAGCTGGTTGGAAATTGAACTGAAAATTTCTGCCTGTGCAGAAGAATGCAGTCCAGTCTGACTTAAGGTGGAAAAAAATTGAGTCCTGGTCTATCACGGTTCGAACCTCTCGAGAACAGTAATCTCTAAACCAAGCCCAGACCGAGTGTCGGGAAGGAGAATTGGGCGGACCCGTAAAGACCTTACATCGAATAACCAAAATATTAGCTCACAAAATTTCATAAATTTGGACTCTAAACTTCTATTATATATATTTTTAAAAACGAGTTTTTAGTGAACTTTGCTCACTTCCATATATGTGTTTGAGTTGAGCGGATTCGTTTGAAAATTTTTGAATTTGAGCGTGAACTTTAATCATTTTTGAGAAATTGAATTTGTGTTTGAACTGGCCTAGGATAAACTAGAAGGTTGGCGTCGAAGCAGTCTTTGGGATCAATAAAAGCACGCCAAATTGAATTGACCTAGGATAAACTAGTTCAGGCTAATGAATAGCAGGCTAAACTAGTTTATCCTGTGAACGTTAGGGCAAACTAGTTTGGCCTAGGAAAAACTATATCCTATGGGCGTCAGGATAAACTAGTTTGGCCTAGGAAAAACTAGTTTATCCAATGTGCGTTAGGATAAATTAGTTTGACCTAAAATCGGGTTTGGCTGGTAACATATTTAAAATTTGCTTAGGAGGCCATTTACATAGTAAAACGAACCATAACTTTGTTATTTTCAATAGAAGTACACAATTCTGACAGCATAAATGAACTCTACATCCATTAGCCTAAAAAGAAATTTTCATGCAATTCATACTATAAGTTTCCGAAAAATTAATTATTTTAAAACGAGCGTATTTTAGGGACTGTATCTAGATTGAAGTTCAGTACTCGATTGTTGACTGAGAGAACCCCCTTCTTGATCAAGGTATCTTAAACGCCACTCAAACAGTCATTGAAGATTGCTAGATTACAGGATAGCATAAGAAATTTCAAAATATCTAGTCACTTCTATCAAAGACGGCCCCTTAAATCATCTTTTTGCCGTTTTTAAAGCATAATTTGAAAACTACTTTGAAGAAAAATGTGAAATTTTGGATTTCCATAAAGCAGAACTTAATAAATCTAAATCCATCAAAAAAATTGTAGGTTGCCATTCATATTTTTTTCGAATATTAATTTCATAATTCATATCATAAAATTATAAAAATTGCAAATTCAATGTATTTATGTTTGGGTATTTTAGTATTATTGCTACACAAAAAATGAGCACATTAGGAGTATAATTTCAGGAGATATTAATAAAAATATGAAAATGTAATTTAACATTAGAAGCACTCAATTTTGAATGTTTATAATTAAAAAAATTAACATTCGAATGACTTGAAATTGGGTGTCTAGGCAGAGTTTGAACCAAAAATTTGAAATATCTCGTTAAAATTGAGTACTGCCATTGAAAAAAATGAAGTTTGGGTTTGTTTTAATAGGTAGATGGCCCCCTAAGCAAATTTTATATACATCATTTAAAAGTAGACTTTATTTCCAATCATTTGGTACCAGTAAATTTCTTCTACGATAATTTGTTGAGGAGTTAGGAGGGGGAGTTTACTTTTTTTTCCCCCACGACTGTACACGTCTCTTTTTAGGTGTGTTCGTAATTATATAAATACTAGGGGGCTCTACCGGGGCCGTCGCGAAACAACTTTCTTCTCTTACGGGCCTGATTTAAGATTGCAAACAGGAGAAGTGAGTCATACACAAGATCTGACTTTCCTTTCACCCCTGACCACTTCACCCTCTATGAACTTTTGGCTCGTGCTCGTGGTGAACAATCGCCATTAGTATTGAGTGTAAATTTTAGATAATTTTAAGCTATGTGTAATACAAGTTCTGTTATAAGGGTGTTTTTTAAAATGTGCATTTTCTGTGGATAAAGGATTAACATAAATCAGTAAGTACTTTTTTTTAATCTCATTATTTAAAATGCATTATAAATATCTATACCGTTCCCACGTGGGCTTACATGTGATGGGAATTGTGAGGTTTTATTTTGAAGTAGGGTAGAAAACATAATTTAGAATCATCTAAAAGATAAAAGAGTAATAAGAAAGCCCTTTTTTGTTCTATTTTGTGTCTAGAATTTGTTTTCAATTCAGTTTATAAATCGGAAAGAATTAAAACATTAATAGTACCGAGTTCTTATGCATATGGATAGATGAAAAAAAAGTTTAATGAATATCGTTTGAAAAAATAAATATCAAACATTTTTGTAAAGGGTTTTTTGTTTTTGTAATTTCGTTATTAAAATATAATTCTACTTTAAATAAAAAAAATATCTATATGTAACATTAATCTTAATTTTTTATTTAAATATTCTTAATTACTAATAAATATTAATTTATTTAAATATTCTTAATTACTAATAAATATTAATTTTTTATTTAAATATTCTTAATTACTAATAAATATTATCTAATTTGTAGACTATGGGCCGGAAATGCTGTTCACTGAATTGCCGTTCAAATTATGACAATGTAAAGGAATACACAACTGTTTTTAAATTTCTATCAGATCCTGAAAAAAAGAAAATATGGATTAATAAGATACCCAGGGAAAATTTTTATCCCCAGTTCAACTGCTGTTGTGTGTATTAAGCACTTTGAAGTAGAGACGTTTCATAATTAGAGAAGATAGAATTAAACTCTCAGATGGAACTGAATTAGTTGTCCCAAGGAAAAAAGTTACTCTTTTACCGGAAGCATTTCCTACTATATTTCCTAATGCGCCAAAATATCTTACTGAAAAATTGCCTCCGAAAAGAAAAGATCCTGCTGAACGTATGTTAAAAATTGAAAAAAGAGATTTAGAGCAATTCAATGAATGGTGCCAAAAGGATATCATATTATCCTTCGAAGATTTCACTCAAAAATTTGAGAACAAAATTGACAATAAGTGGTTACATTTATTTAGGGATGATCATATATTGTTTTACAAATTGAAAGAAACAGATATTCCAGAAATTAATGTTTGCTTTAAAGTCTTCAGGAATTTGACAGTAAAAATATATTATGAAAATAATTTAATTGATTTAAATTCTTTTAAATGGTTACTAGGCAATGACCTTAAATGCGATAAATGGAGCAAGTTTGAGAATATTTTAAATAAATTGAATTGCTATAATGAATATTCAATGACATTAAGCGAAAATTTAACTTTTGCTATGAAATATCTGGAAAAATGCATAAACGATGATCAATGCAGTGAGGAAAATAATCTTGTGTTAAAATTTGTAAATCAACAATTGTCACTCGTGCTAAAAAAACTGAAATATATGATTGACCTTATATATTGGTCCGCAGAAATGTACTTTAGCTACCCCGCAGCATACAATTTAATTAGAAACAGCAAGGTTTTAATATTACCGCATCCTTCATACTTAAGAAAATTAACATATTTATGTTCTACAAATTTGTGTCAAAGCCTTAAATTGTATCTTAAAAATAAAGCTGATAACCTAGAAGAGAATGAGAAAACAGTGAACCTTTTGCTAGATGAGATATATATAAACCCCTCTCTTAATTATAAAGCTGGTCATGTCATTGGTATGTCTAAAAATTCAAAATCTGAAGCTACCACGATTCAGACCTTTATGATGATTACATCAGTTATGTCTAAATATAAGGATGTAGTTTCATTATTTCCAGTGTGCAATCTAAATGCTGATACACTTCTTACATATACTAATAAAGTGCTGGAAATGCTCCACGAGTGTGGTTTTACAGTTTTTTCATTGATATCTGATAACAACAGGATAAACAGAAACATGTTTACAAAAATGTGTGGTGGAGAATTAAAACCATACATACGCAATCCTTACAATCCAGATAAAAGTATATTTTTCTTATTTGATTCTGTTTATATAATTAAAGCAGTACGAAATAACTGGCTAAATCAAACTACCCCTGATAAAAAAATATATTTTCCCAATCCTGATAATAAAGATATCATGTGTGCCAGTTTACAAAATTTAATAGATGTGTATGAAAAAGAAAAAGATGCAGTTATAAAGTTAGCTCCTAAACTTTCCCAAAAAGCATTATTTCCCAATTCTATTGAAAGACAGAATGTTAAATATGCATTGAATTTATTTGATGAAACTAATTCCATTGCTTTGGACATGTCGGTAGATAAGTTGGATGACAATGCATTAAGCACAAAATTATTTATTGATTTACTTTCCAAGTGGTGGAAAATTGTGAATGTAAAGCATCCTGAGAAAGGAGTACGCCTAAATGATAGTTTGTCAAAACCAATTAAATCTACAAAAGACGAGAATTTTTTATTTTTAATTAAATTCAGTGAATGGTTAAGTGAATGGAATAAAATGTATACATTGAAAGCAAATGAGAAAAAACAAATGGGTATTCCAACTAAAGGAGGACTTCTGTTAAATGAAACATTTTTTGCTTTAAAATTCACTACAGACACTTTAATTGAAATTATTAAATATATTAATAATATTGATGTTTGAAACGACTAATTCACGATGCATACTTTTAGGGAAATTTCAAACCGATAGTTTAGAAGTCCGCTTTGGACAATACAGACCTGCCAACCTTTGAAAATGAGAAATCGTAGCACACAAAATTAGATTGGTTGGTTGGTTTTTCGCGTTTCACAGCCATTTTTTGACATTTGTAAAAGGAATATGGTTTCAGTCTTTCATCTCCATATAGTAAATTTTTTTCTCTGAAATTTTTTTTACGATTTTTAGAGTTTCTTCTCGTTTCACAGCTTTTTTTGACATTTGTAAATGGAACCTGGTTCCAATTTTTTAGCCCAGTGCAGTAAATGTTGATGAAATTCGTGATTTTTTTCCCGCAATCATTTCAGGATATTCGCAATTTTTTTTCCCACGACGTAATTCCCATTTTCCTATCACGATTCTTTGTTGAAATCTGCACTTTTTTCCACAAACTTTTGACAAAATTTGCATTTTTTTACCACGCTCCTTCGACGAATTTTGCGTTCTTTACCACGATCCTTTGACGAAATTAGTGTTTTCTTTCCGCGATCTTTCGGTGAAATTTGCGTTTTCTTACCGATCTTTCGATGAAATTTGCACTTTCTTACTGACCTTTTGATGAAATTTGCGTTTTCTTTCTGCTATATTTTGACAGAATTCCTGTTTTTTCCCAGATCCTTTGATGAAAATTTTCTTCTGTGACCAATTGACGAAATTGATTTTTTTATGCGGTCATTTGTCGAAATTCGTGATAGTTTATTGCAACCGATCGGCAAAATCTTTCGCAACCAATTAACAAATTTCACTACTCGTTTCCAAATTCTTTTGACAAAATTTGTAATATTTTTCCCTCGATAGTTTATCGATATAAAATTCGTGCTTTTTTGCGCAATGTTTTAACGAAATTCGCAATTTCTTTCTGAACTCTTAACGAAATAGCGATTTTATTCAGTGACCAATGAAGATAACCACTATTTGTTTCTGAGATCTTTGACGAAATGCCCGATATTTTTACACGATCACTTGAAGAAATTCTCAATTTTTTCCGCAATCGATTCATGAATTAATTTGGGGAAATTTCACTAAAGAAAAAAAATTCGCGGACTTCCAATAAATTTCAAAATATACTCGCAGAAGAATCATAAGCTCTGTGGATGAATTTGCAGGGGGAAATACTGTGCAGCATTTTTCATTATGCAGGGCTTACCTTGCCCCTCAAAGAACACCCCCCCCCCCCTTCAATAAACTCTTAAAATGGCACTCCTGTTTCTAAGGAAGGGAATTCCTGTATAAATATTTACAGAAACACGATTCACTCGAGGTTAATATGCATAAAGAGGGATTATGTTAAGAAGTTTGTTTTGCAGCCCCGATTTTCACATAAGCATTTTTTAATGTCCGAATTTTCGGACTAATGACCAATTTTTTAAAACTTCCGGAAATGAATATTTTAAATTTTTGGAAATTCGGAACAAAATCACTCCTAAAAAATATGCTGCGCGGGCTAAAAATCGCAACTAGGAACAAAAAATGCGTTTGTGTTTTTTGCAAAAAATCGTAGTTTAAGACCGATTTTCGTAGCATCGTAGTTTAGAGGTTCAAATCGTAGCAACTACGAATTTTTCGTAGCAGTTGGCAGGTCTGACAATATCGACAGATGAGTGGAGGAAATTACAATATATCTTGTATGCAAGTCATGGAAGCAGAAAGAAAGTTAAAAATTTTGAGTTTAATTAGCTTATACTCACAACAAAATGGAGAATTTCAATTAAAAGATTTAAATTATAATACAACTGTTGATGAAACGGAAGAATTAAACATACCAGATTTATTTTACGATGTGTTTAACAGCAATGGTGATATAGAGATAAAAAATGAAACAATGTCTGTATTGACTTTTTATAGCTGGTTACATTGGATACAAAGTTTCCCACAAATTAAAATGTTGTGAGTGTATTAAGCATATTAGTCAAAGAAAAAATTTCGAATGAAGTGCATAAATACTTGATGTTAGCAGATAAAATGGCCCCAGGAAATTTTATTATTTCTAATTGTAAATGCCTTTCAAATTTTTCAAAAACTAATCAATCATAATTATGAAAGCACTTTTCTAAAATTTCCAGAACCCAAAAAACTTATTATGCAACTCACTATTCAAAAGACTGAACTTTTAGGTCTGGATTTTATAAGTAAATGCAAATGTGGAAACCAATTTTCATATTTATTTAAGTTGTGTTTGTCAGGAATTGCAAATATCTTGTTGAATAACTATACGAAAGTAAACAAGTTGGAAATTGCTCGTCAAACGTGGCAAATGAGGTGCGTTCGTACTATAACTAGTTTTATAATTATTTTTTGCACCCCATATTATACTGAATGTATAATTTTTTGCACTTCATAAAGCGCATAGTCTGATACATCATTAAAATGCACTTCCAACATTTTTTTCCCATTCCCCGTAATGTAACGGAACACTTTTAACTGTCCCTGTAATTAAACTATACATCCGATTTTCCTAAAATTTGAAATAGCTCGACAAAATTTTGCAACAGTTATATCTTTAAAATTTCAGATCATTCGGAAGGCTCTAATATCATTAAAATCCACTTGCAATAATTTTTCCCATTGGCCGTAATGTAAAGAAAAACTTTTGACTGTCCTTGTAATTAAACTATACATCCGATTTTTTCTAAAATTTGAAAGGGCTCGTCAAAATTTTGCAACAGTTTTATCTTTAAAATTTCAGATCATTCGGAAGGCTCTAATATCATTAAAATGCACTTGCAATAATTTTTCCCATTGGTCGTAATGTAAAGAAAAACTTTTGACTGTCCCTGTAATTAAACTATACATCCGATTTTCCTAAAATTTGAAAGGGCTCGACAAAATTTTGCAACAGTTATATCTTTAAAATTTCAGATCATTCGGAAGGCTGTAATATCATTAAAATGCACTTGCAATAATTTTTAACATTGGCCGTAATGTAAAGAAACACTTTTGACTGTCCCTGTAATTAAACTATACATCCGATTTTCCTAAAATTTGAAAGGGCTCGACAAAATTTTGCAACAGTTATATCTTTAAAATTTCAGATCATTCGGAAGGCTCTAATATCATTAAAATCCACTTGCAATAATTTTTCCCATTGGCCGTAATGTAAAGAAAAACTTTTGACTGTCCCTGTAATTAAACTATACATCCGATTTTCATAAAATTTGAAATGGCTCGACAAAATTTTGCAACAATCATATATTTGAAATTTCAGACCATTCGGTTGGGTAGTTTTTGCTCTGTTACATGCGGACAGACAGACGGACGGACAGACGGACGGACTGAACGACGACTATAGGTGCTACGTATTTATATAATTACGAACGCACCTAAAAATGACAGTAGAAAATTCACTTCTAATAAAAGAAAATTATCCGTATTAACAAACATATAAGTGTCATCGACAAATTTCATGATATTTTAGCTTCCTTAATATTAATTAAGTTAAATTGCTTTTTGTGAGGTAATATTAAATGCTATATTTGTTGTTAATTAAATGAAAGTACATAGTACTAGTGAAAAATGCTTTTTTACTAAAAGTTAAATCATACATTATGTAATTTAAAATTTTAATTGGATAAGTAGAATTTTTGTTTTAAATGTTTGTGAAAAGTAATATTTTTACTTATGAGTTTATTGTTATTGGTAATAACAATTCTGATATTTACAATTTTAAATTAAGGCATATTTATTTTTAAACGGAATTTTAATTATTTTTTGCTAAAATTATGCAATTTTAATGTATGATTTCTCCTGCCATAAATTTATATTTCAAATTAAAATCTTTGGCAAAAGCTATGAATAAATGCATTTGAAATGACAGAGCAAGTATAGATTTGAAATAAAGCAAAAACTTGTTTACTGAACCTTGTGTGTTTAATTATTGATGTATAATTCAAACAGATCTTTAATAAACACAAATTTCTCAACAAAATATGATAAAATGGAAATTTATAACCCTGTTTTTAATGCACACATACAATTATTCTATAAGTTTAGTTTGCTACTAAGATCTCTTGCATGACGTCATCCTCACTCTGAATCAGGCCCGTAAGAGAAGAAAGTTGTTTCGCGATGGCCCCGGCTCTACCCCCTGCTAGCTACACTCGGCAACCCCCTTTCAGACACCGCTGAATCTAAAAACACGCTAATCTGATGGGTTTTAAAAATATTAGAAAAGATTGAATTATACTGAAAAAAGTTGTGCAGCCTGTAAATGGGTTTCCATTCAATTCCCTTTGATTGCAAAAATTTAAGGCCGAATCAATTGCTCCAATCCAACAATCCAATGATTGTTTTCGTTTTTGATTAAAGAGGATCAGTTAAACATTTAAAAAGAAGCTAAAATCAAATGAATTAAGTATATAGAGTATTTGTCTCCCGGTATTTTAAAACAATCTCTATAACAATAGCCTAAGTCATGTGACTGTCATCAACAGTTCCGGGCGGACCACTTCGCTTTTTATACTCTAGGTGCCCTTTTGGTACTTTAATGTTAGCCAGGCACAGGTGATAAGTCGCCAAATATTATTCTATTGCCATCATTTCATCTATATTATAATAGTTCAAGTCATCCACTGCCATAAATGCCTAGCCGGTTCTTCGCCTTTCATATGAAAGTTTGGCACATATGTCATATACGTATACAGATGTCATTTGTATATAGCCACGTTTTTTTTTCTGACGCCAATTTGGGGAAAGCATCAACAGCATAAACAACAACATCCGGCTTAACATATCAAGCAAAATAACGATACTTTGGTACCAATTAATTACCCGTTACGTGTATATCATTGGCGTCAGAAAAAAAATCACGCCAATATAGGGTAGGGTGTCCCAAAATTCAATGTAAAAAAAAATATTTTTTAAAAAGATGGGTCTCACCCTCTAAAAAGTTTCTTCTTCTCCTATTATTAACATATATGAAGTAAGAGCTCATTTGAAAAAGATTAAGAGGTCCCTCAAGGTCACACAAGTTCACTGATTTATGTAAAAATATGAAATTTTAATCAAAAGCATAAGTTATGATCAATTATATATTATTTTATTTCTATTAATAGATTTTTAATATCTATTATAACTTATAACAAAAAATATAATGAAAAGCATAACAAAATAGAAAAATATAGCTTAAAACTGCACCTGCTAATTTTATATATATATATATTTTCACCATACTCAGAAGCTTTCAATCATTGATAGTTCTGTTCTTGTATACAATAACACTGCACCATTTTGGGAAAAATCAAGTTTGTTATTAAGACATAAACAGCATATCTTAAAAAAAATATTAAAGATTTATATGGCAAACAAGTGCGTCTAATGAGAAATAGAAAAAGGGAATAATGCAAAAGATCAAGAGAATCAAAAAATGAATAGTGAAAATTTAGTTATGTTATTTGACATAAGTCATGATAATTCAGAACAGCTTATTAAAAATGAAGAAGATTCTCGAGTCACAAACAAAAAGAATATAATAGACCGGGCAGCACAGACATCACCTCATCGAGTTCACGGCTGAAATTCCAGAATTAGTTAAAACTCAATCCGCCTATTGTCCTATCTTGGTGGAAAAACACCTGAAAACCCGATTTTAGTGGTTGACTTGCAGTTTTAATATTGTATTTTCCTGCTCACAGTCCTCCCTGTTTTCATACCTTTGGGTGCATGAAAACACAATGATAAACCTACGAGTCAATCGCTAAAATCGGGATTTCAGGTGTTATCATTAAGAAGATTTATCCTTAAATGAAACAAGAAAAATTGACTGTTTACCAGTGTTAGTTTCCTCTCTAAAAGATAATAATATAAAACTTCTTGGAATTCCAAAGCTGTTATCTGGTACAGGGGAAGCAGCATCTAATGTTTTTTCTTTTTAATTTTTACAGTCATGGAAATGTGATTGTCAGGTTATTGGTATGTGCTTTGACACAACTTTCTCAAACACAAGAAAAGTCAAAGGAACACGTGTTCTTCTTGAATACAAAAATGGAAGAATCCTTCTGTGGTTAGCGCATGTAGACGCATGTTTGAAGTGTTACTTTCAGATATATTTAAAGTATGTCTTGGACTGTCAAGTGGACCTGAAATTATTATGTTTAAAAGATTTCGAAAAAAAAAAATGAATTAAAGTTAACCACTCAACTTACAATATCAAAAAATTCATTGATAGCAGCACCCGATGCTTTGAAATTTTTTATTACAAATCATCTTCAGACAGTTGCTAAACACTTCGTACAGATGATTACATGGACCTGTAAAATCTTTCTGCTTTTACGATTGGAATAGATGTGAACAATATTATTTGGAAAACAGGTGCTCTCCACAGAACTCGATGGATGGCAAAAGTTATTCATTAAAAAATGAACTAATGTTGATGGAAATGAATAATTGACACATCAAAAATTTCAAAGCCTTCAAAGATTCAATCATTTGTTCTGCGTTTATACATTCAATCATGGTACAATGTCAGGCTATTGTAGTTGCACCAGTGAATGGCATTTTAGTGATACAAAGATTGCATGAATATGATTATGTACAACTACACAAAACAGGATGGAAGAAGATTCTACATATCACTCCTGATATTTAAGTGAAGAACTTGCCACTCTTTGTTCATTTTCAAAGCTTCTTAATGCCAAGGAGAAATATATAATAGTAAAGCTGATGAAAAAAGAATTTGTACTTAATATAGAAACTTCATTTAAAATTTTTCAACTTAAATATCTTTCGCAGCTTCTTTCACACTGTATAAATAGACAACAGCTTCCTAAGTGTTTTGGTTAAGAAATCACCAGAAGCACATCCCTTTTAAAGTTGCTGAAGAAATCGTTAAAAATTTCCATGCGGTGGACTATATGCCATGCAGTGGCATGACTATGGTGAGTGAAGCATAGCATTAATTGAAATTTTTAATGATGCAACAAAAGATGAAGATCAAAAACAGTATTTATTGCAAGTAGTTGAAATGCATAGAAAGAACTTCGAGAAGTGCAACCATAAAGATCTTCAAATATGTAAAAATGATTAGTTATGTTATTTATGGAATATTATGCAACATTTCCCTCTTTATTGTTTTCTTAAATTTTACAGGTGTATTTTTCTATATAACATTCTCTTTACATTGCATTCTGAGATTTTGGATAAAGTTCGTTTTTAGTCACTTTCTTAGTAATTTTTCTTACATGTACTTAACTAAATATTACCAAGAGGGTACATTTTTTAGAAACAGCATTTTAAATACATGTAACGTAAAAAAAATATATATAGATATTTTAAAAATAGTAATTTTGTAAGTAACTGTAAAATATTATGGAATTAAAACTATTTTTTAAGCTTTTTGGCGACCTTGAGGGACCTCTAAATATTTTTTTTTCAGCTGAAATTTTACTAGAGGTCTTAAGTATCCCAAAGGAAACTTTTTAGGGGGTGAGAGTCCAAATTTTAAAAAATTTATTTTTTTGGGACACCCTAATATAGGGCCGTATATGACATCTGTACCGAAAGTTTTCCATTTTGATTAAAAAATCAAAATTTCTTTTCGAATAAAACTACATAAAAATTGCCATGGTCACAGAGAATTCTTGGTACTGTTACGCTAGCCGGGTGCAAACCTCGCCAATAACTTTTTTCAACTCGCCAGTTAGCCTTTTTTTTATTTTTCGAGTGGTAAATTAAAACATTGATTTGAAATTGAAATTAAATGTCATGGTTTGTTGCATTATATAACATTTGGCCAGATGTCATATACAGGTTTGGCGTGATTTTTTTTTTTTTTTAAATGAAAATTTGGCGAAAACCTTGTTTTTGAATACCAGTTACATATGTATTTTTGGTACTACTTAGTTATCCCATCGGCCAAAAATCTATCGCCAAACTATAAGATTAAATGCCAATAATGGTGGATCGTAAATGTCACATTCACTTGACTTTAAGTAAGTTACACGTGTTTACGTCATCAAGTGATTTTTATTTCAACATTTTATTTGTATATTTATTAATGTTATACTAATTTAATTGTTCTTTCGTTATTTAAAATAAAAATTATGTCAATTTGTATAATTTAGCGATTTATATAATTTGACGAAATTGGTCGACGGAATAACTAAGTACCGGTATCAAGTACTGGTATTTTTTTAATTATTTTCTGTTATTTTCAAAAGGAAATAAAAAAAATAATTGATAACTATAGAACAAAATAATTTATATAATTAAAAAAAAAAAAATTATTTAAAAAAGAAATAAAAGTAAATAAACATTTATTATTAAATAAACAACAATAGCCGGGTTACCATGTGTGGCAGATGTTATCTGCAACATATCAAGTTCACCCCCTGTTTTTCAAAATCTACTTTAAACAAGTAAATTCACTATAGCAATTCCTTTCTTCCTAAAACAATTCATTGTTCTACATTCATTTATTTATTTTTTCCTTTCACAAGGATCTTTACTCAACACATATAAAGATTTATAGTTTCATATTTTTTTATACTTATTCAAAATGCTCATTCTCGCATATTTACTTATATTTTCATTCCTAACGGTTTTTATTTAAATGCAATCACGATCATATTTAACTCCGTACAGCTGCACTTTATTTTAACCGTCCATTTTTTTCTTTAACGTATTTCATTTGCGCTATAAATAAACTACTCTCATTTTCTATTAGAACTTGATGGGTAAAAAAATGCAATAAAGAAAAGATGTATTTATTGGAATTGCAGTTATAAATTATATCTTCAATTATCATTATGCTTTCTACAGTTCACATACATTTATTAAAGATTACTCAATCACATTTAACTGCAATCTGTTAATGTAAACATAATCGAGACTTTTTGTCGCTCTGAGTCTTGAAGCATGTAGGGTTGCTTCACATTCTGTGGGTGCGCCGAAAGGCTGAGCTGCCACGTTATTTGTCGGCTAATCCTGCAAACAATCCTTTGTCTCTATAATATCGGCGTCAAAAACTTGATTGGTTGGCGATAATACAAGATGCCAAGGCATATGATCTGAGTACGCATGATCGAGGAGATCGCCCCCGACCGCCCTGCTGAACGGTCCACAAAAAGGACCGCTGTTGTTTTTCCTTTTTCCCGTTGTGATGCAGTTTCTCATTAACGGATATGCTTCTACACATAGAGATAAATATATTTAATCTCTGCTTTTACAGAGCTTCGTATTTGAGGCTCCCTTTTTGTGAGATGTCCTTCTGCACATTGAAAAATGAATAAAGACTAATTGAGCTTACATCTATATGTTGGAGTTTTTTTTTACACCATTTCAGCGAACCCGTGAACCACCAGATGTCCACCCCAACTCATCGAACCCGATCTCCACCACACCATGTCAATCAAAATAATGCAATTTTGGCGTCAATTATTAAGTACCCCGGTGCGTATATGACATCTGTGCCTAATATTTTTCTTTTCGTTGTTTAAAAAAAAAAAAAAAAAAAAGAAGTGAAAGCCATCAATTTTAAATGAAAGTTTTGTATTATAACTAAAACGAATGAAGGGATTATTTTTTAAATGAAATTAATGAAATATAAAAATATGCAACGGGAAAAATGTTTGGCGATTTATCACCTGTGTCTCGCTAACATAAAAATACTGAGTTTTTGATTTCTCTATCAGAATCTTTCGATTTGGCAAAAGATTGTTCAAGTCAATTGAATTATGAATAAAAGTAACATGATACATTTCTTAGCCTACATTTAAGGGAGACCAAACTGGTCGCCAAATTAGTTTAAAATAATAACCTTTTCTGAAATATGAAAAAAAGATATGTGTTATGATTAAAATTTGAAAAAAATCAATATTTCGAAAACTAATTTGAATTTAAAAATTCTAATTACCAGTTTTGAGGTCTGTGTATCAATCAATACGGATTTTTGGTGTTAATCGCAAAGTATTCCATATTTTAGGAGAAATCGGCGTGAAACATAATCAATTGTTTAATCAGTCGTTTCAAAGAATCGTTTCATAAATTCGTTACATTTCAGTCGTTTCATTAGGATTTTATATATATATAGGGTAGACATAGCACCTATATTTGTCGTCTGTCTATCTGTAATAATCTGCTGTCCACATATAACAGTGCGAAAACTACCCAACCAAATGGTTTGAAATTTAAAGTATATAATCATTTCAAATTTTATGAAAATCACATGCATACATCCATTACAGGGACATATTGTTATCAATGAAAACTTAATTTTTAAATGTAAACATCATGTTTAGTGCAAGTTTAATTTTAAGCAGGGCTTGGTTATCACTAAAGATTAAAAAGAAATGCATCACTGTTACACAAATAAGGAAAGTACGTACTCTTTACAAGTAGAATTTGATGTTTAAATTGATTACATATTACAGAAAATCAGGAGACTTGGCATGTCTGATACTGTTACATCCTTTTGAACATAATGAAATTCATATGCATTTATGAAATGCACTAAAATATACATTCTGTAGAATATGTGGTGCAAAGAATATTTAATATTCATTTACAGGGCCACGCAAAAGAATTCAGTTATAAAATGGTATAGTATGAAACACTAGTGTAAATGCCCGTCCTAGGACGGTGGGTAAAAATTGTGTTTTTCACTTAAAATTTGAAAAAAACTGATAAAAATAATTGACAATATGGAAGCGGTCAGATAAGCAAAGTTCGGCTAGTTTGTGTTCTAATAAACACACTATTAGCATTTACAATACTTCTGGGTCAACCAGGCTTTCCGGCTATTTTACTATAACAAAATTAAGATTCCTTAATAAAACAAAAAATTAACAAATATGCAATAAAACTATCAGTTTTAAAAAAAGTCTCCTGTGCTGCAACTATTGAAATAATACTAATAATAATTTTTTTAAATAACACTTTGAAACTATATTTTTATGCCCTCCCCGTGATTTCAGTAGTTTTAAGAGTGTTTTAGTTAATTAAATTTTAGCGAAATAGTGACATGCATATAAAGATAGTAGGTAAAATACAGGGCTGTACAAAAGTATTCAAGTATGCTTCTGTCTATTGGTATAAATTGTTGAAAGTGAAATTTCAACCTATTATGCCTTTTTAACATTTCCTACATAGTTGAAAAGTGTTTAAGGATTTGGTTTGTCTGTCTGTCAGAACTCTAACTTGCGTTAATGTAGTTGGATTGCTCAGTAATCGATATGTTATTGAGATGTATTATGCCATGTTCGGCGTAGAAATAAAGAATGTAGCGTTCACAGTTTATTTCCAAAGAAACCTCAAAAGTATTCACTACATTATAGAGTAAGGGGAAATGTTGTAATTTCATAAAAATGTAGCACCTACCTACCTACAGTCATTGTCTGTCTGTCTGTCTGCAGATAACAGTGTAAAAACTACCCCCAGCGAATGGTTTGAAATTTAATCGTCGCACAATTCTGTCGAGTCCTTTCAAATTCAATGAAAATCGAATCAAAACTTAAAAAGATATTAATAAAACTTTTCTTCATTTTATTAAATCCTATCCTACATCATAAATTCAGTGATATCCCATGATAGGTCATGATTCTAGGTTGCTGTGGGGATGACGTCCTATTTAGGGTGGAGTTCCATTATTTCCCTATTACTGAATTTAATCTATATAATCAAATAAATTTTGTATTAATTCATTTTTGCATAAAAGTGCAACAGCTATGGAACCAGGATCTGAATATTAATTAAACTAGTTATAGTACTAATGCATTTGCCACGTTTGACGTACAATTTCAGACTTGTTATTTTACGATATATAATTTAATAAATTTTGTATTCTAGGATTCTGTAGATTGAGAATTGATTTGCATCTTCGTACTTTCCATGTCCAATCGACACTTTCATTCCGTATGCGTGCTATCAGTTATGCAAGTCGATCGCACTTCTTCTGTTCCAGAGTTTCAATAATAATTTTTTCCTTAAAGCAGTACAGGTGTTGCTCAGCTCTGCAGAGCATGTTTTCCAGAAGGGGACGTTTTCGCCGAAAGTATGTGCTAGCAGCGATATAAGATATTTAAAGGGATGGAAGGTGGTTTCTTGGAGATGTTCTATTTCTTGGCGTTCGGGGCTGACGATGATAACAGGGCTTGACTTTATCATTTAGCTTGAAGGTTGCGTTAATGATGCTCGTTGTTATTGTAATACAGCTTTTAACTCCGAAGCTGTTGACTTCCGTAGTGATCATTTCAACTCTGTGATATCCTCAATGACTGTGATATATTTTACCAGTTGTTGTTTCTGAGACTGTTGAATATTTCTCGATGCAAGAGATAATATGTTGGATATAAATACAGAGAGATGGTTCGTTAATTTTACTGAAATATTACCAGAGTAGTATGGCAATAAGAGGTTGTTTAAATTTTAAATATGTTTTGTTTTTAAAACCTATACCAGTTGTTAAATTTGTTAAATAGGGTTTAATCTAGGAAAAAGGGATTTTTAGCTTTTTGGCTAATTGCAGCGAATAACTTCTAGCGAAATAAAAATAGCTTTAGCCAAGGGAAAAAAAGTTTTATTTATACAAAATTTCTATATACATGAGTATTATTTTTAATTATGCAATATGCAAACAAATACATCACTTTGTAAAATTGACCCTTCGAGATTTGTTTGTATACCACACAGCAAATGCTTTTTTTAATGGAAGTTCTTTTATAAATTCTCCTTCCAAATTAATCATCATTAAGTTACTTAAATTCTTGATTATCAGTTTGTTTCTCAAGTCAGTTTTTGTTATATTCATGAGACTGAATCCCCCTTCACTGTCTGCTGTAGACAACAAAAGTGATGCTACAAATTCATACAAAGAAGTCACATTGGGAAACATGCCAGTAATGCCATTTTTATGGGGAAAAAAATAATACAATAAGCTAGCTTCATTTCTTTACACGTTGTAGCCAGAATCTGCATAAATTCAAGTCTGAAAAGTTTATACGACATGTATCTGTACATTGATGATTCAAAGCTAGTGCACATCATATCCCATGCTTATACAATCTGCGATTTTCGTTTTTGCCATATGCTGGAGTCGTGTCTGATGCAAATGATGTCACACTGTTTGAAGACACTTGCATAGAGATCACGAGACAAATTTTGAAGTGTTGCTGCAGTGCGGATGCAATATGAGATTTTTTTTTTGTTCGTTTTTGTGCAACGGCAGCAGGTTTACGAAATGCGAAACAACAAAATGGGAATGATATAGCATATTTCTTTGGCTGTTGCTATTTGGCTAATTCACTAAATGCTTTGAGAGCGAAAAGCACTTCCAGTTAGCTTTTTGGCTATTTGGCTAGCTCTAGATTAAACTCTAGTTAAAAGAAGTTAATAATTAATCAAGTTGATTTTTCAAGTTAGTTGTTTAAGAGGAAAACATCAAACATGGAATTTAATAGTTCACATTGAACATCGTTATAGTCTTAAGTAGATGAAACTTTCATGTGATAGAAGATGTTAAATAAAGTTATGGACGTTGTCATAGACATTTCGCTTTGTAGTTCTGATGTCGTTTGAAAAACTTTGTTGTGTTTTTGCTATTGCTAAACTTCTGCAACAGATGTTCTATTTTGAGATAGTTTATCATTCTGCTTATGCAATCGTCATAAGCAGAATTCTTCTTCTTTTCTCATCCAATAAAGTGACAATGGTATTTCCTAGAATGATGTGTGCCAGAGATATCATCACCAATGTGAGTCTATATATTTATTTATTATTATTTCATTATGCAAGTTCCAGTAGAACTGTTATATCTTATGCTGACCCAGATATACAGTGAAACCTCCCTGTGCGACCATCTCCATTAATCGAACATTTTTTCATGAAACGAAATTTATTCCCATGGACTCAATGCTAATTTTACCTCCATTCAGATACCATCTCAGATGAACTCCCTCCATGAGCACCCCATTTCTTTGAAGACACTTCCATTTTTTCCGGGTCGCTTGAAGAAGGTTTTATTACAAAAATAATTCCGGAGAGCACATTATTTCTCAAACTTCTAAACTAAGTTTAGAATTTTTTTTTTATTTCGGTAACTTTTAAGTGTTTAAACCTCTTTGTGCCTTTTTAGGCAATGAATTTAACTCTGATGACACATTAAGAATGACAGTCCATAAACTCCCCTACTTTATTCTGTCCGGGAACTCTCAAAGAAATAGATAAATGAATGAAATCGTCATTACTTGTTCCCGTCCAAAAAAAAAAGCATTTATTTTCTGAACTTCAAAAGGACAGAGAAAAGTTAAAAAAGATACAACCGTAAAATCAAAGCAAATGTCAATGTATTCATTTTTTAAACTCTGCAGTCATTAACTTATGTAATTAACTTTTGTTTTGATACTTAAAATATTTTTTCCTAACGTGAAAAATAAGTTTTAGAAACAAAAGTAGTGTAAATCTAGATTTAAACATGACCTCCATTAAGAGACCACCTCTCGGAGCGACCCATTTTTATTGGAACGGAACGTGGTTGCTTTAGGGAGGTTTTACTGTATACACTTGTGTACCAATGAATGTCATTGTTCACGATAATTCTAAACTGTCTTTAAGTTATATATGTTTAATTTGAATTTATTTTTATTTTACCTGACTATAAAAACTTAAATCTTGTTTCATCACTGTGTTTGATCTACCTTACACACTTTTGTCTCTACCTTGTTCGTCGGCACCACTACTCTGCTATCCATTTCATATGTTTCAGACCCTGGTTTGGTACCCGGACTGGGAAACATAGCACCTTTAGTTGTTAGTATGTATATAAAAAAGATTAAAACAAACAGTCGCATTTGCAGACCTGCGAACCTTTGGAAATGAGAAATCGTAGCACATAAAATTGAAATTAATCTGGAGGTTGGTTGGTTGGTTTTTCGTGTTACTCAGCCATCTTTTGACATTCGTAAAAGGAATAAGGTTTCAGTCTTTCAACCAAATGTAGTAAATTTTTTCCTTTGAAAATTTTTACACGATTTTTAGAGTTTCCTTTCGTTTTGCAGCGTTTTTCTTTTCCTTTTTTTTTTTACATTTGTAAAAGGAGCCTGGTTCCAATTTTTTAGCCCAGTGCAGTAAATTTTGACAAAATTCCAGATTTTTTTCCTGCGATCATTTCAGGATATTCACAATTTTTCCGCAATCGTAATTCACATTTTTCTATCATGATTCTTTGTTGAAATCCACACTTTTTACCATGAACTTTTGACGAAATTCGCATTTTTTACCACAATCCTTTGTCGAATTTTGCATTTTTTTCCGCGATCCTTTTGACGAAATTAGTGTTTTCTTTCTGCGATCTTTTGGTGAAAATTTGTGTTTTCTTATTGATCTTTCGATGAAATTTGCGTTTTCTTACTGATATTTTGACGAAATTCGCGTTTTCTTTCTGCGATATTTTGACAAAATTTCCGCCATTGAAAACACAAAATCTCAAATCTTCTGGCGGTTGGGCGGTCACCCCCTGAAATCAACACTGCGTTTTTACCACGATCCTTTGAGGAAATTTATTTTCTTCTGTGACCAATTGACGAAATTGATTTTTTTTATATGGTCATTTGTCAAAATTCGCAGTAATTTATCGCAAATCGTGCGATTTTGCACACTATTTCAAACCTTGCCCCTCAAAGAACCCCCCCCCCCCCCTCCTTTCCAGAAATTCTTAAAATGGCACCTTGTTTCTAAGGAAGTGAATGAGGAATTTGCACACATGGGGAAATCGGACAACTACGTGTTTTTCTGATAATTTCAGATTCATACATTCTGAAAATTCCCTCAAAAATGTAAAAAAATAGGCCATTGGTTTTTCAATTAAGCTTAAAGTTAACAGAAAACCACACTACTAGAAAACGCTGCATGATTGGCTGTGACGTCACTGTTCATGATATGCCAATGTTTACATTTTATTAGCAGCCGGCACAGAGCAAGCAAGCAGCGTTTTGGTTCTGTAAGGCTGGGTTTTGATATCATTTTGAAATTTTCTTTACATCCAAATTTATTTCTTCTTTGATCTTTATTACATTTCATTAATCTCGCTGTATAATGGAAATAAAATGAAATTATTTCCGGTGTTAAAGAAAAGTTTCGATTAAAAAAAAAAAAGCTACATTTCTTCCTTTTCAACAAATTCTCCTTGTAAAATATTAGATAAAGCTTTTTTAATGTTACAGTTTCGAGAGGGCCTATCCTATTTAAAAAAAAATATATAAGATGCAGTTACTTTGCATAGATTACTTTAAAACATTCCATTCTCAGGATTGCCACAAGTGACATTTTTTTACTTTCTTCCATCTTTACAAGAAGAAAGTAGTATTGGATTCATGAAAATTTTCAACTTTCGGTTTTCAACGGATTTACTCATTTTAGGAATCAGATTACGAAAAATATGTTTTTACAAAATGTCTGTCTGTGAGTCTGTGACTGTCTTCCCGTTTGTCTGTATGTATGTGACACAAATTTTGCAGTCGCTCTATCTCAAGAACTAATACACGGAATTTAATAAAAACTTATATTCAGTTAGTCCCTGATATAAATTGGTGCTGATTCGTTTTTGGTGTAAATCACTCAACAGGAGGTGCTGCTATGCAGCATTTTTCACAATTTCCAAAATAGCTCAATATCCAGAACTAATGCACGAATTTTCATCACACTTCACATTCTGTTAGTCCTTGACATGAATTGACATGTTATACATTTTGGTGTAAATCACTGACCAGGTGGCGCTGCTATGCTGCATTTTCTGTGACTTCGGCATTAGCTCTATGTCAAGAACTAATGCTTGCATTTTCAACAAACTTCAGATTCAGGTATACCTGGATATGAATTAGTGCTGCATATGTTTTTGTGTAAAGAAGTTAGGAGTAAACATTATCAGAAGACAAACACTCGGTACAACAATAACTTTTGAATCCATTGTGCAACTACTTGACAAGGAATTCCAAAAATCAAGTCTGTGCTGTTTTCTCCTTGAACAACCCCCCCCCCCCCCCCCATCACTTCCCTGCATACTTGTACACTGTAGCATGTTGAAATAATTTTATGCAAACCTCCATGAGTCCAAAGAACAAATTCCAGGGAGGTGCAAGATTTCGGATCAAATGTGCCAGTAGTCTGCTGAAAGCTTTTTTTTTTTTTAATCTATTTTTTGTTAGGATGATCTTGAAAAAATATTTTTTCCCCCTATTCAATAACATGGACCTTTGTGACTCATTTTTCAATATAAAAGTATAATAATTTCAGACATGATTATCAAAGTGATTTATAACTGAACATTTTTTAAAATTTTTCTTCAAGTTAGTTAAATCTTAAGTTGTAAGAGACTGTTGTTGAGCTTTTTTTCTTCTTCTCCTGCGTTGTAACGTCTGGAAATTCGTTTCAAAACATCAATTTAATAGCATTTTCTGCTTTTACCGAAAAAACTATTCGGTTATATCGTTTCTGAATAAGAGCACCGGCCAATTTCGTGTACTTGCGAATAAAATTAAAATAAAAAATGTGTCAGAAAGAAACCAGTTTGAATAAATTGCCCTAATGGAGACTAAAAGCATGAAATATACTAATTTAAAAACAACTAAGACTAAGAGTATTTTCCCAGAACAGTTCGCGTGAGAAAAGTTTTAACGTATCAACATAAATAAATGACGTATTAAAAATTCAAAACTAAGCTTCTACCACTTTTTTTTTTCAAAATGAAAGATTGAATTTCATAAAAAGTGCTCCACTCCTACTTAGAAATTTTTTTTACCACATGGATATAAAAAACTAAATCAAATTATTTTCCACAGGCCGTTCAGGAACCCTCTTGACGAAAAATACTTAGTTCCTCTTCCTATAATATTTAATTGTTTTAAATCGTTTTATAAGAATAAATGTTATTAATTTTTCATTAAATAATGCATGTTACAATAACTGCGTAATGTCAGCTAAAATAAATAGCGTAATAAACATGAATTTTATAACGAGAAATAAAGAAAGTCGATATATCAAACGCAGTATTCAACGTATAGTGGCTCCGAACGCGTATCAACAGTTTGTTGTCATGAACTATGACGTCAGAAGACCAGCATAGGAAAAGTGTCGTTTTCGCCATACGATAAATAGTGCGATGTAAAAACAGTCATAAATCTGTAATTATTAATCGAAATAAAAAAAAATATATGCACTGTTCTTCATATCTTTTCATGTTTTGTTGTATAAAGATAAAATTAGAAAACGTGAAAATTCCACATTCCTGTATAAATATTTACAGAAACACGATTTACTCGTGGTTAATATACATAAAGAAAGTGTTTTATGTTAAGAAGTTTGTTTTGCTTTCCAGACCAAATACTTAAAAAAAAAACTTTTAAAACATATTTTTAAAAACCTTGTACAACTTCTACGTTTAACAGTCAACTTATAAAGATATTCAGAATAATTAGAAACAGAATCATATTTAAATAAAAGAGAATGTTTATACATTATTTATTTGCTGTTTGTTAAGTATTATTTAAGAAAATTCCCCTATCTCGGTGATTTCCATAGGAATTAATTATGTACAAATGCAAGTTCCTCAACATTGTCCAGTAAATAATCTGTTTCTAGCTAAGATAAGGGAGTAGAACAGTTATTCTTGCTAAGTTGCGACCCTATAAAATTTGAATAGATTGTATTATTTATTAACTTTTACTTTAGTCACTTCCTGACAAACAAATAATGTACAATTTTTTCACAATTTCACTTTGATTATAAAATGTTTGTTTTAGAATTTAAGGAAATTTTATTCATTTGTTTTAATTCTCAGAAGAAGTCATGAAATTTAAAATTTTATTAATTGAAAAAAAGTTTTATAACTATCCTGCACTAAACTTTCCACTGCTGTATAGCTTTTTTAATTGTATACAAATATTTCTTTTTTAACATTGCTGGGAAAATATAATGAATTAATTTCAAAACTGTGTCCATTTTTACATAACAATTTGACCCTATAGCATTAACTGTGTATAACAATAACAAATCTTGCTAGATGGCAAAAAAAGCCATTTGTTACCATTCCTTCCATGCCGTGTGGAAGCAGCAGGACAATGCCACTCTGCCTCACCCACTTGGCTTGGCCACTGCTGATGAACTGGTCGATGATGCACTGTGTCGTGTTCATGAAGTCTCCAAACTGCGCCTCCCACATCACCAGCGCATTTGGATTGGTCATCGAGAAACCGAGTTCAAAACCTGAAAGAATTTAAAGAAGAGAGGAGCATGTACTACTGGGATCAAAAGGTATCTGGAATGCTTCACTTAAAAAACATCTATGGTAGATATCGCCTGCAAAGTTTTATCAAACATTTTTACGACCTAAAAATAAATTTGTTTTCAATAAGACAAGAATTTTCCCTTTGTTGATTTTCCGAAATAGTGAATGTTACTGAACAAAGAACATGCATGAAAAATTTTGTTTTTGCAATGAAATTTCTGCTACAAAAAAGCATTTCAAAAAACTTTTAAAGACAACTGTTTATCAAAAACAACAGTATTTGATTGGTTTAACAAGTTTAAAGAGGGTCCGTCGTAGATGACCTGCGATCTGGTAGACTCCGATTAATGATCAAGATATAAGGTACAGAGGATGGGCGATTGCTGTTTGACAACAAAACATTGCTGAACAAGTTCCTATATTATTGGATTCCTGTCAAGCAATTTTAAAACATCATTTAGGGTTGCAACCCATCGCTTGTCGAGTTGTTTCAGAGACAAACAAAGTGCTCAAGTGGTGCTTTCTCAAATTAAATAATATATGTACCAATGAAACCTAAAAGAGAGGGAAATAAATTATAATGCGAGAAATGAATTTAATAGTGAAAATTACGTCCTATATTAATACTTTTGATATATTCCTTTTCAAAACACATTATTACAGGGGATGAAATTTGGATATACGTTTTTGATACAGAAACAGCTCAACAATCAAGTGAATGACACTTGGAAGGCGAAGCAAGGTCGAAAAGGCAAAGTCACTCAAGGAAATATTAACTGTTTTCTTTGATTGTCATGACGCTCTGCATTATGAATTCCTACCAAATGACCAGACAGTCAATAAAAATAATTATTTGAGCATTTTGCATCATTTGCACGAAGTAATTTGTCAAAAACACCCTGAAATGTAACAAGAAAATTCATGTGTCTTGCCTTCTGAGAGTGCAATTATTATTCGAGAGTTTTTAACCCAACGTTCAACAAATACGGCGCCGTATTCATCTGATAGGGCACCCTGTGTGTTTTTCTTATTTCCATGGTTGAAATTGCCTCTTTGTGGTCACTGCTTTGAGTGCATTCATTCCAATAAAAGAAAATTCTTTACAAACTCTGAAGTGATTTCACAAAAATGACTTTCTCCAACACAGAGTACACAAATTTTAAGATCTTTCAACTTTGTTACGTAACAATAACACAAGATCAATCCTCAAAATAACACTCTTTCCACTTCTTTTCCATCTCACAAATTTAAAAATCTTTAAATCTGTTTAGTTTCTAATTTTTTTTTCTGCTCTATTTTTCCTTTTGGTGTCACAATAAAAAATCAGTTATTTAAATTTCCAGTGCGTTTTCCCAAAACTTCTGCCTACTCTTGTCTCTCCTGAGCATGGCAAATCTCAAAATGTTTAAAATACTATTTATTTTCTACTTATGTTCAGGTGGGGAGGGGAGAAGCCTCATCAAAAATGGCAGTTAAAGAACTATCTTAAAATTAATGTTTCACATTGAATCTATTTTGCTAACTTTCCGTAGCAGTTATTTTCTGTGGATTAGCCAAATTGCTAAGGTTGGTCAAAGGTCAGCATTGACACTGTTTACAATGTTTAACCATTTCAGTGCTTTTACTGCCCGTCTCATCTTGGGGGGGGGGGGGGGGGGTGAGTTGAAGTGGTTAAATGTATGTATATCCATTTAAAGAATGAAAGGCATTTTTGAAATAATAGTCTAGAGCTCTTTTTCTTCATTTGTTATTGAATGCTTAAACATAAACAAAGATAGAAAATTGGGTTGCCAACAAAATTTTCAAGTTGTCAGTTAAAAGCATACATACACCCATCCCCTCTTTCTCACACAGTTAATATTCCCCAAAACACACAAGTTTTTTTATAGACTGATTGAGGAAGAATAATTGCAAGTATAATAATGATATATCAGGAACTGTAGGGTATTTCATTTTTCCAAAGATGTGATTTTCATATGACTTTGCTTGCGCCCAGAGTCTGAGTGATGTAAAAGACATATACGCCAAATTTTTAAGAAGATTGGATAATATTTAGAGGTTGCACACACACTTTGATCACTTGTGTCTCAAATTAGTGAAATATCTAATATTGAAGTACTTTGTACTAATGGGCTTCTCATGTGGTTTCCTTCACCTTTTGAAGGTAATTTAACTTTAAAATGGAAACCATAAGAGGAATTTAGCTGCTAGGAAAGGTGCATAGTGATGAGTTTTTATGAGTCCCTGCCTAGTAATGAGTTTTTATTAGTATTTTGTCCCTGCCTAGTAATGAGTTTTTAGTAGTATTTTGTCCCTGCAAAGGAGCAAGTACTTTTAGTTTTATTTATCATCACAAGGAAATGAAAGAAAGACTTTTGTAATCTACTAAATCTACCAGTCCTAAACTACAGGAAGTGTAGAAGAAAGCAAATATTCCTGTTAAGACAGAGGAGAATATCAATGCTAGTTTACAGAAGATGTACAAAGAATAATGAAACCTGAGTATAAAGAAATCGAGAAACACGGATAAAGCAAACGTGAAACAGCAGATTTGATAACGTGATCTCATCAAGTTATTTGACATTTCCTGGCAAAATGTGATGGGCATGACTAGCATATCACAAGATAAATTTCTTAGGTCACAAAGAGAAGATGATATGAGTTCGTCAGTTAGCAGAGTGGATAAGGTTTTTGCCTAAAAAAAAAAAAAAAAAAAAAAGAACTAAGTGTACAAACGGGTTAACTACTTCCAAAATGTCCTAAAAGACAGAAATCATCTAAGAGAAGATTACAAAGAGTTATTACAATTCTTACTCTTGCACCTAGAAGGTTGGTCTTAAAACGACTTCAGTTTCAGGATTCCAGAGGCTCTGCATCAAGCAAGGTGGATGGCAAAGGCAGTATATGTACTTAAAATTGTACTCTTCGCTAAACAGTTGAATATTCCTCAACGAGAATTGAAAGGAATGAAAAAAGTTGCACATTGTGTCAATCATACATGTTCACTTTTGGCTTGAGGCAATTTTAAATCAATGGGCTCCAAAGAATGATTTGAATATGCTACAGCTTTTGAACACTTACCCTGATGCAGATGTTAAAAAAGTTCTCTCACAGTTGCTAAATGATACAGATACTTTTGGTATCTTTTAGAAAGAAACGTAGGATTGGCTTTTTTGGACGTAAGTATTACTCCGGCTAATAAGGAAAGTATGACTCTAAATTTAGAAACTAAAACTGTAAAGAAAAAGGAAATGAAACTATTCCAGGTAAAAAACTAGTTCTTGAAGGAAAAGACCTGAATCATTTCGTGGGTCCACGATGTGACAGAATACTGTTCTCTAAGAAGCCATGTGAATGCTTTTATTATGGTCAATGATACAGCAAAAAGAGGAATTGATCTCATTAAACGAATTGGTCAGGGACAAATAACAAAAACAATTCTTGTTGAGGGTAATTGAGCATTACAGAAAAGTCGTCACCAAGTGAAAAAAGAAGAGATTGCATCGTTCAAAGTTGATTAATATAACACATGTTTTGCATATTATGCTATCTATTAATCTTAGTGTCTAGTTTTAGTATTATTTGAAGTTTGTGATTTCTAGTTTTCCCAATAAAAGTAATTAACATTAAAAAATCGTATTTTTGCCTACTTTTACAAAACTGATCAAAGTGTGCAACCCCTCAATATTATCCGATTTCAATGAAACTTGGCATATATATCTTTTATATCACTTACAAGGGTACCACCAAACATGATGCGCACAGATTTTGATGATTTCAGAGTATGTTCTTGGGGTCATACCACTAATTATTCTGATGAAAGGGTTTCTTCAAATGGGCCTTAGTTTTTGAGAAATTGGGGGTTAAAGTTCAGCATATATTTCAAATACCCGTTAGTGTGCCTTTCTGAATGTGAATTCGTGGTGCGGCGGCAGCGTTGAGAGCTTACGGATCAAGACATTGAGGGTTTGATTCCACTTCGAGGATTTTTTTTTCTTTTTTACTTATTTTTATATTTTTCATACGTTAAAAATTTTAAACAGAATTGGGCATTCTACAGCTTTGAACTTTGATATTTTCTTAATAAACTACATTTAGATTTTCGAATTTTTCATGGCAATTTATTTTTCTCTTCAATTTTTAAACTAATATTTCTATTTACAAAACTCCAACACTAATTTATGCCTAAAACTTTTTTTTTAAATTAATTATTATTTACATTTTTTATTTTAAGCACAATTCTGAAATAATGATTTTTCTTTTTTCTATCTTTTTTTTCTTTTAACTTTATGGAATTTTAAAGGAAAATTTATCCTTTTCTTGTATAAATTATACAAAATAATTTTCAGGTGCAATTTCTCAAACGTATTTAGGGTTAGATAATTCAAATAATGCATATCTTCGAAAGAGTAATAAAATATTAAAGCAGTAATGCTTAATACAAGTTTTTTACCAGTATTGCAAATTTTTAATACTCTGTAAAATACATTTATCTTTAAAGTTCAACCTCAACATCATTTTTCGTTTGCACAAATAAAAAATTAAATTAAAAAAAATATTTTTTTTTTTTTATTATAGCAAATAAAAACACTCTTTACATGATTCATAAAAATTCAACTGGATTGCAAAAATCGTCTGTTAATGAGATAAAATTTACGATACATATAAATATATTTATATATTTTTTAATCGTCTGCTTTTCTTTTCTGGGTAATATTGAAATAAATAAAAATTTCTTTTATTGATCTCGTTTACCTTCTTTTTCAGACAATTAGAAGATTTGAAATATTGTTATATATAGGGAAAATTTCAGTATGAAAATTGAAAGAAGACTACAGATTGTGACAGATTGAATGCTAAAGATTGTGTTATGGAAAGAACCAACGCTGATGCGAAAAATTCTCGTTTGGAAGAGAAACAAAAAGGTCGAATTACAAATGTATTAAAATATTGCGAGACGACGTTACAAAATTATGATCTGTTTAAAAGTTCTCCACCGGATGAAATATCCGGTGCTGCTATTCCGGTGCAATTTTAGAAATATTAGAAGATCGACAAATTATTGAGGTCGAGGAATTGATATTGAATGAAGAAGATGAATTTAACGAATTTACAAAAGTATGATTTTTTACTTTAGCCAAAAAAAAAAAAAAAAAAATTTCGTTATATTTCATTGTTAAAAAATATCGAAATCAAACAACTGAATTTTAAATATTTTTTTATAGTATCCGGGATTTCATGAAGATCGTGAGAATTTTTACCTGAAGAATTTGCACCTGAACCACGCCATTATATTCCATTGTGGTACAAAAAGATTGCTGTTGCATTAGTTGTAGCCTGTAATAAATAAGTAAAAAAGTAAATAATAAAAATGAAAAAAAAGGCGCCAGGGTGGAATTGAACCCGCAATATCCTGGTCCGTAAGCTCGCACTCTACCGTTGAGCCACGAATTTATATGCAGATAGTCATACTAATGGGTATTTGAAATATACGCTGAACTTTAACCCCCAATTTTTCAAAAACTAAGGCCCATTTGGAGAAATCCTTTCATCTGAATAATTAGTGGTATGACCCCTACAACATACTTTGAAATCATCAAAATCTGTGCGCATCATGTTTGGTGGTGCCCTTGTTAGACTCGAGGCGTAAGCAAAGTCTGCAAAAACTTCACATTTTATTTTTTGCCTTATAAAATGAAACACCCTAAGGAACTGTTTTAATTCTTTAAAACAGTGAATTAATTTTGAAAAGTAATATAAACACAAGTCACTTGGTAAAACATTTTGGGACCTGCTGGAATGCATTTTAAGCTTTGATCATGACTCCATGCATTAACATCAAAAGCAACCAAAAAAAAAAAAAGAAGAGAAAATAAGAGCAAATGTTGTTAATTACCTAAAACAGCGTACTCGGAGAGCGAGCTGTTGCAAACAGTGTAGGGAGCTTGATCAGGCCACAGGTGGCAGAGAGGTCTGTAGGTGGTCTTATCAATTGTCTGATGGTGGAGGACATGATGGCGATGGCTGGAAAATACACAACATTTCCAGTGTTAGTGTAATAAAAATGAGAGAATAAATTTTAAAAATCAAAAAACCCGACTGCATAAACAGCGAACTAATTAATCATTTCTCATCAATGTGAAACTATTTTTTATATTATCTACTTTTTTTATTTACTTGTATTGATGACTTTTAAGTTGTGTTTAATTGTTAGTTCCTGTCTATAAACACTGTTTTGATAAGGCCTATAGATGTCTAGGATGGTTAGAGTTGCAGTCAAGCTAGAGATCCTACCGACACAACTTCCAGGTTGTGTCATATTTAAAAAGGAGCTTCTGACTGTAAAATACTCAATGATACATCGTCTTCATTTTGAAAGACCTATCCAATGATAGGCCACTTAATAAGATGCGTAAAAAAAAATTATATATATAAAAAGAATCAGAAAGAATATATATATACAGTAGAAGACCTTTATAACGCAATTCTATATAACGCAATTCTCCATATAACACACAACTCCTCAGATGTAAACAATGATTTTTGCAGTTAAAAAGCACCTGCATTTTCACATTGTAAAATACTGCTACTCTCTAGAGGACTAAATTTGATACATTAGTTCAACTTTATCTTCTAATTTAAGACCTTTTTACTGTAAAAAATGCTATTATTACAATAAACATTTTTGAAAATGTCTAATATAAGGGATGGTTGTGTCAGTTATATTTGGATTATGTTTATGAAGTAAATTTAACAATGTCTGACCTATATTATGCAAACATTTATAATTTGGATAATTCTTGGTAACAAGGAATGCAGTATAAAGATATTCTAATGTATTTTGATATGTTTCAGACATATTTGGCCATGTTTACAAGGTGAATTTAATGATGTGATCCATATAACGCAAAATTCTATATAATGCACAATTCTATATAATGCACAATCTTGCGTTTTTAGGTTTGCGTTATAAAGATCTTCTACTGTGTGTATATATATATATAAGACTAATAATAAGCTAGAAGCAGCAGGAGTCGTTTGGTGGCTTCCGCTTTTCGGTGTATTTAATTTGTGCAATTTCCCTGTTAAATTTGTCCGGTTTCAATCTTTGATTTTTTTTTTTTTTTTTTTTTTTTTTTTTTTTTTTTTCATTCTGGCTTCCGCTAGAATCTCTTATACTCGGGACATGGCTGGGGACCTAGGAACCTAGCTTCCGCAAAAGAGTCAGTATAAGTGGAAGAATAAAGGGCTGGCAAGAGGCCTCTTTTCGTCTGCAGCCCTTTATTCTTCCACTTATACCGACTCTTTTGCGGAAGCTAGGTTCCTAGGTCCCTAGCCATGTCCCGAGTATAAGAGATTTCAGCAGAAGTCAGAATGAAAAAAAAAAAAAAATCAAAGATTGAAACTGGACAAATTTAACAGGGAAATTGCACAAATTAAAGACATTCAAGTCATATTTCTGGCATAGAATTTTGTTATGTAACTTCCCAGCATTATGAAAATGAAAATAATTTTTTACAGGACCGTTTTTCTTCTTCTTGTGCAATATCAGGCACACTAAAGGTATATGCATTTATACCCCAGAACAATAACACTCTTTTATGCAAAACTTATTCTAATTCCGATACAGGCAAAATTGTAAAAGTAACAAAGGAAGAAGGAGAAATTGAACTGGAAGAAATAAATGGTTATGTAACATGCATTTATGATAAAGAATGGCCTGTGTACTTAGCATAAATTATGACACAGAAGAAATTAAGATCAACTTCCTGCATCCACATGGCCCATCATCATCATTTTATTTTCCAGAACACCCTGATGTTTTACAAGTGACAGCGAATACAATACTAACTAAAGTTAATCCTAGAACTGTCACTCGTAGAACATACAAGCTATCTGAAGATGAAATGCATTCTGCATCCATAAAATTAAGAAAATTGTACTACAACTGATTAGTATTTTCAATTCTAAATATGATTAACATAATTTATAAGCCATACATTTTCATTTTTGGATTTCAAGTATGTATACTTATACATCATTGGTGTTTAAACTTTAAAAATATATCTTGAATAGCACAGTTAGATATTTATTAAATGGTTGATTAAATCTATTTTTTTTTTTTTTAATCTTGTATAAAACCTTCTGTCTTTTATATGTGTATCAACTTTCCTAAAACATTTAAAAAATAAAATAGATTATTCCCTGAATATACAAATTGGGATAAAATATTATGGTATTATTTTAATATTATCTTTTGATGATTAAAATTTTATTTTCTGTATATTCGGTATGGAATTTTAGTTTAAAATGCAAAATTTGTCACTTGTTATGAGCAAATTCAGATGCAAGTAGTTTTCTTAAAATTTATTTTTCATGAACCCATTGCAGTCCCAGGCTAAAACTTTCAGATTCTGTTTATAGTAAGTTGAAAAATAACACATTTTTTTAGAACATTTTCAAAATTACAACTTTAAAATTTTTAATTTTAAAATTTAAATTTGATGAACTTGAAATTAATTTTTTTTTTAAATATGCATTTTTTAGTCATGCAGTATATCACATGAAAGTACAATTCATATACTTTCCAACGACACCAAAATCAAAACTCTACTTTAATTAGGAAAGAAATTTGAGCCTATTTTGCATTGCAAGAATTGCTAAAATTTGACAAATTTGACCAAATTTAAATTTAAATATTTAAAAACTAATAGCAATATGAACTAAAAACACTGGATTTATTCATTTCTCTATTAGTGCAACAAATAAACTAAATTTCATCGAATTTGGAGATGGTCAAGTTGTGGGCTGTGTTGATTTGACATGGAATGACCCTACTGTAAGCGATTTCATTTGTGTGTCCCTGTCAAAGAATAAAAAATGCTATGAATGTTCTGTTCTAACGGGATTGTAGTGAAATTCAGTGATTTAGATCCATTTGAAATAGCATAATGTCATTAAAAAACTCTGCAAACGATTTTTCCCCCTTTTACCCTCGCATGTAATGGAATACTTTTGAGTGCCCCTGTCCATGAATCCTACACAGTACCTTTATCCATTTCATGAGTCTATTTACGGGAGTGAGGGCGTGGACCGAATGCATAAACACTTTTCAACTTTGTTGGAAAGTGTTAAAAAAGAGTGCACAGCAATGATTCAGTAGGAACTCTTCCAATTCAGTTACAAAGTGTAAAAGATGAGTTTTCTTGCTTAACAGGTTCACTCACTCATTTGACCTTCTCGAGCATCCGTACGAGAATTGGATGGAACAGAATAGTATGGGATCCTAGCTCAAAAACTGAAACTTTTATTTGAAAACTGGGGGCAGTACCTGAATGTGCCCCGTTCCACATCTTGACCGCTCAGTCGGACATGAATGCCGTCTTTGAGAAGGGAACCGAAGGCCAGTGCTTCTGCCAATGCCCAGTCCACAATGCGGCCGTCCACCATCTCCATGCGAGACTTGAGGATGCGCTTGATGCCCGGATGAGTCTTGAAGTTGCCGGGAGGAGGGGAGCTGAAGGCGACACCGATGTGACGGAGGATCTCCTCGGACACACCTGTCGGCTCACACTTATGCATGCTCTTGTCGCCAAAAAATCCTTTGAGAGAAAATCAAAATGAGCATTTTAATAACCCATAAAAGTAATAGATGTCAAAACATACTTTTCTTTGTTTCCATGTTAAAGGGTTTCATTTTTTAAAGGTTTCAAACAATCCATAAAATCTTGCACCAAAAACTATATCTACAGAGGCCGAACCTTTTTTAAACAAATTCATTTTAGTGCCAAAGAGGGAAAAAAAAAAAAACTTAGTCTGCAGCTGTACAGAGCAATTAGTGTTCACAGCTAATATGTTTTTGAAAGTATAAATTCTCGTATGGTTTTTGGAATTTTTGTTTACGTGCAAATGGGCAGTTTTAAAGAACAATTGGACAGAAGGGTCTATTTCTGCCGGTGGGCATATTTTAGTCAATAGGATTGGGTCAATGGATGTTTTTTTTTTCTTTCAAAAAGCCTTACAATGAAAAGCGTAATTGGTGTTGGTTTTCTCTACCATTTCCACGCAAACACTATTGACAAACTTTAAAGACCCACAAAAAAATGAACATCCGTTGAAAGCATTATTGAAAACAATTTATGGTACAAATGCATCACCACAATTTTTCAATGCTTTATCACCTTTAAAGGATGTCATTGTTATTTTAATCAATAAAAAACGGTACTTTTTGGTTAGCCGGGCGACAGTATTATGCATGCATATACCGTATTTTTCAGCCTATAATCCACAACGGCGTATAATACGCAGCTGCAATTTTGTGTGTTTATAAAAAAATTTCAGCAGATAATCCACATCGGCATATAATCCACGGACTATATGAGGATTACTCATTGTTTTCAACATTTGAAAGTACTACTCATAAGCCACCTCCCTATTTATTGAGTTGCTCTATTTAAATACTTGTAATAAAATAATTGAAAAAAAATAAAAATAATTAAAAAATAATTACAAGTTGAAAAATACAAATACTATTTTTTTATTGAATCTTATATCTAAAATGTAGACTGTCTTGTGAATACAGATACTTGTATAATAATTGCTGCTTTTAAATCATCTTCCGCTTTTATAATAACGTTCAATTTAAATTCTGCAGTGTTAAATAGCATGTTTTCTATTAGACATGCAATTTTTGAAAGAGATGAGTTGAGAAATGCTTTGTTCTTCATAAAAACATGTTGCCAAAAGGCTAAAAAATATAACATAAAAATTGGAAGCCACTCCCACTTGCACGTACACGTCTTATGTGAACAAATCACGAGCAAATCTGCAAACAGTCGATAGTAGACAATCGTGTGATAGCTGTTTACATTTGTATTTTGACTGCCAGTAGAAACTGGATATCATAGCAAACGCGGCAGCGTTAAGCTATAATATGATTAAGAAATAGAAAATGCAAACGACTTTCTTAAATTTCTGGCGAATTCTGGCAGTGGGTGGATTAACTTCGTTTTTTTTTTTTTTTTTTTTATCCTCTTGTTCAAACTTAAAATAGATTTTTTTTTCATCTTTGTATGTTTGACGGTCGCTGAGAAAATCAAATTTGTCTTTTATAATGTCTCCATAAAATTATAGCAATCTCTCCTTTTCATTTTTAAATTTTCTAATTCAATAATTTCTTTCGTGTTGCCACTCCCTAAAAAGCAGTACAATAATTAAAAAAAAGGATAACACGTGTACTTTTGTTTTTATAAGTCAATAAAAATTGAAATTCAACTGATAGATTTTTGTATTTTTGAAACCGAAGTCAACCTAAGCAGATAATGGATAATTTTCATAAATATATATATAAACTTTCTTGATTAATATTTTGTCCTGGAGTAATAGACACAATGGAGCACAAACGAGTTGATAGGAAAAAAAACAGGGTAAATCCCAAGCTTCTGTTCAGGAGCTAAAATTAAGTTTTTTTCAAATTATCATCATAACATCCTGACTTACACAAGCGATAGGTATGCAGTAATATAAATACTTCACATACTAAGCATACCTTAAAAAATAGCATTCCATCTATTTTAAATAAGGAAGAGATGTCATATATGCACCAGAGTACATAACTGACGCGATAATGGCATTATTTTGCCTGATACGGTAACTGAGCTATTGTTGTTTAATTATTAATTATTTTTTTATTCACTTTTATTTTATTTTTTAAAATTATATAAATTGTTTTGTTTTATAGTTATTAATTAAACTTTTCATTATTTATTGTTATTTCCTTTTTAAAATAATAGAAAGTAATTTAAAAATATATATGTAACTGCTATTCGAAAACGAGGTTTTTGTCAAATCGGCGTCAGAAAAAAAAACCGCGCCAAACCCGTTGTGTATATGGCATCTGGCCTTAAATAATTAGGGTTTCGTTTAACTTTAGGTACTTTTGCTTGAGATATTGTCAAAAATGTACAGCAAAAATATACGGTACTACTTGATTATCCCGTCGACAAATTTCGCCAAACTATTCGCTAAATGATACAAACTGACATAATTTTTATTTTAAATAACGGAAGAATAAATAAATTAGTAAAACATTAATAAAAATACTAATAAAACCTCGTGGCACAGATGTCATATACGCTCCATATTGACGCGATTTTTTACGACGCCAATTTGGCGAAAACCTCGTGGCACAGATGTCATATACACCCCATATTGGCGAGATTTTTTTCTGACGCCAATTTGCGAAAACATCAACAGCATAAACAACAATATCCGGGTTACCATATCAAGCAAAATAACGACACTTTGGCGTCAGTTAAGTACCTGTTGCGTATATGTCCTTTGCGTCAAAAGAATCGCGCGAATATGGGACCGTATATGACATCTGTGCCAACCTTGTTAATACATCATCTATATCCGGTTTACCATATCAAGCAAAATAACGACACTTTGGCGCCAGTTAAGTACCCGGTGCGTATATGGCATTGGCGTCAAAAGAATCGCACCAATATGGGGCGTATATGATACCTGTGCCAAAATGTGAATTAAAAATCACTTGATGACATAACAAACACGTGTATCGTGTTTAATGTCAAATGAATGTAACATTTACTATCATCCATTATTGTCATTTAATCTCATAGTTTGGCGATAATTTTTTGGTCGACAGGATAATCAAGTTGTACCAAGTATGGTACAGATGTCACATACGCACCACTTTGGCACGATATTTTTTCTGACGCCAATTTGGCGAAAACCTCGTTTTCGGATACCAGTTATATGTATATTTTTAAAAAGGGATTAACAATAATTTAAAAAAAGTTTAATTAATAACAATAAAACAAAACAATTTATATAATTTTAAAAAAGAAAATAAAAGTAATTAAACAATTTATTAATAAATAAACAACAACATACGTGTTACCATATCAAGCAAAATAACAAAACTTTGGCGCTAAATAAGTACCCCGGTGCGTATATGACATTGGCGTCAGAAAAAAATCGCGTCAACGTGATGCGTATATGACATCTGTGGCGGTTCAAGTATACTTTGAAATCGGTGAGTTTCATCGCCAAAATCGCCAAGATGCTTAATGATCATCGCCATTGAATATATAAATAATGCCATATTTGCAAACTTATAGGTCAAAATATAAGTGGAACCTCGGTTCACGACCAGTTCGGTTTATGTCCAACTTCGGCGATCAAAATTTGACTCGGTTGGCGTGCAATATCTCGGTTCACGACCAAGGCTGCCGAATAGTTCAGTTGGCAACCCTCACATAACTGTTGTTATTAGTGAAGTTTGGAGTAAGAAGTGCTTTGTGTACCTTTATTACTGTAAAAAAAAAAATTAACTTTTTGTTTTACTTTTATTCAGGTTTGCGCTAATATTAGCTTTCATTGCGGCTTCTAACAATGAAAAAGTGCTTAGTGATAACAGTAGTAAGAAGCTTAAGCGAATTACTGTTCAATAAAAGAAATCGTAGCAAAACATGAGAACGATGTTAGTATAATCGGTCTAGCTAAACAATACGATGTAGCCTAAACCTTCGATTTCCACGATAATCTATCTATCTATCTATCTATCTATCTATATATATATATATATATATATTTATTATGCTATCGTATGTGTCACAGAAATCGCGATTATTTTTTAATTTTTTAATGGCAACGCTCGAATAAAACGCATCTCATTGTTTATAGAACAGCATTTAATGCATCTCTATATCTATAAGGAGGTTGCCATAGGCTGGAACCTGTTCTGTCGCCTAATACCACCAAGTTTGTCACCAACTTGGCGATATGTCACCAACTTGGCGATATGTCACCAACTTGGTGATATATCGCCAAATACCTATAGATTTTCATTGTAAACCAATAGGGTTTACTTGTTTAGAGAGAATTAACAAATTGAGATATTTTAATGCAACAAAAACTAATATCAGTTTAAGGAATTATATTAATCATATTTAAGGGAGCCCAAGTAAATTAAATTATGAATAAAAATAATGTGAATTTGCTTTAAAAACTTTTAACCTCTTAAAACAGTGTGTATCACTTGGTTAAATAGTGCATTATTGTGTGAAATAAGATAAAAGTATTGGGAATATTTAAAAGCAAATCAGGTTTATTTATATTCAATATATAATTATCAAAAAATTTAAATGACTAGCATTAAAAAATGCTCTGACGAGCACAAAAAAAGGCTAATATGTTTTTAAGAATGAAAAAGGTTTTGACAAGTGCTTCTAATTGAGCATGAAAAAAGACAAGGGGTACCTTCTTGGCTGCAGCTCACTGTCAATGCCAACTTTGAAAAAATCATGTTTGCGCTTTTTCCATATAAAAAAAAAATCAGTCACAGTTACGACAAAAATGTGTAGTGTAAAGAGACAGCCAGTAAAGATGCAGCCTGATTAAATATGAATGTAAGGCGACATAGTACCAAAAATCTTAGTTCCTGCAGCGTATTACACTCATGTAGTGCCACCAAGCATGCCCGCAGTGTAGAACCGTACAGAAAACTGATTTGTAGTGCAGTGCAGACTGTTGCAGCAGTCTGCACAGGAACAATTCCACATGTGCACGCATAACAGTATAATGCATTCATTGATTGTTGAAATTATGTGGCTGTGGCTGTAAGATGCAGAACAACAGTGCATATGTAAATTATAAACGAACATTAGACGCATACACCTTTAATACGGAAGTACAAAAGCACAATGTGAGTGTGCACTGAGGTTCAAAAGCATAATAGGAATGTACAGTGTAGTATAGTTTGTAGAGAAATAATAGTACACTGTACAAAGCTGCATTGCAGACGCATGTGCAGTACAGTAGTGGAACAGTGCAGTTAATATGTAAAGCACGACGGAAAGTTTTACTAAAGTACTGCGAATATATTTTGTATGGAAAAAGCGCAAATATGATTTTTTCAAAGTTGGCATTTACAGTGAGCTGCAGCCAAGAAGGTACCCCTTGCCCTTTTTCATGCTCAATTAGAAGCACTTGTCAAACCCTTTTTCATTCTTAAAAACATATTAGCCTTTTTTTGTGCTCGTCAGAGCATTTTTTAATACTAGTATGCCATGAACTTCTGCTTAAAAAAAATTTCAGCAGATAATCCACACTTAAAATTTTTGAGGTTTCTTAACAGATAAACCGCAGATTATAGACCGAAAAATACAGTATATATTGTAAATATGCATAGTATAAAAATGCATACATATGTATAGAAATATACAGATATACATATACATATATATATTAGGGTGATATTCTAATAGCGATAATTTTTTTCCTTTTTTTACTCCATAAAAAGAAAATATTTTTCTTTTAATTTTAAAATAATATTTTCCGGTTCCTCAAAACGTCTGATTTTCCCTAAAAAACGAATAAAAGCCAATAATTGCATGAAAAGTGTTTTAAGTTTATTGTTAAATTTATATTTTGCAAAATTAAGTTAATGAAGTGTTAACGTCCTGTAATAAAGAGAATAATTTAGTTTGAGTGCCATGGAACAGATGGCCCCACTTTATATGACTTTTGTAGAAGCCAGCGTCTTGGGCGTCGCCTTTCAATGTCTCTGATTTATTTGCCGGTGACTCATAACAAGTTAGTCCAATTTAGCGTGTGTTTTTGTTTTATTATTTTTCAATAAACAGTCGGTGTCAAGAGTGACACTGTCTGCTAACATGCCTAAATCTAGAAAATTGTTGAAGTGTCTTGTATTTTGCGAACCAAAACAATTACCATTAGACTGTCATCTTTGGAGAACACATAAAAATGTTATGAAACATTATTTATGGGTTCAATTTAACTTAAAATCTGACGGCTGAAATCTAGAGCACATTGTTTCTAAAATATCTAAAGCTGTTACTGCTATAATTAAAAGTGTATTGCTGAGAACTTTAATTCCAACGGTTTCTGATGTACAAATCATAAAAAATGATTAGATATTATCGTGAGAAATGTCAAAATTTGAAGAAAAATATTAAGATTAGAAAGAATAATCTCACATCCAATATAAAATTGCAAATTGTTAGGTAATCATGCAAAAACTTGTTTTTTTTTGTGTGTGTGTAAATCCACTAAATATTACCGTGTACAAGAAAGTTACTTTCTCAATGCCTAAAGAAAGATGAGGTGATGGCAATAGGATCAATGGATATAAAAACTACAAAACAGAATGTAACAAGACTGGAAAAGGAAATATCAAGGAAAGAAACAGTTATTTTAAAACAAAAAAGTGATGTTTTTATTGAATGACTCGCCAAATGAAGAAAATAGCTCGGAAGGAAATAGTTCAATCGGTAGTTCTTTTAAACCTGAATTTGACAATCAACAAGGTGAAAGAACTGGAGTATTAAACAGAACTGCAAATGGCACCTTAGAAGATATGGGTATTTCTGATGATGATAATAAAGAAATGGTAACCGAAAGAAAGACTTGAAGAAGAGAAAAGAAAAGGAAGAATTTGAAAGAACAATAGAGACGAAATGAGTTAATTTTAGAAGGTTAGTGTTTTGATAGCAGAAAGGATAACACTACAATAACTGAAGCAAAGGGAAATGCGTATAACAAAAAATCATTAAAGAAGAACACATGGTCTTAGTTCAAAAACCCGCATCAAAATAAATTGATCCTATTTCATTAACATCATCATCTTATATTAATATAGCCACTGCAATTTTGGTGTATTTTCAAAATAATAATACGGACATTTCAAGTTTGAAATTTATTGGGTGAAACGGAACCACAGTCAATGCAGGACACAAATCTGGAGTTATCAAAAGCAAGACTGTAAAAACTTTAAAATGAATAATTTGCTTGTTATGTGCAAATGAACTTTTTTTTTTTTTTTAGATACTTATTTCAACATTTTGCCGGAAAAACTATGGGTACTAAAGGATTTTCTGGACCAATAGGAAAACAACTTGAAACAAGTAAAAATTAAATTTAAAAAATAAAAAACCCGACTGCGTAAAAAGCGAGCTAATAAATTATTTCTCATCTATGTGAAACTATTTTTTATATTACTTACCTATTTTTTTATTTACTTGTATTGATGACTTTTAAGTTGTGTTTAATGGTTAGTTCCTATCTATAAACACTGTTTTGATGAGGCCTGTGGATGTCTATGAAGGTTAGAGTTGCAGTAAAACTAGAGATCCTACCTACACAACTTCTAGGTTCTGTAATATTAAACGGAGTTTCTGACTGTAAAATAGTCAATGAAACATCGTCTTCATTTTGAAAGACCTATCCAATGATATGCTACTCAATAGGGTGCGTAATTTTTTTTTTGTCTCTACCGCCATTTTGAATTTATAAAAACAAAACCTAGCCTATAACCATCGGACAGTTAAGACAAATCGACAGAGACCTCATTCGTTAAAATCCATCCAGCCATTGGGATGTTTCGAGGATATAAAGAAATCCAAATACCCAGATACGCGTGAAACACATAGACCTTCTTGGCAGCCAGGTAAAAATGTGAACACATTGAAATTATAGACTATAAAAAATGGATCTTGTCTTGACGGACTGATCGGATGAAGAACTTAAAAAAAAAGTACAAACAAAGGAAACACCTGAATTTTAGATTTTCCTTGTCATACTCAAAGAGTGGAAATGTGTGTCAAAATTGTCTCATGAGCTGCGTTAACCGTCTTCAGATATTAAGCAAGAGATGGCTTTATCTTGGGAAAGTTTAATTCCTGCAATGTAATGATAAAGTTTGCCTAAGAAGAATTATAAGGCAGTAGGTTTAATATCCAATTGAATAACACAGGGGGTATATATGTATGTATATATATATATAACACTGGTGCCTGGCTAACCGAAAGGTAAAAACTAATAAATCGCTAAAATCACAAATAAACTTTAAATGAGACATAATAAACATGTGTAACGAATCTGGCATCAAGACCCTCCATTTTTTGGCTACTTTTACGTTAGCCAGGTGCAACTCTTGCCAATAGCATTCTTTTTCTCGCCACTAGTAAATTTTATTTTTCACGTGCATCCATTAGAAACATTGCCTTCTTCAAGCCACGTACCTAAGAGTTTATACATACATATATAGAGAGAGATGTGATTTTCTAAACAAGCCACTCACTGACCAAAGAGAATTCACATACCTTAGTCCTTGTATCAAGGGAGAAGCTCTCCCGGTACCGTTCAATTTTTAGGACACTTTCAAGATGGGTTTGAATTTATTCTACTGTAGTGTAATGTGTTTCATTTAAATATTTATTTTATACTTGTATAAACTTTATGGCAACATGTACTGTAAATTGAACCGATTCTTAGTAAGGGGAGAATTTTAGGTTTAGATTTACAAAGTAAATTTTTCAAAACATTTCATACAGTATCTCATCTAAAGATTGCGACTGGGTATATATTGGCGAAACGGGTCATACTTGCATCATTCGCCTTGTCGAACATAAACGTGCCTGGAAACCTACAGTCTAAAATTGTACAGCATTCTTTAGATACCGACCCTATCCCAGATTTCGCAAATAGGACACTTATCAGATCCGGTGGCAATAATGTTAAAAATAGAGTTTTTTTGGAAGGTGTGTTCACTCGTAAGCAAACTTCACCGATTAATGAATCCTGTGCACTTCCACCTGAATACACAGCATTGCTTTGATATTTTTTATACTTTCTTTAATTTTAACTGCTAATAATTTTTAACTGTAAACATGATATGTAGTTTTCTGGTCATTTGAATGTTATTTATTGCACTGATGAGGGGCTAAAATTCAGCTCAAAATTTTTACTTGTATGTCTGATGAATTGCAATATATTTTTTATTTTTAAATTTCCTAGTCTCCCACTGAATCTTGGATGGATTGGCATTTTTGCGCTACATTTAGACTGTCATTTCAAATGAAAGATTTTTAAATTAAAAAATCAAATTTAATTATGTGAGTTTTTATTCCCATTGCTAACAAGGCATAAAACCAACAAAGCGAAAAAGTATTCAGGCCAGGATTTCGTCTTTGGTTCAGTGCACTAACGCATTAAACACTTAAAAAGAAGAAATTATGCACAAAACTAATAAATAAAAAACCAAATACAAAAAATTATACTAATGGAAAAAGTATAAAATTTTTTTATTGCAGAAATGGATGATGAGCAGAAATGCAAAAGGAATGGAAATAGGGCAATCTTTTGATATTCAGAAAAGGATTTCAATTTTATTGCCCAATGAAGTAAATTCTGCGATTCTTGAATAATTCATGATTTTCTAGGCGAATTGTAAAATCTTTTCGTCTTCCAAAGCAATGGTTGATATAGTGTTTGCGCCGATTACATCATGACTAGCTGCCCCTATGATTTTTGTTCTGCGACAATTTGTCAATGTTCATGATTTTTTTCAGCAATTGTTTCCAGTCTCAAAATCATTTGACGAAATGTGCCTTTTTTTTGCGATTAACTGCCGAAATTTGCATTCTTTTCCATGATCAATTGACAAAATTCATGATTTTTGCCACGACCATTTGTTGAAGTTCATGATATTTTTCTGCGATCAATTGACAAAATTTGCAATATTTTTCTGCAATCATTTCACGAAATTCCTGATTTTTTTTCCCCACGACCATTTCACAAAATTCACATTTTTTTCGTGCGATTTATTGACGAAATTCTTGATTTTATTCCATGGCATTTGTCAAAGTTTGCGATATTTTTGAGCTATGGATTGGGAAAATTTGTGACTGATTGATAAAATTTGCTATGTGTTTCCTCGATCTTTTGGAAAAATTTGCTGTGTGTTTCCACAATCTTTTGGCAAAATTTGCAATATTTTTATTTAATTGTTTACCGAAATTCAATTTTTTTTCCACGATCCACTGACGGTATTCATGATTATTTTTTTGCAACCATTTGTCGAAGTTAGCAATATATTTCAGCAAGACACAGATTGGCAAAATTGAGATACTTACTTTTGCTAAGCAACACAAATTGTGGATCTTTGGAAATTTTCAATCTTTGACTGTAACTCTTGTTATTCGGATTCAGCAAATTGTCATGATCGCGTTTTTATAGTAGGTTTTAGACTCTTGGAAAATCTTTAAGTAAAAATGGTGTATGAACTATGAAACCCTTACAAAAGCTGCAAAAGATTTTATATTCAATTTGGGGATTCAAAATAATTTAGAGAATGAAAATTTAAATTTTATTATTCAGTGATAACCAGGCAGCAATTTATTTTCTCAAATCAAAAATAAAGTATATTCAGATTAAATATATTTTCTTAAGAAATAAATAAAATGCTTCAATTAAAGCATATCTAAAGTCCTTTAAACTTGGCAGATCCATTCACTAAACCTCGAGTTAAAGAACAGTTAATAAAATTTTGCAGACAAATGTCTAAAGTTTCATTTTTCAGGGTTCATACAGAGTTGGGAAGAAAAAATCCAAGGAGTACCGCAAAAATCCAAGGAGTCCAAAAAATTTTAAGGATTTGACATTTTTGTTGTTGTTGTTTTTATGTGCTGCATCGTTATGTGGTATGCACACTATAATTTTTAATGCCCAATTTGGAGAGGAAAACATTTCAAAAACAAATTTTAGTCTATTAGAATCTAATTGTTAGTGCTGAAATTGCACAGTATTCACAATATATTGCTTACTGATTTCGTAAGTTTAAATACAAAATAGACAATCAACTTTTTTATGCAAGTGACCAATGGTCATATAAATACAGATTAGTCAAACCCCAAACACTTATTATGCATATCACAAAAAATCTTTTCATCTTAAAGAAAATTTTAATAGGTAAAAAAAAAAAAAAAGAATGCTAAACGCAAAATACAAGAAAAATATAACAAGTTTTGAATTTATTCTTTTAGAACAGCTGTTATCACTTTCTTTGAAGGGGAAACTTTGACGAAATTCGCGGTTTTTTTTTTTTTTTTTTGCGATGTTCTGGGGAAATTCGCAGTTTTTTCCGCGATCTTCTGGGAAAATTTGTGTTTTTTCACGATCTTCCGGGGAAATTCGTGGGGTTTTTTTTTTCGTGATTTTCTGGGGGAAATTCGCGTTTTTTTTGCGATGTTCTGGAGTAAAATTCACATTTTTTTTGCGCGATTTTTTAATGGAATTCGCGTTTTATTTCGATCGTTTGATGTTTTTTCACGATCCTTTGTCTAAATTTGCGTGTTTTTCATGATCCTTTGACAAAATTTGCGAGTTTTACGCGATCTTTTGACAAAATTTGCGTGTATTTCGTGATCTTTTGACGAAATTCGCGTGTTTTTCGCAATCCTTTGTCGAAATTCGCGATCCTTTGAGGAAATTGGCATGTTTTTCGCGATCTTTTGAGGAAACTGACATGTTTTTTGCGATCTTCTGGAGAAATTCACGTGTTTTTGGCAATATTCTGGTGAAATTCGCGTGTTTTTGGCAATATTCTGGCAAAATTCGCGTTTTATTTGGATCGTTTGACGAAACTGATATGTTTTTCGCGACTTTTGGGGAAATTCGCGTGTTTTTGGCAATATTCTGGCGAAATTCACATTTTATTTGGATTGTTTGACGAAACTGACTTTTCATGGTCTTTTGAAGAAATTGGCAAGTTTTTCGCAATCTTTTGAGGAAATTGGCATGTTTTTTGCGATCCTTTGAGGAAATTTGCGTGATCTTTTGAGGAAATTTGCCTGTTTTTTGCGATCTTTTGAGGAAATAGGCGTGTTTTTCGCGATCCTTTGAGGAAATTTGAGAGTTTTTCGCGATCTTTTGAGGAAATTTGCGAGTTTTTCGCGATCCTTTGAGGAAATTTGCCTGTTTTTCGCGATCCTTTGAGGAAATTCGCATTTTTTCGCAATCTTTTGGGGAAATCCACTTTTTTCCTTGATCTTTTAACGAAATTCGCGTTTGTTTTTGTGATCCGTTGAGTAAATTCGTGTTTTTTCACTGTCTTTTAAGAAATTCGCGATCTGCTGGAGAATTTCGCGTTTTTTCACGATCCTTTGACAAAATTTACAAATTTTTTCCCGCGATCGATTGACGAAATTTGACGGTATTTTTTGGAACATATTCGTGAAAAGCGCGAATTTTCCGAGATTCTTGGCTAAATGCCAAACATCAATAAAATTTAAAATAAAGGTCAGTTAACAGTATTGAAAAACGGACTTTATGGACCTAATAATTGAAAAACGGACCTAGTGGGAGTCCTGCTATTAAGATTATCCTAATCAATCAATGCTGTGATTCAGATGAATGACGTGCATAAAGGATTTACCGTGCGTTTTACAATCACGATTTTTTCCCCCTCAGCAGCAATATCGCTTGCGTCCGAACCGCAATACAATTTAAGGAGTTTCTAAGGCGTGGTTTGCCTATCTAAGTAGTTCTAAGTACTACTTGGGAATGTTTTCATTTCTAAGGAGTTTCCAAGGAGTCTAAGGGGTCTGTGCGAATCCTGATTTTTTATATACACTTTTTGGTCAATTTGCTCATTGCCATGACATCGATCAGACTGCTGTACAATTTTATGAAAAGTTTTCAGAAATAGATTTTTTTTATTAATTTTTAGTATTTTTAATAAATTTTTATAAAGACGGTTTTATGTATTTTGACCACGCTGATGAGTGCCTGGCTGGTAGGGGTTTGGTGAAAAAAAATTTCCCATCAAGCAGGGTTCGACGGTATTTACCGTCTGATGGTTTTTGCCGGTTATTACCATGGTTTTTACAGTCTTTGGAAAAACATGTTTTTACCGTGGTTTTTACCACCTTTGAAAAACTTATGAGTTAGACTGTTTTTTGTCACTTTTATGAAAATTTATCTTTCAATTTTTCATTTTCCCAGGGGTGAAAGTTTTCCAGGTATTTTATACCATTATTTCCATTCAGCAATATTCACCTAATTTAGTTTCTGATTAGGTAATTAAAAGAATGTTATATGAAAATAGCGGGGTTTTAAGGAATATAAAAAGCCCAGAAGACATTCATCCATGTTTACCAGCTACAAGAATTTAAAACTTTAAAGATATTGTTGCACATTTATCATTATTAAAACCTAATGCTTATTATAACTATCATTATGAGAATGCACATTACAATATTCATTATATTTATCTTAATGGAGACTAGTTTACTAATTTTTACTGAAAGGAAATGGAAAATTATAAGTACACTTTTATCCTATTTAAAAACCTTAATCATTTTAATAAAAACCAAATGTTTACAATATGATCACATAATATAGTTTTTATACATATGTCAGTACAGTTTACCAGTCTATACCAAGCCTTTTAGCATTTTATAAAAAGCTTTGTAGCTTTCTGTACACCCTAGTCTATTTTTTAATTTACTGTGGATATGTGAAAAGTTCGAAAAAATTAGCCCTATGGATGAAGAACTATAAGGCATGGGATGGAAATTCCTCATTAAATGTATGAATTCAGGATTCATTTCTTTGTTATTTAGTGCTTTTCACCGAACTTTGGCTTTTACATCTTTTGTTTTAAAGAAGCTTCTTTGAAATGGTTGTCCTTCAATTTCATATGCCAAGAGGAGTGAAAGAGAATTTGGCATGAAATCTATGAGCCATTCCCTTTCCATTTCCTTTTGTGTTTCACTTAATTCATTTAATTCACCCATTTTTGTGCATTGGATCTGTCATACATGCTAAAAGGTGAAAGGACTCTAAAAGCCAAATCAATTTGTTTTTTAACAAGATCTTTATATGGAATTAATTCAGAACAATGCACTAATTTCAGCCATTCAGAACAAGCATCTGCTCTGATGAATATTTAAGGCTTTGGCTACTTGTAGCTGTTGAAATAGATCCTTCACTTGTTTAAATAAATTAGTCATTCACTAATCTTTGAATTCTAATATCAATATCTTTTTCATGATTTTTGCAAATGTCAAGCAATGCAGGACTATTCTTATAAATGTAGAGATACATTCTATATGGTTATTCCATCATACTTCGCTTGGCAACTGGTGTTTCACTTATCAGATGATGATTTCGGAAATACTTCTGTATATCAACATGTTTAGTAATGGATATTGGAGCTGTATTTTCTGCCAGTAAGTTCATCCAATGTGCTGTACATCCATAAACAATCATATTAGAGTACAAGTGAAATGGAAACCCTACTTTGCGAAACTGATACTGAACATTTGTTGTTCTATTTATAGATGGGGAATAGAAAATATGGTAAAATTATGATTAAAGTACTATATCAGTAGCTTTAGAGAATTAATTCTTTATTTCCCATCTCTTGATATATATATATATATGCATCAGTTACATGAAAATACAGCTTCAATCAATAGTATTTAAATACAGTTTAATGACTAGTAGGGTTTATTGTATCCTTAGGTTTTTACCGCTTTTTTCCCAGGTTTTTACCGGTAAAAAGCCAACCCTGCCATCAAGTGTTGATTAAACAGACTTATGGCCGTATCAGACGGGGAACGATAAACAACAAACATTTCCCACAACATTTTATGAAACATGCTCGTTCAGCTTGCTCTGTGGTTCGGTAAACAGGTTCTTCAAACTTTGCGTAGGGTTATCTGTTGTGCATTGTCTGGTAGGGTTACCCGATACGTTTGTATATCTTTGGCGTGTTCTCATCTCGTCTCTATTTGACTCCAGTGAAACCTCCCTGTGCAATCATTTTTTCATGAACGAAATTTATTCCCATAGGCTTAATACTAATTTTATCTCCATCCGAGTTGAACTCCCTCCATGAGCGACCCATTTCTATGAAGAAATGAAACAATTCTGTTTTTATCCCGATCGCTTAAAGAAGGTTTTATTAGAAAAATAATTCCGGAGAGTGCATTATTCATCCAACTTCTGAACTAATTTTAGAATTTTTTCTTTTCCGGTAAATTTTCAATATTTAAACCCCTTTGTGCCTTTTTAGGTAACGAATTATCTCTGATGACAAATTAAGTCAATAAACCCCCCCTGCCCTATTCTATCAGGAAACTCTCAAAGAAATAGATAATTAATGAAATCGTCATTATTTGTTCCGCGCACCTCCCCCCCCCCCCCCCCCCAAAAAAAAAAAAAATTGCATTTATTTACTAAACTTTGAATGGACATGAAAATAAAAGTTATAAAAGATGAAACTGTAAAATCAAAGCAAACATCAGTGTTAAAAAGGCAGAAAAACCAACGTTTAAAAATGCACAAATAATACATGAAAAGCAGCAAACAGTTGTTTCGAATCTACTAGCGAGATTCTTCTTCAGTGCAAGATAGGGAAAAAAGGAACAGCGTGCTAGAAAAAGCAAGGCTGAGCAAAAATGCTTGATAGCATCTTGCATTGAAGAAGAATCTCGCTAGTAGATTCGAAACAGCTATTTGCTGCTTTACATGTATTATTTGTGCATTTTTAAACGTTAGTTTTTCTGCTTTTTAATATTGTTGCACAAAGGCTTTGTTTGCTATTTTTACAAACATCAATGCATTCAGTTTTTAAACTCTGTAGTAATTAACTTTTGTTTTGATACTTAAATTTTTATATTTCTTCCTAATGTGAAAAATAAATTTTAGTAACATTAATTGTTACCTTTTTTCAACAATTAAAATCTAGATTTATACATGACCTCCATTAAGAGACCACCCCTTGGAGCGACTAATTTTTATTGGAACGGAACATGGTCGCTTTTAGGGAGGTTTTACTGTATTTGTAACATTTGGCATGATAGCAGAAACCACGAGTTTGCAATTACACAATTGTTTATATTTCAGTTGATTAGTTTTTAGTTTATGAGATTAAATATAAATGGTTAAGGGCGGACTAGCTTCAAACAATGTAACAAAAAAAAAAAGCTTTGCGCATTATTTATTTTATTGTCATCATCTGCAAAGAAAAAATAAGTAAAAAACAAGAAATTGTGGTTTTTAAAGAGAAAAAAACTGGAATGTTATGAAAACCTGATGAGAGAGTTAGCATTACAGGTAGGGCTTTTTCTTTTCCTTTATTTTTTGTACATTAAATTAATCAAATGGCACCGGCAGAGTGAAATTTGTTAGAAGGGGCAAAATTTTCTTGGAGATAGTTTTGTGATAAGCAGATGCCTCATTATAAATCTAACTTGATATATAAATTAAAACATTCCTATCCCAACTCAAAATTATTTATTTATCGTAAATTTTATTTGTTTACCAGAAAAAAAGCTTGAAATCATGGAGGGGGGGGGGGGGGGGGGGAGAAAGAAAGAAACAGTACTAGAATAAATTTCACAATCCTTGGTTGAGGGTTTTACCTCTATCCAGCACCCATGAAAAAGTCCCCGTTAAATTTAAGGCACAAAAAAAAAAAAAAAAAAGGAAGGAAAAGAGCTTTATAATGTGAAACTTTCTGGCCCATTCATGGTTATTTTTGTACATATTAGATGACTTTCGAGGTGAATTGAAATCGAATAGCGTCTTTCATTTTTCGAAAAGTGTAACATATCTTAAGTTTAAATCAACTGCTGCTTCACGTCTTTTCATGGGCTACCGGCTTAAAATGTCAAATTCTACAGCATCATTTGAGCGATTAAAAATGAGCCTGAAAATAAGCAGTTTGGATTTGAGTAAATATTTATACATTGGAGTATTTGAGTAAATTTATTACACTGGAAAGGTATATTGTTATTATACCCTCTTATTTAAATCAGGCAATAGGTTTAAATAGATTTTTTTTCCTTGTCATCTCCCCCCCCCCCCCCCCAAAAAAAAGAGATATATATTTAAAAACACACTCTAATGATTACTACTTAAACACAATTTTCCAGATATAAAAATCACCAAAAGAGTTTATAACCAGTTAGAAAACCACTATTTATTTTTTATTTGTTGTTATTGCTTGTGTTTATTCACGCTTTATTGTTTTAATATCCACTTTATTATATTTATTTATTTCTTGGGGAAAGAGGTGTTCGAATCACTTGCCCATGAATGACAATATATGAAAGTTTCATGCATTTAAGTATGAAAATATTTTGTAATTGTGTGAGAAAAATTGTTTAAAATAATTTTATTGATTGAGCAATGGAAATCAGAAATATTATTAAAACTTGATATTAAGATTATTGAAAAAATAGCCAAATACTAAATAAAATGAAAAAAAAAAAAAAAAAAAGAAATTGAAAATGTTCTATGCATTTTAAATTCGATGCATACATTATTTAATGAAGAACCCCACACTAATTGAGCAGTGACTCTTGTTTTGACCTTACCAATACACATAGAATGCTAAGATCATACTCTATGGATGGTCTTTTAGAAATTTTTATACCCTTCGCAAAAATTTCAGTTTCAAAACAGGACCCTCGACAAAACTTTTCAATTCAAACACAACCCTTCACAAAATTCTTTGTCAAAGGCTTTTCCATCTTAAAACTGAACCTTTTATAAATTTAATCATTTGAAAGATAAATATATAACCTGTCACTCTTACATATGTGAAAGAAATATATCTATTTTACATGCATATATCTTCTTAAAAATGTATAAACAAGAGCCTCAATATAACGAATATTTCAAATTCATAAAATTTAGGCTAAATTTTTCACAAATATAAAACATTGTTCACAATTTTATAATTTCAGGACCCTCTAAGAAAAGCCTGGACTCTATTAAAGCAATAATCGTGCCATTATTATTATTATTTTCTTTTGCCAAGAAAGTAAAATCTTCTGGCACTTGAATTAGAATAATCTGAAATTTTTATTCGAAGTACGGATTAAAAGTATCTCATTTTTACATAAAACGCTAGCGACTTTGCATATGAGAACATAATGCAATTTAAGTAATGTAATCGTTTCAATTACATACAGTAAAAAAGAAAATCGAGTTTTATATATACTTAACTAGGGGGCTCTGCCCCCTACGAGCTACGCTCGCCAACCCCCGTTCAGAGACACCAAAATCCAAAAAGCACGCTAATTTGATCGGCTTTAAAAATATTGAATTAAAATTAAAAACAACAACAACAACAACAAAAAAAAACAACAGTAGCAATCTCTCTGTAAACAGGTTTCCATTCGATTTTCTTGGATTGGGGATTTTTAAGACCATATCTGCTGCTGCTAAAAGATACAATGGCTGTTTTTGTATTTAATTAAAAAAAATTAGTTAAACATTCGAAAATAAGCTAATGTAAAATTAAGTAAACAGTGTCATTGTCTCCCGGTATTTTTTAACAGCGCTATAAGATAGTTCTTTTAAATAATTCATTTTAAATGCACCGTTTTAAATCTGACGTAATTTACACCAAAGTTTTATTTCTCTTATTAATATTCACATGAAAATACTTTTGTTGTTAGAAGGAAATATTATTTGCGCTGTCTTCGAATTCACGATAATAGTTGAAAATATTATCTCAAAATATCAAGTAAATGTCTAGCACAGATATATTTTTTAATTTAAATTGTTTTGCCATATTTTTTTGGCCATTTTAAATATGACGTAATTTCCTCCATTTACAGGTTTTAACGCATAGTAATGATTTTTTTATTTTAACATTTTGTTTCTCTTAAAATTCCAGTGTAAATATGGTTCTTATGAAGCAATTTTCCTGCTTTTAACCTGTAATAATTTTATTCTAATTTTAATTTTTTTTTCTGTTTACAATTGTCCGGTGAAAATAAATTTTTAATTTGAAGTAAACATTATTGTTTGCGCTGTTTATACAGTTGGCAACAGTTTAAATTAATAACATTTTTTAAATTTGTAAAAAATATCTCTCGAAATACTGAAAATTTGAATTTAAAATAGAAATAAAACCTCAAAAAATAGTCAAATAAAATAAATGCAATCTGCACACCGGGAACTTATAACCTATAAAATGATCTAAAAATGATTAAATTCTCATGTATAGTTTTTGCTCCAATAAAACTTTTTTAATGGAACGATTTTGTCCAACTTTAGTATTAAATATCTCTGAAAGTAATTCTTCGATTTGAAAACTGTCTGCATCAGCGTGTTTATCAAATATTTCTTTATAATACCACCGATTTCCATATTTTTGTATACAACAGTTTTTTTAATATTAACGAAGAAAGGCCATGCTCAAGGCATACTTAGATACTACTACAGGCAGACTGATTTGCGTTTAATGTATGAAGTCGCTCGCCAGAGGACTCTGATACCCTGCCCAAAATTGAAATTTGACTCTGACCGTAACTGAAATAACCTGGGAAGGGTAGATATGTAAACAAACACCAAAATTACGTCATGTCGCCATGGTTACGTTTACAATTCTGCTGACATTCCAATCAAGCTTAGAAATGACAGCTAATTCGAATACAGCTGTTAAGTGTTATTATAAACTGCCCATATCAATGTAAATGTAAAGTTCTATTTATTTAAGTGACTAATATAATGTGTTTCTCTTTAAAACTGTTAAACCAGCACACATAAAAATATATAAATAAAAAAACACATGCTTAGTCTAAAACATCAATATCACAAATTTATTTTGTACCACTTAGTTATCCCGTCGACCAATTTCGCCAAATTATATAAATCGCTAAAACACTCGCCAAATTATACAAATTGACATAATTTTTATTTTAAATAACGAAAAAACAAATAAATTAGTATAACATTAATAAATATAAAAATAAAACGTTGAAATAAAAATCACTTGATGACATAAACACGTGTAACTTGCTTACAGTCAAGTGAATGTGACATTTACGATCAAGCATTATTGGCATTTAATCTTATAGTTTGGCGATAGATTTTTGGTCGACAGGATAACTAAGTACCATTTATTTACTATTTTCACTGCTGAAACAATAAAATTTTTTTAATATATTAAAATACTCATAAAATTCCTTGTAATAATTAATAAATGTATTTTATTAAGTAACAAATACCCTTACATGATTTAATCAAAATTGCTTGGATAACATAGAATATTGCAACGATATTTAAATCCGTGATCACCATTTCTTTCTCTGATTAAAAATAAGAATATTTAATGTTTAAGGAAGATCGGCTTTTTTTTTCTTCTTCTTCTTGGTTTGGGCGATATTAAAAACAAATATTTTACCAGTAACAGTAAATTAATTAAAAAGAGCTGCTTCAAGTCAGTTATGAGAACTGTAGTTTGATAAAAATCAAATTTTAATTTTAAAACGTGTATATGAAACCAAGCTATTTTTATATAAATACGGGACATTCAAAAAAGAACCGGCATTTTTCATGAATGAACCAAACGATCAAGGTAAAAAATAAATAATTTAGCTAATCTTAAAAGTATGTTTAACACTAAAATGCTACAATTTGTGTAAAATAGCCTTTTAAATCGAAGGAAATTGAAGAATATAAATATTTAATTTATTACATGAAAATACGATCAATGATTCTGAAACCTCGACGATGAGAAACAAGCCGCTATCTGGGCAGGGTATAAATGTAAACAAAAAGCACATTGTGAAGTTTTGGTTCAGGGTTTGAAGTTGGATCCGACTTCACTTTTTCGACAAAATGCGCGGGCCATTATATATCATAGTAGGCTATGGCCGTGCTTAAGACAAGACTCTCTTATCATAAAACAGACTTGACAATCCGGAGAAAGTCTATGGGTGAAAATGTCCCCGATAATTACCAACTTATTAGCTGACTTTGTCCCGTAAATTATGCCACCTGGTGTATACTCCTGGTAATACTCCATAAACAAATGCATAGTAAAAAATTGGAAATGTTGTGTTATTGGCAAAATTGTATAAAATATTTTTCGAATTCCAGTAAAATAAAGGAGTAAAAAAAAAATATTTCGCACAATTATGTTCTGGCTTTAAAAAATGAAGATTTAAATATAAGATTTATTGATATTTTTTCAGGGTACTTGTTAGTTATCCCGTCGACCAATTTCGCCAAATTATATAAATCGCCAAACTACTCGCCAAGTTCTACAAATTGACACATTTTTTTATTTTAAATAACGAAAAAACAAATAAATTAGTATAACATTAATAAAAATACAAATAAAACGTCGAAATATTGGTTTTATTGGCCATTATTGGCATTTAATCTTAAAATTCATTTATGGCAAACCATTATTGGCATTTAATCTTGCAATTTGGCGACAGTAATTTGGTCGAAGGGATAACTAACAAGTACTATTTTCAATATATAGGACTTTGCGGGTTATTATTTTTTTAAATCTTGGCACAATTTGGGCTTCGGAAAGAGCGATTTGTTGCCGATTGATATAAACAGTTATGAAAACAAAACTTATGAACTGTCAGCTTGTTTTATAAGAATTTACGGCACAGATGTCATATATTGGCGCGATTTTTTTCCGACGCCAATTTTGCGAAAACCTCGTTACCATATCATCTATATCCGGATAACCATATCAAGCAAAATAACGACACTTTGGTGAAAGTTAAGTATCCGGTGCGTATATGACATTTACGCCAGAAAAAAATCGCGCCAATATGACATCTGTGCCGAATTTACATACATAAATTTAGTTTCTAGATATTATTATTGTTTTTTATATACGATTTGTTTATATTTGTATATAAAATAGATAAATGCCTTTTTTATATTAAATAAATTGTACAAATATTAGAAAATATTGCTTCTTTATGTGAAATAGTGAATATGCTTCCAGAAATTACGTTGCCAAATTTTCTTCTCTCGCCAAGACCCCTATACTTGAAAAATACCGATTTATTATTATATAATGTAGTATTAGCTAATGTTCTGTAATCTGTTCCACAGTCAAAGTTGACTGCAAAAACGCGATGCTGGAATAATGTGGTATCAAGTATACGGTTTAAAAATAAAATTAATTTTGCGCCAAACTACACTTACGCCAATTGGCTCAGGTCTGATTAAGGAATAATACTCAAATTAAGATTTAGAAACACCAAAATCGTAGCATGACAAGAATACGGTATTTGCAGAAAGTTGAGGGACATGTATAAATTTAAGTGATTATTAAACTTTATTTTTCCAATTTTTTAAGTGTTTATGACTTCAGTCTGTTTTTTTTTTGTGTATCTATGCGTATTTTAATTTTCCTAAAATACTTTGATACATTTTAGTAAAACTTACATAACATATATGAGTTAAAACAAGGAAATTAATTACGCACCAAACTATGCCGCCAAGATATGCCAATTGGCTGTGGAGCCAATTATGAAACTTTCCATAGATTAATACATACAAACTTTATATGAAAAAAAGTGAAGCTTTCATCTAAAGTATGTTAAACTGAAATGATCCCCCATACCTTCAAAAATAAAACAAATGATAGGCCAATAAATAAATAAATGAGACTGTGCATTGAAACAAATTGAAGGAGAGATGTTAAATTAATACTGTAAGGTGAAATTAATTGTGAAAAGAAAAGAAATAGCAGAAATAAAATAAATCACATATTTGAAAATACAAAAGAGAAAATGAAATATTTTACATTTTCCGGATCTAGATGCTATCCATTTATTTCGATAACTAATATCACTGAGAAATTCATGGTAAAATAATTTTCTTTCCTGATTATTATTATTATTATCATCATCATCATTTATTTACATAACGGAATACAGCAGTAAACATTTTTTGTTTAACAGTAAAATAAGTTCATTTTTTAAATAAAATGTCTAGAACATATGAAAATTTTAAGATTAACAATTATCATTTGCAAACTACAAAGCACATGGTAAAGAAAATGGTAAAAGACAAATAGAAAACAAATTAAAAAATATTTCTGTTTCTCACGTTAGATGGCGCTAGTCACGGGAAACCATGTGGTTTCTAACCACGTGTACAGCGGACAAAGGAAACTTAGCGATTGCCAGGCCTGTTATTTCGATAAGGAGGCCTTGGCTTAAGCATTTAAATTGGATGAGTTCTACTGGGAATATCTACGCAGATTTTCATTGGTCCATTTCCAAATCAAAACTTTTTTTTATATATAGAAGGATTACACCACAAATATAGTAAAAAAAGTATTAAAAAATGCATTAAAAAAATAGTGTTTTGATAATACTTATTAAACATTTAAATAATACTGATAAAAATTCAAATGCATTTGTTTACAAACATTGGCGACTTGGCGGTGATATTTTCATTACGAAAACAAATCTTTACCTATCTTCCCCCTTGCTCCGCACCCATTGGTTTAGTTCATCAGTGCTGAATAAAAGTCAAACATTTCCGGAGCGATGCGGTAAACGCTCAATGAGCAAGTATACCGAGCAAAATGCTCTCCTTCATCAAGGTCAAGCAACGTTTGCTGACTGAAATGTTTTGTTGAGGATAATGTTCTGTGAAAGAGTGTCGTCTGATACGGCCTTTATTTTGAATGAAGCATTGCATATTTTCATATTTGAATGTGTGAGTATGTAATTTTGGGGATTTTCGTAATGCATTGGGGATGGTAAATGGAAACTGACTTTTATGTTAATAAGTTTTAGTTTAAAATAAGTCTCAAATTTGTTTCCTTTACCTTTTTGTTTTAACAATCCCCAAGCTTGCAGCAATATACAAGGCGGCAATTTTTTGTAAATACATGATCCAGCAACTTTCAAGAACTATGATTGCTGAGCCACCTGTTAGTCGCTGTCTACAGCACTCACTCGTACATTTCACGTCAGCGTTTGTGAACCAATGCTGATTTCACAGATGGTTTTGTTTTTAGAAATGGCAGCCCTGTAAATGAGTGGTCAAAAAGATGGAATGAGACTGTTCATCATTCACTTATCTCTGCCACGTAATGTTTTCTTTGGTCCTTGATGTAGAGCAATGATAACTGCTGGGAGTTAAAATTTTATGTGTATGTTTCAACTTTTAGTTTATTTTAAGTTAAATAAATCAATTTCAAAATTGTGAAATGGTTGCAGAAAGAAATCATGAATTTTGTTAAAGGGTCACTGAAAAAAATTTCTGAAATTCACAGCAAATTTTTGGAAAGGTTACAACAGAGAAGGAGGGGGGAGGATCCACTACCGGCACTAATTATGGGTTTTTCTTCGAGTCCTTTTGATGAAATTAGTGTTTTTTCATGATCTTGTGACGATTTTTTTTTTTTTAAGGATCTTTTGAGGAAATTTGCCTTTTTTTTTCGCGATCCTTTACGAAATTTGCTTTTTTTCCTCGATTCCTTGACAAAATTTGTATATATATATATATTTTTTTTTTTTTCCTCGTGATCTCTGGATGAAATTAAGAGTTTTTTCGTGATCTTTCAACGAAATTTGCATTTTTTTCACAATCCTCTGACAAACTTCGTGCTTTGATGATGTTTGTGTGGTGATTATTACATCATGATTGATTGAATTTTATGATTTTTTTCAGTGACTATTTAACGAAATTCATGATTTCTTTCTGCAACCATTTCACGAATTTCACTATTTTTTTCCCCATAATTTTTTGACGAAATTGAATTATTTTTGTAATCGATTCACAAAAATGACCATGATCATTTGACAAAACTGATTTGTTTCTCTAATTGACAAAATTGATTTTTTTTTCATGACATATATAAGAAAATGGCTATTTGTTTCCGAGATCGTCGATGAAATTCACGTTATTTTTCCCACGATCCATTGAAGAAATCAACTTTTTCTCTGCAACTGATTCATGAATTGATTTTTCCGAAATTATGCAAAAGAAAACCATGGATTTATATGAAAAATTAAAAAAAAATATTCATGGAAGAATCACATGGCTGTGAAAGATGTTAAGAAGTTTGGGGGAGGTTTAGGGTTGGGATACCACATTTTTAAGTGCGTTCGTAATTATATAAATACGTAGCACCTATAGTCGTCGTTCAGTCCGTCCGTCTGTCTGTCCGTCTGTCCGCATGTAACAGAGCAAAAACTACCCAACCGAATGGTCTGAAATTTCAAATATATGATTGTTGCAAAATTTTGTCGAGCCATTTCAAATTTTATGAAAATCGGATGTATAGTTTAATTACAGGGACAGTCAAAAGTTTTTCTTTACATGACGGCCAATGGGAAAAATTATTGCAAGTGCATTTTAATGATATTAGAGCCTTCCGAATGATCTGAAATTTTAAAGATATAACTGTTGCAAAATTTTGTCGAGCCCTTTCAAATTTTAGAAAAATCGGATGTATAGTTTAATTACAGGGACAGTCAAAAGTTTTTCTTTACATGACGGCCAATGGGAAAAATTATTGCAAATGGATGTTAATGATATTAGAGCCTTCCGAATGATCTGAAATTTTAAAGATATAACTGTTGCAAAATTTTGTCGAGCCCTTTCAAATTTTAGGAAAATCGGATGTATAGTTTAATTACAGGGACAGTCAAAAGTTTTTCTTTACATTACGGCCAATGGGAAAAATTATTGCAAGTGCATTTTAATGATATTACAGCCTTCCGAATGGTCTGAAATTTTAAAGATATAATTGTTGCAAAATTTTGTCGAGCCCTTTCAAATTTTAGGAAAATCGGATGTATAGTTTAATTACAGGGACAGTCAAAAGTGTTCCGTTACATTACGGGGAATGGGAAAAAAATATTGGAAGTGCATTTTAATGATGTATCAGACTATGCGCTTTATGAAGTGCAAAAAATTATACATTCAGTACAATATGGGGTGCAAAAAATATTTATAAAACTAGTTATAGTACGAACGCACCTCATTTGCCACGTTTGACGAGCAATTTCCAACTTGTTTATTCTTATTTAGCATGCAATTCATGCATGCTATTTCAAACTCTAAAAGAAAACTTCTCCCGCATAAGGGGATGTAAACATTTGCAGAAATACAAATCCCTCATGGCTAACATCCGTTAAGAAAGTTTTATGTAGAGAAGTTCATTTTCCATCCCAGATGGAAATATATTATGTCTGAATTTTTGGACTGATTTGGATTCTTTAAAATATTTGGAACTGAATCACTTTCAGGGCTGCCACTGCATCAAATATAGTATCTTTAGTAGCCTACAATGAAAAAAGTAGTAGCCAAAACAGTTGCATGCTTACTTTTAAACAAGTTGGAAATTGCTCGTCAAACGTGGCAAATGAGGTGCGTTCGTACTATAACTAGTTTTAAAATTATTTTTTGCACCCCATATTGTACTGAATGTATAATTTTTTGCACTTCATAACGTGCATAGTCTGATACATCATTAAAATGCACTTCCAATATTTTTTTCGGAACACTTTTGATTGTCCCTGTAATTAAACTATACATCCGATTTTCCTAAAATTTGAAATAGCTCAACAAAATTTTGCAACAATTATATCTTTAAAATTTCAGACCATTCGGAAGGCTGTAATATCATTAAAATGCACTTGCAATAATTTTTCCCATTGGCCGTAATGTAAAGAAAAACTTTTGGCTGTCCCTGTAATTAAACTATACATCCGATTTTCCTAAAATTTGAAATGGCTCGACAAAATTTTGCAACAATTATATCTTTAAAATTTCAGATCATTCGGAAGGCTCTAATACCATTAAAATCCACTTGCAATAATTTTTCCCATTGGCCGTAATGTAAAGAAAAACTTTTGACTGTCCCTGTAATTAAACTATACGTCCGATTTTCCTAAAATTTGAAATGGCTCGACAAAATTTTGCAACAATTATATCTTTAAAATTTCAGATCATTCGGAAGGCTCTAATATCATTAAAATCCACTTGCAATAATTTTTCCCATTGGCCGTAATGTAAAGAAAAACTTTTGACTGTCCCTGTAATTAAACTATACATCCGATTTTCATAAAATTTGAAATGGCTCGACAAAATTTTGCAACAATCATATATTTGAAATTTCAGACTATTCGGTTGGGTAGTTTTTGCTGTGTTACATGCGGACAGACGGACGGACGGACAGACGGACAGACGGACGGACAGACGGACGGACTGAACGACGACTATAGGTGCTACGTATTTATATAATTACGAACGCACCTAAAAAGGGAGGGGGAAGAATCCTTATTTGTTATCAAAATAATTACCAAAATGGTTTCATGAAAATTCACATATTATTTTACTACACTTTATGTATCCACCCTAATTTGCCACTTTTTGTACTTTTAATATAAAATCATACATTAATTATTATTTTAAAAAAGAATGCAGTTCTGTTTTCCCAAATGTCAAACTAAACTGAATATTTGCTTGGCATTACTGTGAAGCAACTGGAAACAAGAAAACGTTTGTTTTTTATTATAATCAGTACAGGATCAAAAACGTATTAAAAATATACACATTTTTCGAAAAAAGCATCCTAAATTTGGCGTTCCCACAAGTCAAGAGACACAAGCACATTGACTTCTGCTTTAATCAGGCCTTAATTCTAAAAGAAAATCTTATTAAATAGCTTTATCGGAAAAGATGCATTTGATAAAAAAACAGGCATGTGCAACTTTTGTGTGCAAAACTGATCTAACCTTGCAAAACTGGCATAAAGCCAGATTTTATAGCCACCAATGGGTTAAACAAGAAATAAACAATATTCCAAATTGTTTTTATTGACATTTTAAATCTATTATTAAATTTAAAAACTGTTAAAAAACAATTTTCTTTTATTATCAAAACCTGATTAATAAAACACAAGTCAAAATAAGTCAAAGATTATGGGTTCATTGATTTCTTGGAATACCAATTTAATGGTTTTTTTTTTAATGTATGAGTATCTTTTATCTTTTCATCCTGTAATAGGGTGTAAAAAAATCATGATTTTTTGTTTTAAATCGGATTTTTTTAATTTTTTTCCCTGTGTTAAAATATTAAACATCTACCAAGAATTGAGCATTTCAAAAATGAATAACCCTCCAATTACTAACATAATCTATGTTTTTTTCCTTTAATTAATAAAATTTTAATTATGTAATTACAGAAATTACAAAAAACTTCAAATTAAAAATTTCTTTAGTAACATACAACATTATGTTCATTAATATTTTGTAATAATTATGTAAACCAATATTAAATTAAACGAAAACATAATTTAAAGAACAAATTAAAAAAACAAAATTTATTTCCTACATTGTTTAAGCCCGAGAAGGGACATATTAAGTTATTTCATTCAATTAGTTCTACATTTAAAGTTAAATTTTTGTAACAAATTAGTTAAGTCAATTGAAGATTAAAAAATAAAAATAAAATTCATACAATATGATACTTAAAACACCCTAAAAAAAAGTAGATTCTGTTCAAATGAAATCGAAATAAATCTTAGACATTTTTTAAAATTTTGTATTTTGCATGCATCTTATCATTTTATGCATAATTGTCATAAGCATAGTACAAAATCTGCAATACAAATATTTTCAATTAAAAATGGAAGAAGTCTAAGATTTATTTCGATTTCATTTGAACGGAATCTATTTCTTTTAGGGTGTTTTAAGTATGATATTGTATGAATTTTATTTTTATTTTTTAATCTTCAATTGGCTTAACTAATTTGTTACAAAAATTTAACATTAAATGTAGATTGTTGAATGAAATAACTTAATATATGTCCCTTCTCGGGCTTAAACAATGTAGGAAATAAATTTTGTTTTTTTAATTTGTTCTTTAACTTATGTTTTCGTTTAATATGGTCAAGTTTTTCAATAACTACTGCACTCAGACGAACGCATTTCAAAATTAATAGAGAGTATTATCACCAGGCTTTGATGTATGTGGTATTGCATCACAATGTGGGATGCAGTTTACCAATGTGTAATTCAAAATGTTTCACCACTGTAGGAAAGCAGGTGGTGGTAGTTTGGACAAAAACTTCCAATCTGAACATAAAAAATCTATAATCAAATCATAAAAAATTAACTTCACTTAAATTTAGATACCCTATTCCCCACTCAGGAACGCTATGAATGTAAATGTAAATTGTGTTGAATCCTTACTGCTAATATTTAATAATATTATAGCTGTGATACAGTAAAAAATAAAAAATAAAAGTTTTACTTAAATTTTTAAACCTTAATCTCTCCCAAGGGGTGATGAAAACACATCAGAAAATTATTACCTAACTTGGAATATAAATAGTTCTCATCTCGGAAAAAAAAATACATTTTAAAATTTAAGTTATGTAATTCCCCACTAAGTTCGCTACTTGCGTAAAAATAGCTATCCATTAGAAACTTTTTACTAAAATATAAACTTGACCAAAGCAAAAACTGATTCTGAAAATATCCTTTTTATTTCCACTATGATGCCATATTCACCTTTTTAATTTTTGAAAAAAAAAAAGAAAAAAACTAGCTCAATTTAATGTTTCACGTGAAAATCTTTCACCTAAAAAGAAATAAATTATTATTACGGCTTTTGAAATTTTTGCAACAATGAAGTAAAAATGTTACCGTAATTTCCGGCCTATAATCCGCGGATTATCTGTTAAAAAACCTCAAAATTTTTAAGTGCGGATTATCTACCGGTGCGGATTATCTGCTGAAATTTTTTAAGCAGAAGTTCAAGGCCGGTACAAATCCAGTTTCTACCGGCAGTCATAAAATAAAAATGTAAACAGTTATCAAACGATTGTCTGCTATCGACCGTTCGTGGAGTTGCTTGTGATTGGTTCACATATGACGTCAAAGTGCTAGTGGGAGTGGCTTCCGATTATGATTTTATTTTTAGTCTTTTGTTGGCAACATGTTTCTATGAAGAACAAAACGTTTCTCAACTCATCCCTTTCAAAAATTGCAATCTCAATCATTTATGAAATAGCTCCTCCCAAAATTACGGCAATTTTACAGATTACGATGCAACCAATGGGAATCCATCACACATTAATCGAATGAATCATTATCGTATCGTAGTTTCATAATTTTGCTGCTGCCCTCGATGGATAGGATCATAATATACAATTATGTCCTTGTAATTTAGAAAACCAAAACGTATTTGATGGTATATCACGTTTAAAGTTATAATAATGTCTAAGAGAAAGCCTGTTATTTAACGCTGCAGAATTGAAACAGAATGTTATTTAAAAAGCAGAAGATTATTTAAAAATAGAAATTATTACAGAATTATCTGTATTCACAAGACATTCAACGTTTTAGATATAAGATTCAATGAAAAAAGTTATTTGTATTTTTTAACTTGTAATTATTTTATTATTATTATTTTTCAGTTATTTTATTACAATTATCATTTAAATAGAGCAACTAAATAAATAGGGAGGTGGTTTATTAGTAGTACTTTGGAATGTTGAAAACGATGAGTAATTCTTGTATAGTCCGGCGTATAATCCGCGGATTATACGGCGATACGGATTATCTGCTGAAATTTTTTTATAAAGGCTAAAAATTGCGGCTGCGGATTATACGCCGATGCGGATTATAGGCCGGAAATTACGGTACATTTTCTATGAAAAAATGTCTGTTGATTTTCAATGAAAAAAGCAAAAATTGGAATTATTAAGAAAAATAATTGAATAATGTAAACAAAAATTGACCCATGTTTCTCTTTGGGTTATAATTCAACCATATGCAAAGGCATTTTACCATTCGTTTTGACCCTGACGTCAGGCAAACGTTTTTACATTTTAAATTTATAATATCATTAGAATTAGTAAAGAATAAAAAATGAGTGGCATCAGGGACAAAAAGGTGGGAAGAAAAAAGTCTTCCATTTCATATGCCCATTTTAACTAGAAATTTTATTTAATAAAATGTATCTTATTCATAAATGGCATTTATTTCAGACTGGTTACTAAATTTCAGGTATGAAATATATTTATGCTATGAATGAAAAGACTAGAAACAAATCAAACGCACACAGCACAGTGATCTAGACTGAATCGCATAAAATTCATGACAGTTAAAAATTTAAATATTTTTAAAAAGCAACAAAAATTTGGGAGAAATACACTGTAAAATTTATGAGTGGGAGTCAACCAGAAAATCAAGTTTCCCACCGAAATTTGGACGATTGGCATCTTTGAGCTACATTTATGGATTGAAAAGCATCATTTATCCATTTCAAATGGAAGTTTTTTGTAGATTAAAAAAAAAAATGGATACTGAAATGATAATAAATTGTAAATCTATACTAATAAAAGAAAGTTTCATTCTGTGTGTTTCTCTGTCTGTCTGTGATGGGCAGCGAAATCTACCGCACATACAAAGCTGAAAATGTTTGTGAGGGTAGTCGAAGGCCTCTCCTGGCCAGACTCAGAATTTTAAGTTTCTGATAATTAGGCGAGTTATTACAGTAGACACTCGATTTTACGAACTCGAGTGGACTCATATAATGTGTTTGTAAAATTGAAAGTTCGTAAATAGGAATAACATTAGTTCAATGGCATGCTGGTCAGACCAGTACATCAGTTCGTAAAAAAGAGGTTCTCAAAATCGAGCGTCTACTGTAATTTAAAACCATAATTAAAAGAATGGAAAAGTATTCATAATTCAACTAAAGCATGGATTTTAATCAGACCACAAAGAAAATTCTTTTTCAAACTCCACAAGAGAGGGAACGGTTGCCAAGGTGATAAAAAACAGATGATTTTTATACTTGGATTGTTTCACAGGGTATAAAATTTTTACAAATACTGCATTTATAGATTTGAAAGTTATGCATCTATGCGTGTTTTATGCTGATTCGAAGTATGTAATTTCCTTTAAAATCGGTTAATTTTTTTAAATGAAAAATAAATTCTTTCAATTTCTTATCAGCAGAAAATGAGAGACTGTCTGTGGTAAAAAAAAAAAAAAAAAACGATAATTTTTATAGTGGGATTGTTTTGTGGTATATAAATTTTTTACAAATATTGCATTTATAGATTTGAAATTTATGTATCTTTGCTTATTTTTTTTTTTATCACTGAATCTAAATATGTAATTTCTGTAAAAATCTATGAAGAACGTTTTATTGGATCAAAAAATCAATTTTTTAAAGGAAAAAAGAAATGCTTTCCCACAGCACATTATTTAAATCTTTCTTTACTAATTATCAAAAAATTTTAAGTCTAATTTTTTATTATCCTTCTATATATAAAAAAAAGTTTTGATTTGGAAATGGACCAATGAAAATCTGCGTAGATATTCTGGGTAGATCACATCCAATTTGAATGCTTAAGCATGGCCTTTCATTGTTAATATTTAAAAAAACTGTTGCATACAAAAATATGAAAATCGGTGGTATTATAGAGAAATGTTTGATAAACACGCTGATGCAGACAGTTTTCAAATCAAAGAATTATTTTAAGAGATATTTAATGCTAAAGTTGGACAAAATCGTTCCATTAAAAAAGTTTTATTGGAGCAAAAACTATACATGAGAATTTAATCATTTTTAGATCATTTTATACGTTATAAGTTCCCGATGTGCAGATTGCATTTAGTTTTCTTATTTGACTCATTTTTTGATGTTTTATTTCAATTTTAAATTCAAATTTTCAGCATTTCGAGAGATACTTTTTACAAATTTTAGAAAATGTTATTAATTTAAACTGTTGCCAGTTGCATAAACAGCGCAAACAATAATGTTTACTTCAAATTAAAAATTTATTTACACGTGACTATTACAAACAGAAAAAAAAAAACTTTAAAATTAGAATTAAATGATTACATGTTAAAAGCAGGAAAATTACGTCATAAGAACCATAGGCACAGATGTCATATACGCGCATTTTGGTGCAATTTTTTTCCCGACGCCAATTTGGCGAAAACATTAATAGCATAAACAACAACATCCGGGTTACCATATCGAGAAAAATAACACTTTAGCACCAGTTAAGTACCCGTTGTGTATATGAAATTGGTGTTGCGTATATGACATCTGCGACGAACCATACTTGCACTTGAATTTTAAAAGAGAAACAAAATCTTAAAATAAAAAAAAAATCATTATTATGCATTAAAACTTGTAATTTGAGGAAATTACGTCATATTTAAAATGGCAAAAAATATAGCAAAACAATTTAAATTAAAAAATATATTTGTGCGAGATATTTTGAGATAATCTTTTCAACTATTATCATGAATTCGAAGACAGCGCAAATAATATTTCCTTCTAACAACAAAAGTATTTTCACGTGAATATTAATAAGAGAAATAAAACTTTGGTGTAAATTACGTCAGATTTAAAACGATACATTTAAAATAAATTATTTAAAAGAACTATCTTATAGCGCTGTTAAAAAATACCGGGAGACAATGACGCTGTTTACTTACTTCATTTTACATTAGCTTATTTTCAAATGTTTAACTAATTTTTTAATTAAATACGAAAACCGAAATTGTATCTCTTAACAGCAGCAGATTTGGTCTTAAAAATCCCCAATCCAAGAAAAACGAATGAAAACCCGTTTACAGAGAGATCGCTATTGTTTTTTTTCTTTTTAATTTTAATTCAATATTTTTAAAGCCGATCAAATTACCATGCTTTTTGGAGTGCCTGAACGGGGGTTGGCGAGCGTAGCTCGTAGGGGGCAGAGCCCCCTAGTAGGATATATAAAAAGATTAAAAATATATTATGATATTGACTAGTGGGCTTAGCTTGCAATTTATAACACAAATACAATTATAAAAATCTAAAATCATAACGTTTCCTACAATAAATATAATTTTAGATCTGATTTTACGGAGCCCTCCGATAAATATTATTTATAAAATATAAAACTTTCAAAATTGGAGGAGGGGTATATTCTGGGAGCGTAACATTAGTCTCTTGAGCGGGCAGTTTTTTAAATTTTTACGAACCCTTCATGTAATCTATCATTGGAAAGCTCTTTGTCCACTTTTTCACATTAATGTCCATTATCCCTTTTCCCCAATTTGTTATATTTGTGGGGATGGGGAGGGGAATGAACAACTTGATTAAAAAATATCGCAATTAGTCCACATGACAGATATTGTAATAGAGACTAATTCCGAACATGATGATTAACTCAATAATGACACTCTATACCATTGGAGTAAAATTATGAGTAGCACATATCACTATTTTCGAATGATAATTCAAGATACTTTTTAATTTATTTTAAAGTATCTCGGTTCCTATATGTCAAATGATGATGAGGTTTTGTTCATTCGACTTGATATCGATAGCCTTACAGTTCTTTTTTCCCACCAGGGGTGCTTCCCTATCTTGGGTCCTATGGGCCCGGTCACAACGAGGTTTGGTTCATTCAACTTGGTTTTTGATGGCTTTGTTCTGAAGATGGTTTGTTTAGAACAGAGTGTGTTCCCTGGCAGGTGCCACAAGCTGCTGAACACATGTCAGCGTTTCATTCTGAAAGTGGTTTGTTTAGAACAGAATGTGTCCCCTGGAATTTACATGGATTTTACACAGTACGCAGCATGCCTGATATGCGGTGTGAATCAGTGTTGGATGTTCATATAGGACATACTGCTCCCACCTGGCTGTGGAAATATGAGATTTTCCAGCAATAATCAGTTCAAAAATCAAAGAATTTCACTCAGGATTTTTATGTGAAAAAGGAAATGGTTATGCATAAGTCATTGATTTTTACAGTTACATCAATATTTTAGTTCAAAAATTATGTAGTCGTTGGAAATATACTATCCCCCTCTCCTTTTTTTCGTTTCCTGTGGCAGTTATCTGGAGCCTTTTTACTACTAAATATCAGGGGTTTTATTATTTATTTAATTTTTGTATTTTTTCAAACCGATTTTTGCCACAATCAGCGGGCATGTATATGAGACAACATCAATTTCGAGTTTAAGATATAAAATACAAATTTAACCCTTAAACACTGAAAGGTTTTTTGTAGAAATGAAAAGTTTTGGTGGTTTTGCCTAATTAATAGGATCCTATTTGATATAGAAAAAATATCCCATGTCAGGTTATGCCAAGAAAGGATCTACACAATTCTGTAGGCTTGACTTTAAATCGTACAAAAAAAGAGGAAAATGTTTTTCATTTTCTTTAGGATCACCTACACAATTGTGTTTGTCATGTCTTAAAGGGTTCACTTAAGAATATTATCACGGGAAAAGCCAAGCAGGTCAGCGAGTCATGATAAATTGCAACAGTGAGTTAAAGAGAAAATAAAAAGGGAAGAGTCAGCAGATCTGTGTTGATGAAAAATCAGTTTTTCCCCCAAAATAGTAGCTGGAAAAAAAGTCTCCCTTTTTTTTCTGATTTTTCTTCAAAATAGTCGCTTTTGAAGGATTTTGGGCTAAAATAGTAGCCTGATGCTGAAAATAGTCGCTTTTAGTAGCATTTTTAGACCTCAATTGTGCCTTCTGCTTATCAAGTTTAATTTCATGAATTATATTATTACAGATACATCCCCTCTTTTACGTAATATTTTCGATTCAAGTAAGCAGAAAGAAATGTGAAAAAATAAATACCTTTCCAAGGAGAATCAAGCCAGTCTGTGTTGTACATTCGGACGTTTTTCTCGGCATTGGTGTAGGCCTCCTGCAAGATGGCTTCATACCTCGCTTCTTCTTCCTGCAAACAGAAAATAGTTGGTGAAAATCAACACGCAGTATGTGAATTCATTAAGTCATCATTGTGGCAAGATGTGGAAACAAGTTTACTCCAGATCGTTCTATAATCACAATTTAAATAAAATATCAAATAGTTCATTTTTGAAAATATCAAGATCACACCCCTCACTGCACATCAGGAAATGAGTACAAAATACATTACAAAAATGAAATCAATATAATAAAAATACAAACGTATTTTAAACACTCTTTAATAAGCATTCAACGATTGAACATTCATAGTGTTTTGCTACAGGGCTCCCAACACATTTTAGTCCTCAAAAAGGGGGAAAGGGGACCATTTTTATTTAAAAAGGGGACTTTGGGGGACCATTTTTATTTTAAAAGGGAACTTCAGGAGACCATTTTTATTAAAAAAGGAGACTAACAAAGAATCATGAGTAAAAACATTGCACCAATTTTCCTAAATATGCAAGTAAATATTTAAAATTACTCCAGAAAATACATTAGATGGTTATCTTTATAAGATGTCATTAAACAATGTACACAGTTTTAGAGAAACACATTTAAAGATCCTACTGCAAGAATATAGAAAGTTTTCACCTTGATAATTCTCTTTAAAGGTAAAAAATAACAGTGATCAGTGAATAAAAAGAGCACAGCATAATAGTGATTCCTGTTGAATATTAAAATTTAAAATTAGATTAATATATATATATATATTATTATTTTCCTCAAACATAAAATTTAGTTTCTTTTTACACAATAGAAGCTAGGATAAGCTATAATGTTCTTCTGAAAAGCATAGTATGGCAAAGACCAGTGAGGAGTGATCAAACCGATATTGAATCATCAGTTATTCATAATCATCTTACATATCAAGCATGATGAAATTCAATCCCAAACATGCCGAGATCTGGCTTTCACAGAAATCATTAAAATTGCAACCCAGTAGTGCCACCTGTCACAAAATACACCAAAATCTAATCAGTAGCAATTTATGTCAAGGATTAAATGAATGTGAAGTTTGATGGAATTTCACCCTAACAATGCTAAGGTATAATTATCATGTAAATTATGAAAAATGCCACTTGTATAGCAATGCCACTTGTTGGGCCATATATATATACACCAAAACCTAATCAGCAACTATGTGTGCTAATAAATTTTGTCATCTTTTGAATACAATTTATCCAGAATTGGTACAGAATTTTTCAGCAGTTTAAGGGTTTTTTTTGTGATAATTCTTTGACATTCGGTTTCAAAAACTGGTCATGTGAGTAACAGGTCTGGCTAAGACAAGTCTCTCCTTGATAAATGGAAAGTGGGTAATAATAGAGAAGACTCTTCTACCTTTTGTTTTGTGCAAAATAAACAGGAGAATTCTAACAATTTCGTATTGTTTCCAAGAACATAAAAAAGGATTTTGCTTTTTTTGAGGTAATAAGCAGGGCCAGCGCAATATTGCACAGGGCCCTGTCAAAGAAGTTAATGGGACCTAACGTATACTGCAATAATGATCTAATAAAATTTACTTTTAAATTGCATACATCATAGACATTGCATACATGAGTTTCAAAACTTGCCTTATCCAGAAAATCAAATCTGGGGAAATCGCAAAAAACCTCTAACTATGTCTATTGGTTTTGATTGTAGATCAAGATTTTACAACAGCTGAAATACAAGATAAAACTAGTTTTGTTGCAGACTTGTGTTTTTTCAATGTAAGTTTTTAAATAGAATAAATTTATAGAGAAAACTCGATTTTTTAAGTTTTTGATAAGGCGAATTCTAAACTCACATCCTCATATAATATAGATAATAAATGTACCAAAATACCACTAATTTCATATGTTATATGCATAATTATTTTCGATTTCGAAAAATCTTCTATACTTTAAATACAATAAAACCTCCCTAAAGCGACCACGTTCCGTTCTAATAAAAATTGGTCACTCCAAAAGGTGGTCCCTTAATGGAGGTAATGTTTAAATCTAGATTTTAATTGTTGAAAAAAGGTAACAATGTTACTAAAATTTCTTTTTCACATTAGGAAAAAATATAAAAATTTAAGTTTTAAAACAAAAGTTAATTACATAGTTTAAAAAATGAATACATTGACGTTTGCTTTGACTTTACATTTTTATCTTTTATAGCTGTTTTTTCCCAGTTCTTTCAAAGTTCAGTAAATAAATGCAATTTTTTTGGGACAGGAACAAATAATGATGATTTTATTAATTTATCTATTTCTTTGAGAATTTCCCGGACAGAATAGGGCAGGGGAGTTTATTGACTGTCATTCTTAATTTGTCATCAGAGTTAAATTCATTGCCTAAAAAGGCACAAGGAGGTTTAAACACTTAAAAGTTACCGTGATAAAAAAAATATCTAAACTTAGTTTAGAAGTTTGATGAATAATGCGCTCTCCAGAATTATTTTTCTAATAAAACCTTCTTCAAGCGATGAAATGAATATCTTTATATATCTTTATATAATATCTTCGATGAAAAGAATATCTTTAAGCCAAAGAAACATGTTATGATAATTTGGATGTTTAAATATGTATTGTAGTATTGTTTTCATTTATAATTTACACTATTAAACAATTTTAAATGGTATAAAAAATAAATAATGAGAAAGGAAGAAATATTTTAATTCTTGATTCAACAGAAAGTTTTCTGTAGGGGTATATCGTCTTGTTTGAAAGAAATTGCATTCCAATAATGAAAAATATGCAAAACGGCATTTTACTCTATCCATTTCCTGTTAAATTATTCAGAGTTGTAAGGTTTAAATTCATTTTTTTATAGTTTGAATCTTTTGTCTCCTCTTAATTCAATGCTTCTCTCCATTTGAAATTTTTTCCCCCTTTTTTGGCAGCAAGCAAAGATCTGTCTTTGAAGACTGGTCAAGCAGTATCTTAAAATAGTAACTTTTGTGTTCTGCGATTTTTTAATTTTTACGATTTTAATGAGATTTCTTAATGAGTTTCTTAAAATTTGTCCATATTCCATGGTGATTTTTTAACATTCGTGAAAAAATTCCAGTTGCAATACTTTTGCCCACTGTAACAAATTTTGTCCCTTACGATCTTTGAGCTTTTAGCGATTTTTAGAATTTGTTTTATTTTACGGAGATTTTTTCAGCCACTGAAAAGGGAACTAGGGGGACCAAGAGGCATAAAAGGGAACTAAAGGGAACCTTTTTTTAAAAGGGGACTTTGGGGGGAAAAAGGGGACCATTTGGGAGCCCTGTACATTACATTATAAAACTTTAAATTGAGACAATTTAATAAGTACATGTTACAAAAACATTAAAAACCTGTAGACGTTTCAGACAAACAACAGTATAGTGAAAATGTTCAAGTTGTGAAAGATGAAATTAAAAACAATGGATGTCAAAAGACTTAAAATCAAAGTGACAGCAAAACCGAAGGTACTCTGAAGGAACAAGGCCCGCTTCATTGAGTGAGGATGAACTATTAAAGGCCAGGGATTATTTTCCAGTCTCTGATGCTAATTTATGTTCCTTTCAATCGAATTTCAAAAGATGCAACCCATTTCACCTTGATTCACACTGTTTGCAGGGTAAACATCTTTAGATTTAAAACCACACAGAAAACTTCATAAAGATTTTTTTTGGGGCAACATTCATTTTAATAGCTGAGATATTTTTCCAGAAAGGTTCCTAGAATCGTGAGTGTAGGTGCAGATTCCCGAAATCTGGAAGGAGCCCCCAAAAATCTAATAGTGTGAATCATGAAAACAATAGCCATTCATTTATAGGGAGAAACTTCTTATACAGGCATTCAAGGTGAAAAATAACTTACATGTACAACACACAAAACAGACTCATTAGATTAAATGTGTAATATTTAACTTAATTATACAATTCTTTAAATTTGAATACAGTCAAACTATAGAAAAAAATCAAATTACATATATTCTCTCAAAAAAGAAGAGATAAGTAAACTAGTATGTTGTGGCCATCCCAAAACTTTCTTCTCTATTTAAATAGTTACAAGAAATGACATCCATTCCTATCAAAGTATATCTGGATTTGAAGTTGGATGAAAATTCGTTATTGAGATAGAGCTAGAGTGGAAATTCTGGAAAATGCAGCCTAGCAGTGCCACCTGTTGAGTGATTTGTACCGAAGCATAAACAGCACTCATTCTTATCAAGGTATACCTGAATCTGAAGTTTGCTGAAAATCCAAGAATTAGTTCTTGAGACAGAACTATTTCGGAAATTGCAAAAAAAGCATAGCAGTGCCACCTGTTGAGTGATTTACACCAAAAATGAATAAAATGTCAATTCATGTCAAGGACTCGCTTATTCTGAAGTTTGATGAAAAATCGTGCATTAGTTCTTGAGGTGCACCTATAGTGGAAATTCTGAAAAATGCAGCATAGCTGCACCACCTGTTGAGCGATTAACACCAAAATGTATAAAATGTAGATAGTAAGGATGTTTAAATTCATTTTAAGCATAAAGTTGAATCATTCATACAGGTGCATTATTTCACAAAATGAAGGAACCCCTAAAAAAGAAAAAGAACACTGCATTCTGTTTAGTTGTAGAAATAAAAAGACTCTTCTAGAGAAATGATCTGAATTTACCTCAATTTCTTTCTCGGTGACCATGCCTTCTTCATTCAGATGTCGGCTATACTGTTCCAAAACGGGCAGCTGCTTGCGAATCTTGGTGTACATGAGTGGCTGCGTAAACATGGGCTCATCTATTTCGTTGTGACCGTTACGACGATAACACACCTAACAAAAAGAAATCAAGGTCTGAATACTCCCAAGTGTAAAATGGACAATCAGATGGTATTTATTCACAATGAAACTTTCACGAGGTTCATACAGACTGAAGAAGACAAGCATGAAAGGGGGAAAAGGACATTTTTTTCCATGTATTAAATAAGGCCAAACATGTATAACTTGTGTGTTTAGATGCATTTCTACAGTTATTCATACAATAAAATGACTTCTAATTGTACATAGGATTTTTTTTTTTTTTGTAACTTAGAAAGTATTAAAAAGAAAAATAAATAACAATAAATGTATAAATTCATTCAATCAAAAAAGAAAATTGGAAACAGTTTGCTAAAAGTATCCATCCGTCCAAATGTGTCAGATGTGAAGTACAGAGTTTCATTTTTCAAAATAAATGTATTATTTTGAATGATTTGACTGTTCAAGACTTTACTTAAAAATCTCTATGCTAAATAGACCCAATGGATCATGACTCCAGAGATACATTTCCAAAAATGCATCACTGAAATGACCCAGAAGTGTTTTATAAATAGAATAAAATATTCTATTTCAAAAAGAACCTTATGGATACTTCCTTGCCTACTTTCAGACGCTTATCATAAAAGCTCGCCTTTGATTGGATAGTGCAGCCATTCAGAAACAAACTCCAAGGATTTGAGTAGACAAAATGTCTTTTTTAGACACCCCCAACCCTAGTGCTTCTAATGTTTTCTTTGCATCCACCCAGGGTACTACTCAGTGACCCTGACGACCCAAAATCTATCGCCGAACTGCAAGATTAAAGGCCAATAAGGGTGGATCGTCCATGTCCCATTCACTTGACTTTAAGCCAGTGACATGTGTTTACGCTATCAGGTGATTTTTATTTCAACCTTTTATTTATATTTTTTATGAATGTTGCACTCATTTATGGGTTCTTTTGTTATTTAAAAAAAAAAAAAAAAATTGTGTCCATGTGTATAACTTGGCGATTTATATAATTTGGCGAAATGGGTCGACGGGATAACTCAGTAGCACCCCATCCAGAGAATGTCCAAATTTGCTTTTAAAAAGGTGGAATTCCTCCTTTAAGAGGAACTCTTTCATGCCTGAGAAGAGGATTTTTAAAGGGATTGGACCCTATTTTCTCATAGACCCTACCTTTTGTGCAAGACACCCACCCATACCATTTAAAAAGGGCCAGCAAAGTATTTTAGGCAGTGGCCCGTGGTCCTATATAAACAGATCACATGCACTTAGGTTTTAATCAATTTTAAAAGGGAAAAAACCACACAACTCGAAGCCCGACCCTTTCATTGAATGATTTCCTCTTTTAAATGTGTCCAGTTTCAATTTTTTTCCCCCCCTGGCTCGTGTCTTGACACAGACGCTCGGAAATGCCACTCTTCATGAATCCACAGAGCGTGACATTCTGTGTGCCTGTCCGAGGTTTCTTTCGAATACTGACCCCTTTCTGACACTTGGCCAGGCCGAAAAGGAAAAAATAAATTTATAAATAAATATAAAAATATTGAAACTGAACCTATTTAAAAGGAAAATTCATCCCATGAAAGATGGACGACCACTGCAGCTTCGAGGTTTAGAACGGCAATAATCACTTAACCTTTTTTAAACAAGAGCAGATTTCACTTCTTTAAACACTCATCTCTTTCATGCCCCCTATGCTTCAGTAAGATGCTCCTACAAACAGTATTATTCATTTGTAAAATGTAACTTTCCCTTGGCTTCCATTCAATCATGGCTCAATTTTGCTTCACCCTCATTTGAGTTCTTTCATTCATTGACTGAAGGATTTCTATTTCTATGGAGTTTCTCCAAGTACAGGGTTCATACTCTATTTGAATAACAAAATACCCTGACTTTTCCAGGCCTATTTCCTACAATTCCCTGACCAAAATTCACGACATTTTTAGAAATACCAATTACAACTCAAGATCTTCATGATTAGACTTACATCTAAAAATTAAAATAACGTATAAAATTGAAACTAAACATCTATATCATTTGACATTTACAATATATATAACAAAAAAAAAAAAAAAAAAAAAAAAGCAAAACTAAAATACAGCTCAGATGGATTCAAAGTAACTTTTTATTGACATAACTGAATTGACACATATTAAACACATTTTACTTTTTTTAAAGATTTCTACTATCATGTCATTTATTTGTGTTGTTTCAGAAGCAGTTTGTTGGGTCAAAGTTTCAATTTTTTGTCTTTTAATATTTTAACTTCAGCTACAACTTTCTTTTATCTTTTTTTTGATAGGCTTCCTAATTTTTATTATTTTTCTTACATAATTATTCATGACTAGCCGCCCTTGGCGACCAGTTTGGTCTCCCTTAAACATAGCATTGTATCAAGTTACTTTTATATATAATTTAATTTACTTGCTCAATTTTTCACCAAATACGAAGTTTCTGCTACAGAATTTTGAACTCGGCATTTTTATGTTAGCCGGCCGCAGGTGATAAATCGCCAAATACTGTTCCCGTCGTATTTTTCCATATTTCGTTTAGAATATAGTACTTTCACTCATTTTATTTAAAATGCATAACTAATTTAAAACTGAAACATTTAAAAGGTACTTTTCTGTTATGCGGACACCATTGTCGCCAAGCGTTATAGTTGGCGCAAAATGAAAATCACGTGAATTGAAACATTTGAAAGATAAAAGAAAAAGCATTGTTGATAGTAAAGTGAGCATTTTAAAAATATAACATTTGAACTTTTACGTACAATTTTATTAAATCACAAATATATAATTAAAATAAGTGAACAAATAACTGTTATACAATAAAGTAATGAAAAAAAAAACCTATATTAAACTGCTGGTATAAAATTACAAATATCTTTCAGCACTGCAGTAAACATTTAATTTTTTTGAATGAAGGTTGAAATAATTGGCGCATTACCATATATTTTGGCATGGTGTCCATATAATGGAAAAGTACCATTTAAAATTTATGACTCTCAATTACTGCTTAAAAAAAGAAAAGTAATAAATAATACCATAAACCATGACACTTAATTTTAACATCAAAGCTTTGTTTTAAGTTACCATGTGAAAAATTGTTTATGACAGTCGCATGAAATGGACTGTTATAATACTGATGACATGATATTTACAATATTTGGCGATTTATCACCTGCTCCCGGCTAACATTAAATTAGCAAATTAGCCGCTTGGCATACAAAAAGTGAAGCGGCCAACCCGGAACTATTGATGACAGTCACATGACTTAGGCTTTTATTATATAGATATTTCACCCTAGCCACCTTAACATGGCTCAACATTTCTTTTGCTTAAGTACCGACTATTTGGCGATAAATCTGTATAGCTAAAACATCTGTATGTTGAAAATGAGAATATAGCAAAAATTCTCCTTTTAAGGAAAAAATCTGAACTTTTTTGTGGATTCACCGTGAACTCAGGAGAATGTTGACACATGATAGTGCATTAAAAAAAAAAAAAAAAAAAAAAAAAAAAATTACCTGACTTTTCTAGGTTTTAGAAATTTTTTAAAATTCCCTGACTTTTTGAGCATCTGTCATTTTTCCTGACCCTGTTTTCCAGTCGCATAGGAACCTTGAAGTAGTCTGTATGAACCCAGCTTTCAGTTAACATTTCGTGGCAGGGGGGGGAATCAAGATGGCTGTACTAAGACTGGTAACATGTGCTGATGAAGCATTCATGACTCAAAACCTCACCTATGAATAAAACAAGTCCAAGCACTCATCAAGTACGGAAGGGGAGAAACTCCTCCTGCCCCCCCCCCCCCCCCCCCAGGAAATACCAGGGCTGCGGAGTTGGTGGGAAAAATGGACGTCTCCGGGAATTTTAACAGATCCGACTCGGACTCAGACTCTTTCACTCAAAAATAGGCCTGGCTCGACGGAAAGACGCATCCATGGATATAAATATTTTTTCATTCTAATGATTTTTGTGGCAGAATAAAAGCGACTTCCTGTTTGCGGGTTGTGAAAAAAGATTTTAAAATAAACAAGTTGGAAATTGCTCGTCAAACGTGGCAAATGAGGTGCGTTCGTACTATAACTAGTTTTATAATTATTTTTTGCACCCCATATTGTACTGAATGTATATTTTTTTGCGCTTCATAAGTGCATAGTCTGTAACATCATTAAAATGCACTTACAATAATTTTTTCCCCATTCCCCGTAATGTAACGGAAAACTTTTGACTGTCCCTGTAATTAAACTATACATTCGATTTTAATAAAATTTGAAATGGCTCGACAAAATTTTGCAGCAATTATACATTTAAAATTTCAGACCATTCGGAAGGCTGTAAAATCATTAAAATGCATTTGCAATAATTTTTTCCCATTGGCCATAATGTAACGGAAAACTTTTGGGTGTCCCTGTAATTAAACTATACATCCGATTTTCATAAAATTGGAAATGGCTCAGCAAAATTTTGCAGCAATTATATATTAAAAATTTCAGACCATTCGGAAGGCTGTAAAATCATTAAAATGCATTTGCTATAATTTTTTCCCATTGGCCGTAATGTAACGGAAAACTTTTGGGTGTCCCTGTAATTAAACTATACATCCGATTTTCATAAAATTGGAAATGGCTCGACAAAATTTTGCAGCAATTATATATTAAAAATTTCAGACCATTCGGAAGTCTGTAACATCATTAAAATTCACTTGCAATAATTTTCCCCATTGGCCGTAATGTAAAGAAAAACTTTTGACTGTCCCTGTAATTAAACTATACATCCGATTTTCATAAAATTGGAAATGGCTCGACAAAATTTTGCAGCAATTATATATTAAAAATTTCAGATCATTCGGTCGGGTAGTTTTTGCTCTGTTATATGCGGACGGACAGACAGATGGACGGACAGACGGACGGACAGACGGACGGACAGACGGACGGACAGACAGACGGACTGAACGACGACTATAGGTGCTACGTATTTATATAATTACGAACGCACCTAAAAAGGATGCAGATGCTCTTAATTAAGGATGCTCTTAAAGGATGCAGATCAAATGCTTAATGAATAATTGACAACAGTAAATTTATGAAAAATTTCAATTCAAAGAAACAGCTGTATTAATAAATTATTCATATTTTCAATAGATAGATTGATTTTTATTAGCATTAAATATAATATAGAGTCATTTCCAAGACTTCAAAAGTTTGTTTCAATCGGGTAGCAAAGAAACAATTCTAGATAAGAATAATAAGACAAGCATAGAATTATTATTGACACAGAATTATTATTGACATAGATATGTACATAATTTAGAACGACATTATAAATTAAGTTTTGTAATGAAATGTGTCAAAATTATATACAATCTCTGGAAGAAAAGAAAAAAAAAAGAAAGCAATAACGCTTCATGGCAGGGTTCAGTGATATACATCCGATATTTATTTTAAAAAATTTCGTGAAATATGATATTTTTATACATTTTACATTTATTTTCAAAATATATTGTGCATGATATTTTTGATATTTTCAGTCAAAACAAGATTAAATGAATTTTTCAATGGCTATTGACTGTGTCATTCTATGGATAAACTTTTGCTTTGGCAACAGGGAATCACTACTAACCGCCCCCCCCCCCCCCCCCCCCCTCCTTCCCAAGCTTTATGCTTGAAGGTGAATTTTTAAATGTAGAAGCAAACAATATGTGGGACACTATCTACTTAACCCAGGGTTGGTAAAAAACCCGGTTTTTTTGGTTTAAACTGGGTTTTTTTTTAAATATATTTTTTTTATTGCATATACATGTATATTTATTGATAAAAATATACATTGTTGGATATATAAGTAATATAACTTATATATAGTGTCAAAGTTGGCGTTTTGAACCAAATTTCCATGCGAAAGAAAAATAACTACTCAAGGAAGGTTAAAAACATCTTTGTCATGTGATCAAAATTGCATATAACTCAATAGGTAATTTATTTATCAAAAATGGAAAACACAGTTAGATTCCAAATCGCTTCCATAGTCAGGCCTTCCAATTTTATATGAAAAATGAATTTGTAAATATGTCAAAGCATTTTGCTCTTGTTGAGTAGAGCAGTTGAGAACAGCCTTAAAAGATAATCTCCTCAATCAAGAAAATTTTCTTTTACAGCTTGACTGAAATCTTAAAGGTCATTTTATGTTATTAATTGTAAATAATCTACATTTTCTCAAAGGAAAATATTTTATTCAAAATATTGAATATTTTTAATCTATTTTATCTTTACTAAATTCACATGTTTTAAATTTTCTCTTTAGAGCTTCAGATATGTTTATCAACATATGCAATTTGCATTCTACATGCACATAAATATAACCTAGACTCACTATGTCTCACGGTGATTGCTGGGATAAGACTGTAAAAGTAGAAATTATTTATATCCAATAATTTGATATAAATAATTTCTACAGTCACTAATTCACTATGTCTCACGGTGATTGCTAGGATAAGACTGTAAAAGTGGAAATTATTTATATCCAATAATTTGAAACATTTAAATTACAAAAACAAGAAAATATTATATTAGATCTTTTCTAAAAACCCAGTTGGTTAACCAATTGGTTTAAACTGTGCCAACCCTGCTGATAACAGAATAAAATCATAATGCAAAACCCCAATCCCAATGTAGGAATGCAAGAAAAACAAAGGCTTACTAAACCCAGTCGCCATGATACAGCAAAAAAAAACTCACAGCAAATCTTTCATTAGCATACAGAACAAAAAGTAACCAATGGAGAGAATTACTTATGATTATGTCATCATTGCGGCATATGTAATTCTTAGTAAATCTTAACTAATCAAGCAATCTAAGTAGTAAAAGTATATATTTAGCTCAAATCTGCCATTTTGGCTATTTTTAAAAATAAAAGGCTTTAAAAAAAAAGAAGAAAAATAACTAACTACTTGTTTTTTTCTTCCCAGCTAATTTTAGAAAAAATAGTCTGCTATGTAGATTTAAAGCTAATAAGAAAAGTTTGATTGATTAAAAATGTTTGTCACTTTACAAATTTATTAATTCATAATTTTTCTAAAGCTTTGCTTGTAGCTTCTGCATAACTTGGATTTTGCATTTTTCAATAATGTGTAAAATAAAGGAAAACATTAGGGACAAAGAGAAAAAAAACAATTGAAAAAAAAAAACCATTTGGTTTAAACCAAACAACCCTGACTTAACCCTTTATGTACTGAATTATGAATTAATGAAAATTTCATGAATTAAAGAACATTCCATCTTCTAAAGCATTTTTTGTGAATTTTTTAAACTAAATTAGAAGATTTACATAATCATTTAATAGATTTTAGAAGGATTGGAGGATTTAGAAGGAATCATTAAATTTGAATTTATAGGCATTTTGTGCAACATTTATAACCCCACTGAAATCTTTTATTTTAAATATTTTTCATAGTATTTTGTAGAATTAGGAAATCTACAAATATGATGTTCTTACAATAGAAATATTTCTGAATTGAAAAATCCCTCCCCTTCAATGTCAAGAAAGCTGAAAACATGCAAAGGCCAAAGAAATCATCCTTTAAAAAATATTTTTGTTTTGTGTAACCCATAATGCTTTTGGAACATGATAAAGTAATGCATCTATAACTCATTCTAAACTGGATTACTACTAGTCGATGTATTAAATGAATTTTATAACAAGTTATTTTAATGATACTTATAAGTACCATCAGTAGCTAAATGGTTAAATCAGCTATTGAAAGATAAACTGTCTAATTTAGTATAAAACTAATATTTACAGCTTCATCAGAAATAACCCATGCTGATTCTGGTTTTGTTCAGTTTTAACCACACAATAGGTTAAGGAATGAAAAAGCAGACAAGTTTACATTCATGAAACTTGATATTAAATCCTACAATTTTTGTGTGTGTGAGATTGGAAAAGCAAAATGTGCCTGTTTTCAATCAGTTAATCATCTATGAAAGTGAAAAAGGAAAATACATTTAAAATATAGTTTTATTAAGTTTTCATGCTAAGTGCAAATATATTTTAGTTTCTAATTTATATTAAGGGGGCTGGTCACTCAGTTTCGGAATTCTCCTCCGTCCTGTTAAGACTTTGGATGCATTTGTCTATTTAAAATACCTTCTCGGGAAATTCCTATTTTTAACATATTTTTTTCTGTGTACTCTTCTTAAAGGATGTCTCTTTTAATTAGTTTTCAAACTATCTTTAAAATCTAGGCTGAATTTAATATTTCATGTGTTAAAAGCGGGCGAACTGTGAGTAAGATTTCAACACTTCCTGTAAAATGACTTTAGAAATAGTTTGAGAACTAAGAAAAAAAGAGACATCTTTTAGGAAGTGTACACAAAAAACAGAAGTTAACAATATTATTCATGCCCCGAGGAGATATCTTAAATAGCATCCAATGCCCTTACATGAGTGAGGGGAAATCCGAAGCTCTGAAAATATTAATGATCAATAAGTTGGCTATTTCCAAAATATCAGATATGTTTGACATTTCCAAACCCTGGCTAAAGTAACCAGAACTATTCTGGAAATTCTGAATGCCAAATGCTTCAAGTGCCCAGATAGTTGAGTAAAATAGTACAAAATCTATATTTGAGGACGAAAACATGGATGAAAGAGAACAGTTTTTTTTGCCTGTTGAGGTGAGTGAGATTAACCGTCTGTTTAACCCATTATGTCAAGTGTCCTAAGATGGATACACTGTGATTTTTCAGAAATAAATTGATGTATTTTTAGATAATTTTCAAATAATAATTAGATTAGTAAAACAGAGTAATTATTGAATATTTAATACATGATTTATCACATTGCTAACAAAGCGTGATAAATCATGCATTAAATATTCAATAATTTCAACCCTAATTTCACTGTTTAAAGTTAATTGATAAATTGATCAAAACTTAGAGAAATTATTGTATTTTATATATATATATACAGCAGTTACAGTTAAAAAAGTATGGGGACAATTAAAAAAATTCAGATACGACACAAATGCGGTAGAACTTGAATTTTATGAAGAACTTATTTTTGCCAAATTAAAGTTAGAAATTATAATCAATCAAGAAATATTTTTATTTCTTAAAAGTGTGTAACATCTATAATCAGACATATGAGAATTTTAATTTACCCTTCTGACTGAGAGATGTTGACCCATAGAAATTGTAGGCGAGTAATGGCCATAAACATATTGGTTGTAAAAAGCATGACTCAAAGAATAAAAATCTTTATAGGGTCATCATAACTATAAGAATTTAAGGATAAATAACAAAACATCCTTCTGAAATGAAATAAATGATTTTTTATTTCCATTTACTACAGATAATAATCCAATATTCTTGGGTAAATAATGGGCTCCTAGAATTAAAAATTGTTTGAAAAAACTGGAATCCTTTCAAGAGAAACACTGGTAAAACACCCAGTACCAGACATTTGTCTACAAACCTGGATGATACTGAACTATTGTGAAATATGTGCGCATAAAAATGCCCAAGCCAGAAAGAAATATTTTAAAAATACATATTATTCTTGAAAAGTTTAATAGATTTACTTCAAATTAATTATTCTCATTCTCTCATGCTCATTCTTTAAAATGAATGCACATTAACCAGTTTTAATGGATAACACCAAAATGTGATTGGAAACATTTCTTACTATTTCATTGAAACCTGGCATTTTCTTTGCAGGAGATGGAAAATGCCTTTTAAACTTTGTTCTTGTATTAAAAATAAATGAGAAGGTGTTACAAAGGTCAATTTTTGTAAAAAAGATTAACCAACTTAGTCACTAGTGGCCCATTTCACAACACTATTCCAATTAAGGTTTCAAAATGTAAACAAAGCAATGATCTGAAATTCATAAAGTCAGAAGCTGTTCATACTGTATTTGCTATAGATAAAATATAAAAAAAGAGGAGATTTGTACCAGATCAACGACAACATCCTTTCCAAATTTTGCTCGATATTCCGCAGCGACGTTGGACACATGGACGACGGCTTCTGGGTCGTCTGCATTCACATGGAAGATGGGTGCATTGACCACTCTGGCAACGTCTGTGCAGTAGGGCGATGAACGAGAGCGACGTGGATCCGTCGTGAAACCAATCTGTTATTTGGGAGGAAGATCGTTATAGATTGGATGCAATACAATTTTGTATTGATTCATAGGTGTACAATTAATTATAAGTAATGAATAAATTATGAAACACTATCAAAATAGAGTTAGAAAATTAATTTTTATTAATACGATGAAATGAGATTCCTAAATAAAAAACTCCTCTTCTGCGAGTGTGAATTCTTTCTTGCAGCCCAGTACAGAATTCATACACAGCACGTAATACACTAAAAATGGAGTTAAAATTTAAGAATGCACTCATAGCCCATAGTCTGTTCTGTAATCTAGTTCTTTTGTATGTCCCGGTAAATCCATACTAATAAAAAAAAGTTTTGCTCTGTCTGTCTGCGATGGCTAGCTAAATTTACTGCACATAAAAGTCTGAAAATATAGGTGAGGTTAGTCTAAGACAGGTCCTGATGCATCTCAGGCTCAGATTTTTAATTTTTAAGGCTCAGGCTCCCTGGGTCACTTTAAGTTTTTATGTCCTAAAATTTTACTACTATGCCACCTTTTTATCCGACTGTCTTCTTTTCGGGGGTCCATTCTTCATTTCCCAATATTTACATTCCAGCTAAGACTTTGACCCTTAAAGTTTTTACTCCCTAAATTGTAATAAATTGCCCCCCTTTTAATCTGATCTTTGTTTTTGAGGTTCTTTTTCAATTTAGCCATTCACTGTTTCCACATTCCAGTTAAGACTTCATTTTTCACCCGCTAATTTATAATCACCCTCTCAATGCATAATTTTAAAGTTGAGTCTTGGATCCCACTCTCCGAACCAACATCCTTATATTTTTATTAGGGCCCTTTTTAAAGCATTTTCTGAAACAAAGAATTCTTCCATAAATTTTTTTCATCTGATAAATATTCAGGATTTCTTCGAAAAATTGGGTTTACACAAACCAACTATAATGGTGAAAGCCCAACATGAACTCAAAATAATTAAAGCCAGCCTCACCAGCAACAACAACAAAAAAAAAAGCAACAATCAATTGATCTGATCAAATCTGAGGCCAAGGGCTTTGTAGATATCGGAATTGTATGGATTTTAAATCATAGTATCAAGGAAGGCAGAAACATTTTACTGACACAAAACCATTAATTAAATTTTTATAATCTTTAATGAAGAAATATTTTTGCAAATTTCATAACCTATTGATGATGTTTGTGTACTGATTTGATCATCAATTGATTTCATAAGCGATTGAATTTCATAATTTTTTTCAGCGACCATTAGGTGAAATTTGCAATATTTTTCCACAATTGTGTCATGAAATTCATGATTTTTTTGTGAAATTATTGTATTTTCAGTGACCTTTCGACAAAACTAATGTTTTTTAAGTGATCCATTGACTTCCTTTATTTTGGAAGGGGGGGGGGGGCATATATGTAAAAAAAACTTGCACTATTTCTGCATGACCAATTGCCAAAATTTGCAATATTTTCTGTTACCAGTTGACAAAATTAGCATTTTTCTACTAATATATAACCTCTGTCAAAAATGATAGAATATTGACCTGCGTTTCATTTTCATAAGACTTCACACAAAAAAACAGAATGAAGATTTTGTATTGTATTACATTTTAAAACTGACAAAAGATTCGTTGAAATAGGATTTTTTTTTTTTTTTTATTAACTCCATATTCAATTTCTGAAATAGTACAGACAGCTGGAAAAAATAAAAAGCAGTATTTATTGCAACAATCTATATGCTTAAAACACAAGGCTGTTTTTTTGGCATCAGCCTTGAGCTTTCTACTGAACCAATTTTGGCAATTATTTTTTTAAATGAAAGCTGTTCCTTTGTAGATGTGCCCATACTAGCTGTTTAATTTATTTAAATTTTTATATTTTATTTTAAAAGGTTTTTGTGATTTTTTTTTTTTAAATAGTGGCAATCAGATTGTTGCAGACAAAAGAGAAAATTGAGTTTTTATTTTTATTGATTAAATCCTTATGGATGCCATTCTCTCATTACAATAAAAAATAAGTTAAAAAAATTTTAACCGAAAATGTGGTCACACTTTAAAAAATAAATACACATTCATCTAATAAAACTGTTACATTAGAATATTTTTTCGCTGCGTTGATACTCATGATACACTAGGTATTTATTAGGATACACAAAGTATTTTACTGAAATGAGATAAATAGGAGAGAAAAATGACGTCCTATTTAGAAGAAAATTGACATTCTCTTGGATGAAACTAAATATTTTACCATAAATGTATCTAAAAAGACAGATTTAGAATATCCAATCAAGAGTGCGAATGTTCATATGAAAAGTTGTAACTGAGAAACGTGACTTCAGTTTGGAAAAATGTGTAGTCCTAATAACCTATGGACCTGCGATGTCACAGTAGGTAAAATGGCGATGTGATCGTTTGCACCTTAGAGGAGAAATTGAATAGAGAACAAACCCCTTTGTTCTATCCACTGAACCTTGAAACATGCATGTCTAAGATTTTATCGCCAAAAGGGTGTCATTTTTTTGGCAGTGATCCCTTTGCTGGCAAATTTCTGTTTCTCCTGTCAAGCTCCGGATGCACGCAGATGACATACCGGTCTCGGTGGAAGCGGCCATTCCAATGACACTTTTTGGAGGGAGAGAACCAGTTTAGCCTCCCACCATCACGTGATGGTGGGAAGCATATGTGCTTCAAAAAAAGGTTACCATTTCTGCGTCCAGTTATATTAGAAGTCTATGGTTTGCGCTTTGCAGTCACCGAGGTTTTTTTTTTTTCATTTTTTCTCTTTACACCGTTATTTTAGCATCACACCTTATGAGCTTATAAACCTAATGAATGATACTATAACCTTATTCTTTCATTATTTAATTATTAAATAATGAAAAAAATCCCTGCCGGCTTGGGCCTACAGGCGGAGGTAGATTTCAAAGTTAAGTACTAAATTCACCAACAAAACTTAAATCAAGATTAGAGATAAACCCAGTTCCTTCACTAAGAATGAGCTCTAGGGAGCTAAACATTTTGTGAAAATTCTAATGTACACGAATACACACACGCATGTATATGGAATAGGTTTAAAAATGGCTAAAACAAATTCAGAGAACCTCAAAGTGTTAAAATAGGTTAATATTCCCATAGTCGAGTTTTTATCATGTTTTAATACGTTTCTTCAAACTCACATGATGTTACCTATTCACCTGCTGAGGTCCATTATATTTCCAATAGGACGCTATATATATATGAAAGGATAAAAACCCTTTAAAATTCCAAAAATTTAAATTAAAATCCGAAGTCTCTTTCTTCTAACTTTAAATCTATGTCTAAAACCAGTTTCTCCCCTTGTAACTCTGTTTCCCAGCAATACATCTTATTACTTTCAGACATCATTTTCGGACGATCCTTAAGAGTAAAAATAGCTGAGTTGCAGATTTGGTAGCCATGTGTGGTTAGCTGATTCCCGGGCTGGCCAAACCCAATTCTGGAATCTGAGCCCGCGCAATCAATCAAAAGCTAATCAGCCAATTAAAGAAATGTTCCTCCCAAATTCACAACTATGCCCTCTGCTGGAAAATATGAAAAACACCAAGATATTAGCTAAAACCCGTGCCAAAAACGACAGATCTTGCCATTTTGAGATTTCTTTCGTCACTTGTTACCTCCTGAGTTCTGTTGGAATTAATTGCTGGTTAAATAAACAGTAGATACGTCATTTCTTAGGACTTCATTACACACCTCCTGATATTTGTGCTGGAACTCTGGGATTTGACCCACGTAAATGTACCGTCCTGTCGACTTTTCAATGTAACGAATTAGCCGCTACTCCAGTTATGGATCTTCTGTCGTGGCGTCGGTCAGTGCCTGACCGATTGGGGCAGGGGCGCGAACCGCAGATGCGTGCGTGCCGATTTCTGAGAGAACCCTCGGAACTTCTAGCATATTTAGGTAGTCACAGGCCGTGAGTGGTATCCGGGAAATCAAAGTCAGATTAAGATAGTAGTTGTTCCAATAAAGACACAGTTTATCAGGAGACCTGATTTATTGTTCTTTTGTTACATCCTTTTGAGAAATCAGGCCCCTTTTGGCTTGAGAGCTGCTACTTTACTTTATGGACATCTGGCTTGGGAATTATGTGTATCGCAAAGCGATACTTAAGAGAGCCGAGTGTCGTGGAGTTAGTGCATTCTTTTGATGGTAAAAAGCCTCGTCCGGGGACCCGTGCATCGGTATAAATATGCTGTATTTTGCATTATTCCTGCTAGGGGCCACTGAAGTCAAAGGAGGCGTCTTTAAACTATAATTGGTCGTTAGCTGAATGATTGACTGCCCGGGATAAAGGTTGTGGTTTGAGTTGGCCGATCGAATGCAGCAAGACTTACAAATTGCACTTATTCAGCAAAAGTATTCTTATGAGATGTGCCAAAACGATCTTTGAAAGTTATAAGCTGCGATGCTGAAAAACCAACTTACCAGGGGCAAAGGCATTCAATCAACTGAGACACAATTACAAAAGCATTTTAAAAGTTTTAATTTTAATTTCTACATTTAAATTTTAAAAAGGGGATTTTAGAAAGGGGCTTAGCTTTTATCGTTTCATTTATCCCACCCTCCAAGAAGAGGTCCACCCGGAATTGCCTGCAAATCCGGGGGGACTCCCACGGAGAATGGTGAATACAAAAACAGATAAGTGTGACATTACAGTTTAGGGTTAAAGTTAAATCTAAAGGTAAATTTAAAGTAAATATAATGTTAAAGTAAAGTTTACTAAGACATGAGGGTTGAATTTTACTGCTGGAAAACAATTAAAATTTAAATTTTAAGTTATAAACTTTAAGGAAAAAATTTAAGATTTTAAGTTTTAATGCAAAAATATCTAAGTTTGGGATATGGCTCTTGGGACAACCAGACCGAACTTTACATAATACTTGAAAAATTTAATGACATAGAATATAAAGTAAAGCTGAAAAACCATGAACAACAACTTGATATACTATATGGGAAAATACAGTAATAAAATAGCATAGTTTAAATATTGACCATAATTTGCTTGCTTGGAAGTCCTCCGGTCAATAACTTTCTGCTTTTTTGTTAAAGTCTTTGAGCACAAAATGTCCCATTTTTATATAAAATTAAACTCTTTGAAAACACATTAATACAGAAATATAAAAATACTGGAAAATACGCATAATTATATGAAAACTTAAACTAAATTCTTTTACATAATTATAAAGAAAACACAATATAATAGAAATATTTGAAAACAAGAAAAATTGAAAACATTTCCTAACCTATTTTCAAAGTATGTAAATAGCATTCAAATGAAAAATAATGTACAGCAAAATGTAAAAGTACTTACTCCGAGAAATACTTAAAAATGGGAACTTATGAAAGAATGTGAAAATTTTTTCACCTTTTATTTCAAAATGTAAAAATATTGAAATCATGTTGAAATATTAAATTGGTAAAATTGTAATATTAAATAATGTCATAAAAATATTGAAATAAGTATGAAAATATAGAAAAATAATATATTGAAGTCTATTTACATGGAAGACTACTTGTAAGGTAAGTAGTATTTATCCTAAACCATTGAAGGTTTTAGCAAATCCTAAATCGTTGAAGGCTTTAGCAAAAATTTAAAAAAAAAAGAAAAATGAGCATGATGTTTATTTTTTGTGTGAAGATGCAGATGCAGCTTTATCGGTAAGCAAAGGTACTTACTATTTTGCCGACTGGGGTATTTATTTCCCTCAGTGGCATTAATAAATCCAAGTCACAATTTAATAAACTACATCTACATCTCACTGTTAGCTCAGAAAAATTTCCTATTCTAAACAAGTCAAAAAGTCAAAAAACATTTTTCCTTAAAAATTAAGGCCAGAACGCTTTGAGCTTTCCTTGCTAGTTTTTACGCAAATAGTAAAAATCTTTTAATTTTTAAGTGTTTTACTACTGGCTAAAGAGAAAAAAAAAAATGAATAAATAAAACAGAAAAAAAAAACTACATAAAACAAACAAAAAAATTTAATAAAATAATATATCCTGGTTCAAACAAATAGGATTCTGACACAGACTTCTAAGTGCATGGCAACCCGTTGACAAATTTTTGTTAGCTAGCTTTTATTGTCCTGACATTTATTTTATCAACAGTTGCCACATTTGATCAGATTGCACAGGTCACTAAATCCCTTTTGTCTGTAGAGGGTTGTTTTCGGTGGAAGTTACTTAAAATAAAAATATTTCTTAAAGACTTAATGGGGTGAAACCATGGTCATCTTTAACAATTGTATGTGTGGATTTGGACACTATTGGATTTACCACGGTTAAAGTGGGGTTACCAAGGTCATGGGGTTACCAATGATTGAATTATGGGAAATATTTTGAACATGGTGGGAGCGGGACCTTCACCTGTTTTCCAAAAGTGACAGGGGTAAAATACCTGCTCATATTGTGTATTTATGAAATAGTAAGGATGGGACCTTCCATTTTGTCTCTTAAAAGTGGTTGGGGCTGCCAAATCACTTGGGCCCTTTAATATGTAATGGGATTTATTATTAAAAAAATATATATATATTGGATAAAAATACTAAAAATTCAAAACTCAAACATTAAAATATAACATAATATAAAATATACATTCAGCTATACACAAAAATATATAAATGAATAAGCATTTGCAGAAAATTCTATTTATAAAAAGAAATACTTGAAAACGTTCTCAGTAAAATAAAAACTGTCTACACAAAAATGATTCAAATATGGATTAATCTAACACACAACCTGGCATAAATAACTATTTACAAACATTTAAAAATTTCAGGGTGCTCATCTGTATTTATAGAAGGAATTAAGGGAATAGGATACTAACTATTTACAAATATTCAATTGCACATTTATTCTTCGATAATTTTTTGTTTAAAAATATGTAACTAGGTCATTTAACTTATTCACAGTATGCAAAAACATTAAAATCAAATCAATTTACTTTTTGGTGATCGCACATATGCGCCACCGGATGAACAAGAAAACAAAACTACCGTTATTTTCGTTTGCTACGATTTTAACGCGCATGCATAATGTCAATCCCAAATTTTCTCTAATTTTAATAATAAACCTTAAATCCTGCAAGAAATAAAAAATAAAGCTAATAAAAATTTAAAAAAAATAAATTTGAATTTGTTTAAGATCTTTAAAATCCCTTTAATACAGTACCCATATTGGAAATAACTAACTGAAAACTTCATGAACGCTGTCAAAATTTTAAAATTTACACCTTGATAACAGTAAATTTTTGTTTTTTTTTTCATTCTAAAATAATTCCCATTCTCAGTGAGAACTTTCCCAATTCTTCTTTAGTATTTTCGGCAATAAATTCCATAGTCGACATTTAAAGTAAAAAATAAAAATAAATAAAAACATCGTTTAATGTACCAAAACTGATTTCTTATGACTAAAATATTTCATAAAATAAATACTGCAAAGAGAAATCCGCAGTTTTACTTAATTAAATTTAAGGCAAAAATTACGCTTTTTTTTTTCAACTTACATGTGCTTTTAACTTAAAACCATCACTCTGAACTAAAAATAAATAAAAAGAAACGTACCTGTGAATCCAATGGCTTTTACCAAAATTAGAAAGAAAGAAAAACTAATTTAACACTACCTAAATATTATCACTATTTTTTTTTCTTCCCTATTTTCTAATGAATTCTGAAAGATAAAGAATTAAATAAAACACTTTTCTGGTCCTTCACAACACCTTCTCAATTATTCGTCTGCTGAAAAATAAAAATAAATCAGTTTCTGTTTCTATCATTCAAGGATGAGTCAATTTTGCTGGGTGGTACAGGAGAGAGTTAGTTGCTATTGCGATCTTTAGCCTTGAAAAGTCTGACCCAGATGCTCATTCGATTGGTTAAAGAAAGTCTAAATAATGAACTCTGAGTTGCAGTCATCTTTAGCACACTAAACCGCAAATGTTCTGCTATCTTTTTGAAGAAAGTCCAATTAAATAGAGGTTTTTAAATTGCAGTATCATTCCTTTTATTTAATCAAAGATTGTTGGAGGAAAAATCCGAGTGAATAAATTTTTTCTTTCTTTCTTTCTTTTCACAGTCTCTCGATGATTCGGTTATCATTTGCACGTAATATGAACAGTCCTTTACAGCCTTCTGTTAATCATTTACGAAAAACAACATCGGAAATATCCCATTTTTCCCATTCAGAGAGATTGTTCGGACAGAGCACAAACAATCAGGACGAAGCAGGATTGGTACCTTATGATCTTCCAGTACTCGGTTGAAACTTAAGCACAAATCTTTCCAAGTTTAGAAGGATATTCTTTTTCTTTTATCGTAATAATGATAGTTGTCGTGGCAGAGCAGAGGGATCTTCAAGGCGGGTTACCATCCTCGCCGACTTTTAAAAAATGTAACGATTTTGGGAGCGTTCCGGAACCTAGAGAGGGAGTCGCGGGCCGTTCACTTTCCGGCATGGTGTCCGTACAGCCATCTTTAATATGTAAGGACATCTAGGAGTTGACAGAACTAGTGGAATAAATAACTGGGACTCGGAAACCGCTTGATGGACCGAACTCATTTATTTAGCCACTCATCTTACAGTCTAATTTGCGAGTTCGGCCGGGGTTCCCTCGAGCCACTTATGTCGCTGACTTTAGGAGCTACATTGACATGAGTTTTGCCGGCATCTCAAAATGGCAAGATCTGTCGTTTTTGGTGCGGGTTTTAGCTAATATCTTGGGGTTTTTCATATTTTCCAGCAGAGGGCATAGTTGTGAATTTGGGAGGAACATTTCTTTAATTGGCTGATTAGCTTTTGATTGATTGCGCGGGGTCAGATTCCAGAAATGGGTTTGGCCAGCCCGGGAATCAGCTAACCACACATGGCTACCAAATCTGCAACTCAGCTATTTTTACTCTTAAGGATCGTCCGAAAATGATGTCTGAAAGTAATAAGATGTATTGCTGGGAAACAAAGTTACAAGGGGAGAAACTGGTTTTAGACATAGATTTAAAGTTAGAAGAAAGAGACTTCGGAGTTTAATTTAAATTTTTGGAATTTTAAAGGGTTTTTATCCTTTCATATATATATAGCGTCCTATTGGATATATAATGGGTTAAGTCGCAATTTAAGCAATTTAATAGGTTAAGTCGAACAATCACGTCGTGTTTTTTATTTCATATTACTGGATTAGTACCACATATTAATCAGCCGCTGGTGATGTTGCCTAGCAATCATACCACTTAGCACAAGGATCGCTAGTGGAGGTATCAACTCTGAAAATTTAGCAGCTGTAGAGCGATGATAATATTGGTAGAGTCCACTCAAACTCTTATTTATTCATGATGAAGACAAGGCAGTGTGCACTGTGTGAGTGGTGAAAAAAGGTGTATGAAGAAATCTGGGGTTTTCCCAATTAAAAACATGGAAACGTAGTCATAGGAAACTGTTTATTCCATCAGAACATACCAACATTAAACAATTCCCACAGGATGAGAAATCAGAGCATTCCACTCGAGCATGAACTAGTTACTCATGCGAAATAGATGTTAATTCATGAAATGAATATTCTACATGGCTTAGGACACCATGTAACAAATTAAGTAAACAATCCAACAGCACAAAAAAAACAAAACAGTGGTACTCCGGGAGTGCCAATAGAAGTGAAAAGTTCAACAATTACGTGTGTGTTTTTTTTTATTATTCAAATAATTCTTTACTTACGTGATGATGAGCAGCAGTTCTATTAATTTATCAGCAATGATAGATTTCCAAATTCAAACTCAAAAGCACTGTAGTACAATATTTCTTATTTAAACTTATTTACTTAAACTTTCGCCTTTTCGACACCGATTCACCGATCATCAAAACTCGGAGGTGCATCCTGTATCCCTAGAATCTTGAAATTTGGTATGAAGGTAGTGTTTGGGATACAATGAAAGGGAAAATTTAAAAAATCCGGAAAATTTAGATAAAAAGTCGAAAAATCAAAAAACCGAGAATTTGGCACAGATGTGATATACGAACCAGGTTTGGCGCGATTTTTTAATGTCAATTTGGCGAAAGCCCATTTTCCAATACCAGTTACAATACATATTTTTAAATTATTTTCTATTGTTTAAAAACGTAAACAACAATAAATAAACGATAATTTCATTAATAACTATAGAACAAAACAATTGTACAATTTAAAAAAATAAAATAAAAGTAAATGAACAATTTATTAATAAATAAGCAACAGTAGCCGGGTTACCTTGCAAAATAAAGTAACGCCATTTTGGTGTCAATTAGGTACCCAAGTGCGTATCTGACACCTGTGCCCCGTATTTTATCTTCTGTAATCGAAATTCCCGCCAATACTGTTGGTCATTAACCAGACCATCAACACGGTAAAATACAGCGTTATCGGTTTTTAGTTACATGAAATAGGTAGGTCACGAATATGGTATACAGTATGGAACCATTTATCCAGAAACCAGTTAACCAGAAAACCAGTTATCCGGAATGATATTTCGGATATATGATTTCTGATAGACTGATTTCAGAATATTTGCAAAAAAAAAGGTGTCTTACACTGCCAGTTTGACTTAGGCTTTGCTTGAAACAATTGTATAATTTGATGACAATATCTAGTATTTGAAATGAAAACATATTTAGTTGTATTTTAGATGTTTTAATTTTTATGATGAAGAAACAGAATTTTTGTTCCTAAGGGATTCCCATAAATTACCTACTTTTAAACTCTGGTTAACTTTTGATTTTCCTTGCATTGATTTTTAATCCAAGTAATCTAATAATTTAAAATCAGAAATAATGCCACAACCACACATATTACACAAAACTTATCAAATAGATGCTACTTTAATGCACAACCAGTTAACCGGAAAAACCAGTTATCCGGAATACATCTGACCCCAAGCATTCCGGATAAATGGTTCTCTACTGTAATTCATTTTAACTGATGAAAAAAAAATAATTTGTTTTACCAAATGTTGTTTTGGTGAATTTAAATATTTCTGCAAGTCAAATAATTCTGCAAGTATGTTAACATTTCTTGATAAATAATTGCGCTTATGCTTTTGCTATATTTAAAACTGATATATGTAAATTACCCTCTTCTGTCTTGCCACTGTCCGGGAATTTCCCTCTACATTATACTTTTACATAGCAATATATCTATCTCCTCTATATTCACTTTTATTAAATAATACATTTCATATCTTTATTAATTTAAACGTTATTCTACTTACCTTAAATTAACTTCTGTTGTCCTCCCTTTAATTTATCCACTCTGTTTACATTATCGTACTTTCCATTTTCCATCCGTTTCTCCCACGCATTCAACGGCACGTAACTTTCATTTGACGTATGGTTTCACGGCCGCCACTAGATGGCGTCTCTCATTCGAGCCTACGGCACATCGGATGTACAACACTTCGTCACGATGTCGTCACTCTGGATTCATCGTTAGCTGCCCGTTGAATTGCGTGATGAGTTATTTATTCTCCCGGTTTGTATAAATAGGAATGTTTCCTTTGCTTACTTACCTCGTCCCTTCTTCTCCAATTCTCAGTCATTAACAGCTGGTTGTCCTTGGATTGTTAAAACGGCGTTCAACGTGAAACTTAAAGTTCTGCCTATCTTTATAAGCTGACATCGTAATGATTTACCTTGAGTCTGATGTTTCGTATTATCTACTGAGAGTTCGATAGTTTTGTTATCAACTCCGGATTAGTATATGGATTCTGTGTTAAGTATATGGATTGGTATAAGTATATTGGATAAATGGACATTGTTAAGGGAGTCAGGTTTGTCGGGAAGTTCAAAGTTAAATCATTTGCGTTTCGTGCAATGTTTATCGCTGCTTTCTCCATGGAAGTGTCATCAGTTATAAAGAAGTCTCTCATCAATTTAATCTTATTTATGGAAGCATTGGACTCAGCATGATTTAGGCAGTATATGGGACTTTACATATTGGCAGTCACTCTCTGATGCAGTACTTCATCTCTTTAATGTCATGGGGTTTGTTAGATCACTTTTAATCTTGTTACTGTTAAATATATTTATGAATTACTGAATGCATATAAAGTTAACTTGTATATTGTTTTTATCTTTTGCTCAATAAACGTTAGATTGTTTTTACATTTATCTTGTAGTTATTTCGCCACCCTATCTTTTATTCTTCTTTAGCTATTTAATGTACACAGGTTTGGGGTCATCAGCTTAAGTTTCCATTGGTCATTTTCAACACACTCTGCTAAATCTAATACCTATCTAAAATCTAATCCCTTCAAAAACCACTACCATATTATTAGAAATATCGCTATAGTTTGATGCTGACATACACCATAACGCAAAAATAACATGAATTTTAAAAACAAGAGAGTTTTTCTGCTAAACTTACCGATATTTGATCGAATAGTTCACTTTTGCCGCCAACTATTGACATAAATAAAAACTGTTGAATAAAGATAATTTTATTTTGCTAGAGCAAGGTAGTTTCATTTTAGCAAGAGTCACGAGACTTGGCTAATTTTTACATGAGATGTTTTTGATGAGATTTCCTCTTTCTAACTCTTGTACGTGTATTTTGGGAACCAATAGCGCACAGGCAAGCATGCGGCGTGCTTGCCTGTAAATTGTTGTTATTGATTAAGCCATCAATAACAATTAATTGCCTGCCCTCCTCATACCGAACTATGCACAATACATGTACATACTTATATACAGAGGTGTCGGTTACAATAACAGTATTACGAGTTCAATGGTTTTTCCCATCTCAAAAAATGCCAAACGCGCCCAAAGAAGCTTTCACTTCAATAATGAAAGTATCAAGTATTTGTCTTTAACAATAAACACAACAGCGTACTGCAACAAAAATGTAAATTTTGTGTGTGTTCCTGTGTGAACGCCGGGAGAAAAAGTGAGTTTTAGCTTCCTTCTTCTTTTGCGGATTGAGCTGAAGAGGGAAAAGTTCCTGTCATTCACCGCTTGGCACGCTAGTGTCTATGTGCCAAAATGATAGCATGTCGGTTACGTAACAGTGTCTCCAAATCAGTTGTTTTTCTCCATCTCAAAAAAAGCTCAACGCGCCTAAAGAAGTTTTCACTTCAAAAATCTACTACTGAGCTCATGCTCTAGCTATTTATTAGAATGCGCGGAGGAATTCCGATTGAAATGAAAACTTCAGGCTAGCCAAACCAAATCACGAACGAGACTCGAAGTGAAACTGGGATCCGACACTCAGCCAATGGAGAGCGATCAAGAAACGTCACAGGAAAGAATCCCAACGCCGCTAATGGAAGAATTTCGATGCGAAAAGGTTGTCGCCCAGAGGGTGAGAAAATGAGATGAAATAGAATAAAAATGTAAAAATGACTTTGATAAACATTCGAAAAATAAGTAACTGCGTTCAGAACTTTACAGTTTGGTAGATGATAAAATTTAATGAAGGGATTAAAAGTTTAGATTACGTTTTGGAATAAATCTATTATTAAGATACGCGTTTTAAATTTATAGGAATTTAACTAGAAATAAATAATAGAGCATATTAAAAAAGGGAAATAATGAATATGCCAGCAATTTAGAATAATTTAAATGAATAGTAAAAGTAAAAATTTTTTATATAACAATATCCCCCCTCCCTAAAAACTGGTGAACTGGTGGCTCCATGACCCACAAGTTCATTGTGGAAAAGCATGAACTCTGATTACAATAGTGTTACCCGGTAGTCTGAAATTTTTCTCCAATTCTGTCAAAAACCAAATCAATAAGTTACTGCTTAAATGCGAAACTGTGGGAATTGTTTTTTAAAATTACAAAGATAATATAAATATTTCTCCAACATGGAGTAAATTATATTCTAAATAATCTCCTCTTGTTTTACTAACAACTTATTACTTACAATATTAACAGACATTGACAATATTAGAATTGTCTAGGAGTTTACCTAGGAATTTACATTCTTTCCACATCACGATTAAACATTAGTTTAATCTCTATAACTTAAACTCCATAACGTAGAAATTTTCCGTACAATTCACAAGTCATATAAATAAAAGGTAAAACATGACTACAATAAATTAAAAACTAATGTACAAAAATTTCACCTGAGTATCAATCTCCTACAGTTTTTAACTTGGATGATTATATTGTCCTGATACTATGCTGTAGTCCATTGAAATTCAATTATTGCCCATTTTTGACGAAAAACTGTCAAAAAACCTAGTGCCATATGCACTCTATAGTATTGTATTGTTATGATAATAGCGGTACCATACTATTACCACTTTTCCATAAATTCTCTAGTAAGTATTTTACTTTCATTATGTTCAGATGTTATCACAATATTTAATTTATGAGTATTCTCAGATATCTCATATATTAACTTCATTGATTCATAACACTTATTTTTCTTTATTACCTCTCTTTTATCTCAATATTCAATAATAAATTATCCATACTTTCTATCATACAAGATCTAGCAATAGTAAATTTAATTCAATAATAACAATAACTCAAATTTATCATCAATAATTTCAAAGTCATATTTTAATTCATCACTTCAATAAATAATAATAAGAGATTATTGCACTCAATGATATTGGCTGGGGTAAAAGTTACATAGCATAAAAAGTAATCTCCTATCAATACTAGATTCAATAAGAAATGAAATTATACCAAGTCAAAATAAAAAAAAAAAAAAAAAATCTTAAATTCTCCAGCAATATCATTGAAACAAAATCTTAACAGGTGTTTTTCGATATGTGTCGAAATTTTTCGTTCATTTCCTACATGGTTACGCAATCAGTAAAAAATAAATAAATAAGTAAGCAAGAGAAAAACAAGTTGGGTGTGAAATCCAGGACACTTGCATAATCAACAATTATTTGCATAAATTCTATAATGTTTTAGTATTAATAATTATAGTTCAATAATTGATATATTTTTAAAGTTATTTTAATCCAGTTAACATTTATTCATAGTTTACATATAACTTTAAAATTTATTTAATATTCTAATCTAATATAATTCAATATAAGAAATCTTTAACTCAAATCAACTCATTTACGCCTGCGTAAACAACTAACTAATTCAAGTAAAACTTCAGCAGCAATGTTCTCGTGGATCCTTCGAGAACACACTGTTATATAGAAAAGCATTGATTGATTAATTATAATTTATTTAGTTACTTTCTATTAATTTATGACTATTTAATATTAGGCCAGGGCTTTATACATTAGTTTGTTGTGAATTCTCATGTGATAATTTTAATTGATCTGGTGAAAAGTAGGGGTGCAATTTAGATACATGGACAACTTCCGTATTTCTATTTTGACTTTGCCTATCAATTCGAACATTTACAGGAGATAATTTGTTAAGAATTTGATAGGGACCCGTAAAAACTTGTGAGAGCTTTCTAGTATTGGGGTAATTGAACTCTTCATAAATTACAAGATCTCCTACCTCAAACTTTGGCTCTACATAATTTCGGTCATAATATTTTTTACTCTTCAAATGAAATTCATTAGTACGCGCTTTAGCAATTTTAAGGGCTTCATTCACAGGAGGGTAGTAATCTTGTTTTAGGGGGGGAATCATAAGGTAATTGACCAAAAAGTAAATAAGCAGGAGGGAATTTGGTTATGGAATGGGGCGTATTATTGTATTCACTAACTACTTCTGTCAAATGTTTTGTCCAAGGGATTTTAGAGGTAGTAGAATTAACTTTACACTTTAATCTAGTAACTATTGATTGATTCACTCTTTCGCATTTCCCATTTGTTTGTGGGTGATGTGCTGATGTTAAACGTTGCTTAATATTGTGATTTCGAAGAAATTTTTTAAATCTAGATGAAGTGGAAGCTGCATTCCTATCACTCAACACTTTTTGGGGAACCTGTACATTGAAAATTTTGTTGAAACAGAATAATTGTTTAGGACATTGAATATTGAAAACTTGTTTTAAGCAATTAGTATAGGTCTCAGTAGTAACACTTTTTGATGGAAAAGTCCAGACATATCTAGTTACGGGGTTTATTATGACGTATAGATATTTTTTGGTGGAGTTATAGTAATTGAATCCTCCCACAGTATCAATAGAAAGACATTTAAAAGGTTGATCTGTGGTTGGCATAGCTTGTAGTAAGCCAAATTTTCTTTGTCTGGGTTTTTTATTTTTCTGGCAAATGTCACAATGTTTGACAAAATTAGTTATAGCCTGAGTCATGTCAGGCCAATAATAATTAGAGGAAATTAAATTTAACATTTTTTGGATACCAGGATGACCAAATTTTTCATGAGCAACATTTAATACTTTTAGACATTATCCTTAAAGACATGGGGACTACTATTTTTCGAAATCCTTTCTTTCTAATTATTATAATCCCATTTTCATTTTGATAATTTTTGGCACATACATTATCTTTCTAATGCATCTCTATAAGTTCTTTTACGTCTAAAAGAAAAGTTAAGGGTTGAAAAAAAATGTAAAACAGGGTTTCTTGACAACATGTCAGCTTCGACATTTGTGGATCCCTTTTCATACACAATATTATAATAAAACATGCTTAACTTCAAAGACCATCTAAATAATCTACCTCTCAAATGCTTAGTATTCTTTAACCAAACAAGAGATGCATGATCAGTGTGAATGGTGAATTTTACACCATGGAAGTAATGATAAAATTTATCTAAGGTGTCAATGATGGCAAGACATTCTAATCATATATATTATAAAGCAGTAAACTCAAAAAGTTCTGCTCGAGTGTTTTCAAAATCTACCTGGTGGATTTTTTTCCAAATTGTATCATTCGATAGGAAATACTCCTGGGGTGGGTACACGACATTTCGGTCCCGACACTTCGGTCCCGCCGTTTCGGTCCCGAGACATTTCGGTCCCTGGCCATTTCGGTCCGGAGACATTTCGGTCCCTGGCCATTTCGGTCCCTGGCCATTTCGGTCCCGAGACATTTCGGTCCCTGGCCATTTCGGTCCTTAGCCATTTCGGTCCTTAGCCATTTCGGTCCCTTGTCATTTCGGTGCCCACCACCTTATAACTCGTATTCTAATTGTCGTGGGCCGCCAAACGCTGTAATTTAAACATTATTTGGGACCTTTTTTAATATTTTTAACACCCCCCACCCCTCAAATTAAAAAAAAGCTGAATATAACAGTCCGATAAATTTAAACTTTTATAACTCGTGATAATGAAATCACAGCGAGCTGAAAATTTGTTTGATTGAACAATGTGATATAATTTTACAGGGGACATAGTCTTTTTATTATTATTATTATTTAACAAAATGGATTTTTTAAGCTTTATTATTTGTTATTAATATTAGGTATTTTATATGTACTATAAACTGCCATAGATGATTTTTTGGTTATTTTCATACGTTTTTTAGAACCTTTAAATTATCATCATTAATTAAATAATTTAAAAAACTGTTCTTATTTTTTCTCCTTCTTACAATTAGATTAATAATAAATGTCTTCAATAATTCAATTGGGCACTTATAAGCTATTGTAGGTAAATATTTCCTCAAATCATTCTTCTACATCCTCTCCTTTAATAATTCAGAAATGAGATATATTTATTGAAGCAAAAATATTTAATTTTTCTTATTACTTTTATAGTACAAAGTTATAATTTTGTTTTCATAAGTTACTTTACCATTATAAACATTGGGAAAACAATAGTGATTTGGTAATAAGGTGTGCCAGGAAAAATATTTTGTTGTCAGAAAACTCCACCCACCGCTTCATTTTTTTAAAAATAATTGCATTTTTAACAGTCTTCTTACCCATTGCAGACGATTTTTGTGAACTAATTTTATTGAAACTGGGCCTATTTCTTTGTAATAAGATGATTATTTTTTATTTTATGTAATAGTGTAAGTATTATTTTAATTAATTTTATTTTCAATTTTTAACTGACAAAACTAAGGTTTTTAGGTGCGTTCGTAATTATATAAATACGTAGCACCTATAGTCGTCGTTCAGTCCGTCTGTCTGCCCGTCTGTCTGTCCGCATATAACAGAGCAAAAACAACCCAACCGAATGGTCTGAAATTTTAAATATATGATTGTTGCATAATTTTGTCGGGCCATTTCAAATTTTATGGATATCGGATGCATAGTTTAATTACAGGGATTGTCAAAAGTTTTTCTTTACATTGCGGCCAATGGAAAAATTATTGCAAGTGCATTTTAATGATGTTACAGCCTTCCGAATGGTCTGAAATTTTAAATATATAATTGTTACAAAATTTTGTCGAGCCATTTGAAATTTTATGAAAATCGGTCTATAGTTTAATTACAGAGACAGTCAAAAGTTTTGCGTTACATTACGGGGAATGGGGAAAAATTATTGCAAGTGCATTTTAATGATGTCACAGGCAATGCACTCATGAAGTGCAAAAAAAATATATATATTCAGTACAATATGGGGTGCAAAAAATAATTATAAAACTAGTTATAGTACGAACGCACCTCATTTGCCACGTTTGACGAGCAATTTCCAACTTGTTTGTATTTGTCGTTTATTTATTGATTTTTAATATTACCCTTTTCCTCCCACTTTACCAGAAAAAAAATTAATAATTTTTTATTTTAGTTTTATTATTAATTATATTAATAGTTTTAAATTTCGGTGACTTTAAATATAAAATAAATAAACATGTAAAAGATAAATTTCAGTTTGTAACTACTATATGATAAATTGAATATAAAATGTATTATGTATTGAGTTTATTTTAAAGTAAAAAATGTAATGTATATTAATAATGTTATTAATTTAATAAATTAAGGATACATTAAATAAAAAATAATATAGGAATTTTTTGAAAAAAACAGTCAAAAACATAAAGTCTAAGTAATAATTAATTAATTAATTAAACATAATAATAATAATAATAATAATAATGCAACATTGTACAAATACGTAACAATACCTTTTAACAGTGTTAGGTGATATTATGCAGATTTTAATTTTTTAAGTACAGTTATAATTTACAATTCTCAAAAAGTAAGAAATTATTAATTAATTATAATTAAAGAGCAAAAATAATATTATAAGCTAACTAATAAATGAATAAACAACATGTTTATCTTCAGAACCCTTATCACTTTTATACATCCTAATGAAGTTAATAACGTTATAATAACCGAAAATTAAAAAAAATATATATTTGCATTTACCCTATAAAAACTATTATATAGTTCATGTAATAGTTTTTAAACAAGCAATTGATAAATTAGTTATCTAAACAATTAATAATTAAAATAATTTTGAACTGATAAATTCGTTTAATAAAAACAATTTAATTTTTGACTTTTTTTTTACTTAACAATATAACTATGAGTGTTTTCAACTTGTCGTGCAAGTTAAATTCATGCTGTATCAAATTTATTGCAAACTAACGGCAAACAAATAATCAAAAATACTGCAAACTTACTGCAAAGTAGTAATCTTTCCATATCACACTATAAGTTTAACCCCTTCGAAGGGGTCAATAGACTTGAACAGGTCTATTGATGCGAAAGCGCCGTCAGAAGGCGCATGCATAGGTTTTATCACCATAAACAAGTTTAGGTAATATTTGTACTTTTCATTTCGAGCATTTTTTGGTATTTAATAAGTAATAGCGTTTAGAAAAAACGGTGCCTACCGAATAAAATTTCTGCAATTTCTGCGTATATGCTGATTCTCATTGTTGTTGAGTCTCTCAACAGAGGGATCTTTTGCTTTCGTCACTTTCGTGAATTAAAGACAGTCTTGCCATCAGTTTCACAACAAACTACTCATGCAAGTGGGTGATGGTATACCTTGCGGGAGATTTGCTGCGAATTTCTCAATTCAAATTTGTTACGGCAAGATAATATCAGAAAAAATCAAACTTTCTGCTAATGTTCATGCTATCTGGGTTACCTCAAAAATTTCCATGGGGAGCGCGGCAGATCGCATGAACGGCTCATGCGATTGACACTTATGTGAAATCATTATCCAATATCTATTACAGCACAAATTCTTAATTCAATGGCAAGAAATTAAACATGAAAATTGCTGTTTTACACTTAACCACTTGGCCCTAACTTTATTGTAGGCAAATGTTATGTAATATGAAACTTGATTTAACCCATTCGCTGCCAAAACTAAGAATTTTCAAATTTTTTGTTGAAGGTCGTTTGCCAGCACAAATTCAGAAAGATAAATTTCGCTTTACTAATACAGCGAAATTTCTGCCAATAAATGAGGCATTTTTTTTAATTCTAAAATAGTGGTGACAAAGTAATCAATAAATTAAAGCAACGAGTATACTCGTGAATGACAGCGAATGGGTTAATTAAATTTAACTCTTCAGTATGCGCTCAGCTTTTTACATCATAAGTGAATCTTTTTCACTGGTAAATATTAATGTAACTTGAATGTATTATTAGTTGCAGTTATAGAGATTGGCCTTATATTTTTTATCCATGCTTTTTTTTTTAAATTAAGAAATTAAATACGGATATACCTAAATTCTTAAAGTTACCCGAAATACTTCTATCATATATACACAGTCAAGACAAGATTCCAAGGACTGGTAAAAAGCTGCATTTTAGACAGGCTTCCATGTAAAGAAATGTAATTAATTATACTTCTAAGATACACTGCCTCAATAAGATCTATTGTTCGTTTCGCAGGGATTCTGAAACTCTTCCGTTTGAGACAGGATTCCGTTATAGAAAGATTCCGCTTTCACAGGTTTCACTATGCTTCACTAAAGAAGGGTGAAAATCCCCTTTTCAGACAGGTTTTCAGCAAATTTAATTGTATCGCAATTCATATTAAGACCATGTAACGCTTACGTTAAAGACAGGATTCTGTTATAGACAATTACTATTTTGACAAGTTTTATTCTATTCATATGATATAAATAAGTATATTTATATAAATACACAAAACTTTTAAAAATGGAACCTGCCTATAACGGAGTTCTGTCTTAAACATAAATGTTCCATAGTGCTACGGAAAAGAATACTATACAAATACACCAAATAACACGGAAACCTGTGTAAAACGGAATTTTTCACCAATATTTACAATTTCATCTTGACAGGTTTTACTATATATATAACATGAAGGGAAAATTCTGGATCCCCCCCCCCCCGAAACGAAATCCTGGCTACGCCACTGCATGTCGTCCCGGTTTTTTTAAGCCATTAAAGATAAAAAATGCCGTGTGGCCACAAAAAAGCGCCGGCTGACTAGAACAAAGAGAGCGGGAGTAGAATAATTCTTCTATCTGGATCTTTATTTAGCATAATCAAATGGGGGAAGCCAGGACATCTACACTTGACATATATATATACATGTATAATATTCTTTTGAATGAATAACATGTAGATATCAAGAAAAGCCAAATATGTTTTCTAAATTTCCAAATTTCTTCATTGTGATATATTTATAAAATTTCTTAATTTGAAATGAAATTTTACGTAAAAGTGATTCACTATACAATATTGTTTTAAGTTTTTATGTTATTTTTTTGTATTTTCATTTTTATTTTTTATTTGTCATATTAAAACATGTAGTCTGCTTTAATTCTAAGTATATAAGTCAAATAAATAACAAAGAAATATTTGAAATACAGAATTAATTTTAAATACGAAAAGAATATTTTATGAAAATAGAAATTTTAAAATTTTGATTTATGTTTATTGTGCTCGTAGTTTTTTAATGTAATAAGCATATAAAAGTCTTAAATATATTAAAAAGGATTTGTAATTGTTGCAAACCACTTCACCGTCAACAGGTATGGGGAAAAAGTGCTTTTATCCCCGAGTTATCTCGGGGCAAACGGTGAAGTGGTTCAAAATTAAAAATATTTTTTAACTTGTCATTCGACACCGGTAGAAATAGCGGTAATATTATTGTTACATGTAAAAAGATTAATGCAAACTTTTAAATAGTTTTTCAAAAAATAGTAAATTAAAATAATTATTAAAATAAAATAGAAAGTTCTAGTCTGTTCCGGTGCAGAATTTAAAAAATAATGTGTCTTTATCACAATTCCATGTTAAGAACCCCCTTTTTAAAAAAATATGTAAAATGCAATACATTTAAAATTGATGCGCCGTTAAATAATAGGATAAAATAAAGATTTGTAAAAATATTTGCAGATTTTTTCATTATTAATCACATAGTGTGCAAATTATATACAATTGAATATGTGCATTTTGGCATGGGCATTTGCATATGAAAATTAAAGCTCGACTTATAAATATTTTTAAATTGTCTGGACTTTATGATAGACTAAAATATGAGGAGCTTCTATAAAGAATCCGCAGAACTCTCCTTTCCTCCACTCCTGAAAACGATTACTTCTACCATATAAAATTTGCATTGGGTGCTACAATTTGATTGCGAGTTATAAGTGTTTGCGGTTTTCGGGCCCTTATATTCGGTTATACTAAAATTTCAATTGTTCAGTTAAAAAATCTTATAATGTACCTCCTTTTTTAAAGATTACGTTTACCGTACAAAATATGAGTGTGATTACGATAATTACAGAGAGAGTTATAAATGTTTTAATTTATCAGGACCTTATACTTAAGATACACTAAAATATATAAAAAGTCAACAGAGCCCCCCCCCCCCCTGCCTTATAAAACGATTATGATTATCATAGGAAATTAGTGTGGGCTGCGACAATTTTGATCTGTGTTATAAGTGTTTGCGTTTTCGAGTCCTTATATTCGAGTTATACTAAAATTTAGGGAGTTCAGTTAAAAAATTTGATAATGTCCCTCCTTTTATAAAGATTACGTTTACCATACAAAATATGAGTGTTTTGCGATAATTATAGATCGAGTTATAAATGTCTTAATTTATCAGACCCTTATACTTATGATACACTAAAATATAGAAAATGTCAATCCCCCCCCCCCCCCGCCCCCATTGTTTTTTAAAATGATTACCATACGAAATTTGTGTGTGTTTACTAAAATCTTGAGGCCTTTATTTAAAAAACTCTACAATGTCCCCTATAAAATTGTCACCTATTTCAAGTGCACAAAATTTCAGCTTGCTGGAGAAGGGACCGAAATATCTCGGGACCGAAATGTCTTGGGACCGAAATGTCTCGGGACCGAAATGTCTTGGGACCGAATTGTCTCGGGACCGAAATGTCTCGGGACCGAAATGTCTTGGGACCGAATTGTCTCGGGTCCGAAATGTCTTGGGACCGAAACGTCCTGCTTCCCCTGGGGTGGTTTATGAGAAAATATACAGGGATAGCTATGATTTTTGATGATAAATTTTGTATTTTACTGCTATTTTGAACGAAAAGGTTGCCAGTGATCATCTTTTGGCAAAAGGCTTGTTTATTAAAGAATTGAAATAGTTATCCGTCCATTAGAAAATAATGCAAATACCTCGCAAATAAGTGGAAAAAAATACTGATATTTAATTAAAAAAAGACAACAACAACAAAAAAAAACTTTTAATAAGACACAATATTATAAAACAAAAATATTTAATTTAAACACGAAATAAATATCTTTAATGCTTAAAAATATAATTTATTGTGAAATTTTACAATTTATACGATATTTGGCGAGTTATCGCCTGCGTTACGTTAAAAAAATGAATCTGAAAATTTGATTAGACTAATTTTGAATTACAATTTTTTTATTTTTAGTTCTATTCTTTTTCTTTTTATCTAACTGCCACATCATGTGATTTACAGGAGAAATAAACAGATGTAATTGTAAAAGTTACTGTATTTACGATTTCTCATTTATGTTTGCCGCCAACCAGTGTTTAGCCAATTTTTTTTTAAGCCAAAAATGCATTAGAGTTACATTAGCTTTAGGATTTTCGCAATAATGGTGTTTTTTCAAGTGACCGAGATCATTTTTGGAGTACATTTATATATTCAATTATAAGTTATATAGATATCAGTTAATATTTTAAAAATGGAATCAAATATCTAAATTTTAGTTTGAATTTCTGCCGCACATACATATTATAAAATAAGTTCATACTTTTTAAAAAGGCTTTCACCGTAATTACGGAAGCATATGATTTTTATACACTCCAACTCAGGTCAAGGATTATTATCCACTTTTTTTCTTTTTTAGTAAATATTATTGTTTATTTCTTTGGCGATAACACCAATTTCTCGTATAGGAAAATTCGGTACTATTTAGTTATCCCATCGACCCAAACTCTATCGCCAAATTATAAGATTAAATGCCAATAATGGTTGATCGTAAATGTCACAATCACTTGACTTTAAGCAAAGTTACATGCGTTTACGTCATCAACTGATTTTTATTTTGATGTTTTATTTGTATTTTTATTAATGTTATACTAATTTATTTGTTCTTTCATTATTTAAAATAAAAATTATATCGATTTGTATAATTTGACGAGTGATTTGGCACTTTATATAATTTGGCGAAATTGGTCGATGGGATAACTATGTAGTACCAAAAATTCACAATTTCAAAATTTAGGAACTGAAAATTATTCTTAAGGAAATTTATGCAATCGTGTGTTATTACTATAAAAAAAATTCAACATTTTGAATTAACTAGTAAATCTGCAGATCAAGAGCCTCAACGTCATCTCTGCAACTTATTGTTTTTAGCAAACTTTGCATAATATTAATCTTTCTACAAAAACAAAATTTAAACTTTTTAAATTACAAAAACATTTATAAAAGGAAAAAAAATATATTTCGATGGTTTCAGACACTAGAAGCGTTAAATTAAACATGTTGTTATGTAATGATATTCTGAAATTCTCACGAGCTACTTATTCTAGTAATTTTTATATAATAAAGCAAATTTCTTCGGGGGGGGGGGGGGGGGGGGTGCCCCCTGAACCCCCGTTGAGTAATTTGTTTTGCATTTGTAATTTTTTACTGATTGAGTTAATGATTATCCTATATCTTAGATTCCTTTTTACACTGCGATTTATAAGGATAAGCAGCAATTTGGTCAAGCATTTTACGTTATCCTAATATACATACAGCAGTATTTACTTGCCTGCTAAACACAAACACCTGTATCTAATGAATAAAGAACTTTTGGAAATGTAAACTGAGACATCTAATTTAGAAATCTAATCCCTTTCTAATTTTTGTTTCCAAAAAATAATTTTGATTACCATTCTGCAATATTTATATCTAAGATCTAATATAAATATCTAAAAATGTACTCGATAGTATTAACTTACTAAAATCACCCTAAAGTAGGGGGATTTCTAAACCTAACGGTTAATAATTCATCATCGTGTCCACTTCCAATTGACTAAATAGATAAACGTGATTTGGCACCATTAAGTATTTTTTGTGATAGCCTTTTAATAGTATTCACATTTAATTTAAAATCGTGATGTTACAAACACCGTTGAAATTTGATGCACACATGTGTTCAGGTCAAATTACGAAAGTTTAACCTTTTATTTCAATTAGCCGGACATTTTGTTTCATTTTTCGTAATAGAGATTATTTTAATAATTTATTTTACACTCTACAAGCTGTTACACAGGATGTTGTTCACGTAGCATTAAAATAGAGATAAATGCATTAAATAAAACATTTCACTCCCCACCAGACATGGCAAGTCTCAGGCTTTTTGCACAATACTATTATCTTACAGAAAATGTTGTTCTTTTAAATTGCGCAAATGTTTCAATTAAATAAAGTAACATTTTTTGTATTAAAATACTGGTATCCAGAACGCCGGAGGCTTGACAGCTCTGCTTCTCTTAATAGAAACATATATAGTTAACCAACACTTTATCACATTTTATAGGAGACAATACGGAATTTCTTATTTGTATGGCTTTACTCCTCAGTCATAAAAATGTAAAATTTTGTGCCAATTAATATACAATGAAATCGCAACCAATGAGAAAAGGAGGGCCAAGTAAAATCGTGTAAATCGAGGAATCTTTCTTCGTAGTGTTGGGAAAATACCACTACAAAAATTATTTTAGGTGGTATTTGGTGTGAAATGTTTATATGTATTCATTCCTGTCCTATTTATCTTTTTTTATTATTTGTAATTTGCTTATTCCATTTTCCTTTTGCACGTGAAAATCTTACAAATTAAAATTAACTCTTTGGGAGAAATTGTTATTCCTTTTTTTTTTTTTTTTTTTTTTGGCAACAATAAAGTTTATAAAGTTTAACAGAATAATGTCAGTTTATTCTGTATGAAAATAACGAACTTTTTCATTTATAATCAAAATAGTTGAATACATAAAAAATATTATTCTATATAGTATATAAATACTATTTTCATTTCTGCGTTTAAATCAATCTATATGCAAATATCTATACAAAGGCATTCATTAATTCATTCCTTTTAACTTTGATTTGACTTAAAAAACCATACATACTTTCAGATTTATGATATTTTTAGATGAGATATAGTTGCTACGCAACGGTTAAAAGAAAAAAAATGAAATATAAGTAAATTCATAAAATAAAATGTTTTATATTATTCGAACACATGTATAAAATTCCATCATAAGTTATACACCTAATTTAAAAGCTCTGACAAATGTTTTGACAAAATTGCAAACTAAAAGGAATAATTTAATACTCTTATTTAAAAATTTCAGCATCCAAAATTTACCATTTAAATTTATTATTCATATGAGCGATTTCTTTCAACAAATGAAAATTTGAAAATCGTCTGACTTCCCATAGAAAAGCATTATGTCACAAAATAAAATGTTCTATATATTCCGAACGAATGAACCAAATTTAACCCAAAACTATACAGCTGAATCCGGGGAGCTCACCAATATGCATCCTTAATTTTAAGCTAATCGGATTGTTAGGGAAATATATGTTTTGGTTAATTTTTTTTTATGATGTTTTTGTCCAGTAGATGGCAGGATATCTTTTCCCACCAGATGGCAGGATAGTTTATCCTCCAGATGGCAGGGTTGTTGCACTGGATGGGGGGAGTGTGTTTTTGGAAGTGGTCTCTGGTTGACTGTTGGGTTTGATGGTTGTACTGCTCTGGGTAGTTGGTATTTGAAAGATGTTAAGCATTATGGTTCTTATGTTTTTACTATGCTGTGTTTTGTTCAGTTTAGTTTGTCTTGTCAAGTAGGCAAGCAAATAAAGTTACTTTCAGCTGACTTGATAGTGATTAATTATGAGTTTTATTTATTCTTACCTGACCTCTGTTACACGGATGCTTTTTACGGCAGTTATCGCGGGACAGACAGACTAACAAACAAACAAACAAACAGATGGAAACCAAAAAATTTCGGGTCTCCACAGTAAGCCTTCACTGACGTTTCAGCAAAAATTGCTAGCTGAGAAAAAATTGCAAATTTTTTTTGGTACTTCTTAGTTATCCCGTTGACCAATTTCGCCAAATTATATTAATCGCCAAACCACTCGCCAAATTATACACACTGACATAATTTTTATTTTAAATAACGAAAGAGCAAATAAACTTGTAAAACATTAATAAAAATACAAATAAAACGTCGAATTAATGGTTTTATTGGCCATTATTGGCATTTAATCTTACAATTAATTAATTAATGGCAACCATTATTGGGATTTAATCTTTCAATTTGGCGACAGAAATTTGGTTGACGGGATAACTAAGAAGTACCTCTTTTTTAATTTGCTATTTCTTCATATTTTCCCCTCTGTTAGGTAATATTTTAAAAGATATTGGACTAATCTTAGATATTTAAAAGCACAAATTAACATCTGAATTCCAATTTTATATTATTATTATTTATTAATTGTTGTTATTATTATTTATTTTATCATTTTCGATAATCAAGTCACCGCCAAATGGCATATTTACTATATTACTGGAAGCTTTGTTGGCACACATGTCATATACGCTCCATGAACCTAATGGGCTTCAAAATGGCGTTATTTTGCCTGACATGGTAACACGGCTATATTTGTTTATTTACTAATAAATTGTTTATTTACCTTTATTTTCTTTTTTTTAATTATATAAATCGTTTTTTTTCTATATATATATTAATTAAACTTTTTTTTATTTATTGTTATTTCCATTTAAAATAATAGAAAATAATTTAAACATATATATGTAACTGGTATTCGAAAACGATGTTTTCGACAAGTTGGCGTAAAAAAAAAATCTCGCCAAACCAGGTATGTATATGATATCTGTGCCTAACAGTTATTTACATTATTGTGATTACTTAGTATTAGGCAACAGATTGAAGAGTATTTGGCATATTTTTATTATATGGGCTTTGGCAAGATAGAGAAAAGGCTTTGACGAGTGAAGTGAATTTTTTGTATATTTACTGGCAACCTATTTACTTTTCATATACATATAAGCATTTTTTTCAATTTTTATGATATTTATTTACTATAAAGAAGAGCTATTTATCTACATTTAAATACGAACAGAAATAATTTGTGGTACTTCTTGATTATGCCGTCGACCAAAAAAATATCGCTAATATAAAAACTATAAAATTAAATGCCAATAATGGGTGATCGTAAATGTCAAATATACTTGACGTTAAACACTTTACACGTGTTTGTTACGTCATCAAGTGATTTTTAATTCGACGTTTTATTTTTATTAATGTTTTAATAATTTATTTTGTCTTCCTTTATCTATACTAATAAACGAACACATCGCTCTGTCTATCTGCCTGTCTGTCTGTGTGGGATGGATAGCGAAATCTACCACACGTAGAAGTCTGAAAATTTAGGTGAAGTTAGTTCAAGACAGGTCCTGATGCACCTGTGGCTCGGATTTTTAATAATTTAAGGGTCAGGGCCCCTGGGCCCCTTTAAATTTTTATGCACAAAATTGTTAATAACTTTCCTCCTTTTTATCCAATCTTCTTCGTTCTGGGAAATCTTTCACCATATAGTTATTCTTGCCATTCTACTTTCCAGTTATGTCCCTGGATCCTTGGAGCCCGATACAGGGTCCCTTGATTTTTTTGCACCAATAAATTGTTAATAAATTGCTTCCTTTTAATCCGACCTTCATTTTTGGGATCATTTTTCCATTTAGTTATTCTCACGTTTCTACATTCCAGTTAAAACCCTGGGGCACCCTAGGGAATCGCAGGGCCAAGTCCAGGGGCCCTTGAACGTTTTGAGTGCCAAGCATTTTTCAACCCCTAATTTTCTCATCTTCTAAGCGAATAATTTTTTAGTTGAGTCTTGGGTTTTTATTCCTGGACCCACACCCTCATATTTTTATTGGGGCCCTTTTTTAAACATTTTCCCAATATTTTGTGCATTTCTTTAAAATATAATAGTAACGAATAATTCATACCCTATGCTTAATTTTGACTGAAGTTCTAAAGCGCTAAGTACTAAGACATTTTGACATGTTTTCATGTTAGGGCCCTTTTTTAACTATGAGTTGGCCGTTTTTGGGCCTCCTATTGTAGCTCCCTTTAAAATGGTCCGATTCACTAGCTTTTTTTTCTAACAACTTCCTAGGTCCTCCAGCTACTAAATGAACGACAGAACAATTTCTCAGACTTTAGCTACCACTAATTTTGAATATTAATAGCCTTCTTGGGGCCCTTTGGGCAGATTTTTTTAAAAGGATCCAAATTTCTTGAAATTTTCTTTAACATAGTTCTAGAATCCTCTGATTGCTTTAATAACTACTAAAAATATCGGTACTTTTCGGTTAGCCGGGCGCCAGTGTTATATATACATATGTATGTATATCTATATACACATATATATGTATATTTATACATATATAGAAGCTATATGTATACATATATATGTGTGTGTGTGTATATATACGTATATATGCATATATAGATACACATACATATGTATATATAACACTGGCGCCCGGCTAACCGAAAAGTACCAAAATATCTTTATACCCAACAACATGCCAGTTAAGCTCCTGGTCCTTCGGGGACCGCTATCGGGCCCTTTGAAATTTTTGCATCATGAATAGTTAATTGCACCCTCTTAATACAATCTTCATTTTTGGAAGCCTTTTTCCATTTAGTTATTCTCACGTCTATACATTCCAGTTAAGACCCTGGGGCCCCTATGGTCCCATAGGGCTCGGTCCAGGGCCCTTGAACTTTTTGTGCGCCATGCCTGTCCTATTTATCTTTTTTTATTATTTGTAATTTGCTTATTCCATTTTCCTTTTGCACGTGAAAATCTTACAAATTAAAATTAACTCTTTGGGAGAAATTGTTATTCCTTTTTTTTTTTTTTTTTTTTTTGGCAACAATAAAGTTTATAAAGTTTAACAGAATAATGTCAGTTTATTCTGTATGAAAATAACGAACTTTTTCATTTATAATCAAAATAGTTGAATACATAAAAAATATTATTCTATATAGTATATAAATACTATTTTCATTTCTGCGTTTAAATCAATCTATATGCAAATATCTATACAAAGGCATTCATTAATTCATTCCTTTTAACTTTGATTTGACTTAAAAAACCATACATACTTTCAGATTTATGATATTTTTAGATGAGATATAGTTGCTACGCAACGGTTAAAAGAAAAAAAATGAAATATAAGTAAATTCATAAAATAAAATGTTTTATATTATTCGAACACATGTATAAAATTCCATCATAAGTTATACACCTAATTTAAAAGCTCTGACAAATGTTTTGACAAAATTGCAAACTAAAAGGAATAATTTAATACTCTTATTTAAAAATTTCAGCATCCAAAATTTACCATTTAAATTTATTATTCATATGAGCGATTTCTTTCAACAAATGAAAATTTGAAAATCGTCTGACTTCCCATAGAAAAGCATTATGTCACAAAATAAAATGTTCTATATATTCCGAACGAATGAACCAAATTTAACCCAAAACTATACAGCTGAATCCGGGGAGCTCACCAATATGCATCCTTAATTTTAAGCTAATCGGATTGTTAGGGAAATATATGTTTTGGTTAATTTTTTTTTATGATGTTTTTGTCCAGTAGATGGCAGGATATCTTTTCCCACCAGATGGCAGGATAGTTTATCCTCCAGATGGCAGGGTTGTTGCACTGGATGGGGGGAGTGTGTTTTTGGAAGTGGTCTCTGGTTGACTGTTGGGTTTGATGGTTGTACTGCTCTGGGTAGTTGGTATTTGAAAGATGTTAAGCATTATGGTTCTTATGTTTTTACTATGCTGTGTTTTGTTCAGTTTAGTTTGTCTTGTCAAGTAGGCAAGCAAATAAAGTTACTTTCAGCTGACTTGATAGTGATTAATTATGAGTTTTATTTATTCTTACCTGACCTCTGTTACACGGATGCTTTTTACGGCAGTTATCGCGGGACAGACAGACTAACAAACAAACAAACAAACAGATGGAAACCAAAAAATTTCGGGTCTCCACAGTAAGCCTTCACTGACGTTTCAGCAAAAATTGCTAGCTGAGAAAAAATTGCAAATTTTTTTTGGTACTTCTTAGTTATCCCGTTGACCAATTTCGCCAAATTATATTAATCGCCAAACCACTCGCCAAATTATACACACTGACATAATTTTTATTTTAAATAACGAAAGAGCAAATAAACTTGTAAAACATTAATAAAAATACAAATAAAACGTCGAATTAATGGTTTTATTGGCCATTATTGGCATTTAATCTTACAATTAATTAATTAATGGCAACCATTATTGGGATTTAATCTTTCAATTTGGCGACAGAAATTTGGTTGACGGGATAACTAAGAAGTACCTCTTTTTTAATTTGCTATTTCTTCATATTTTCCCCTCTGTTAGGTAATATTTTAAAAGATATTGGACTAATCTTAGATATTTAAAAGCACAAATTAACATCTGAATTCCAATTTTATATTATTATTATTTATTAATTGTTGTTATTATTATTTATTTTATCATTTTCGATAATCAAGTCACCGCCAAATGGCATATTTACTATATTACTGGAAGCTTTGTTGGCACACATGTCATATACGCTCCATGAACCTAATGGGCTTCAAAATGGCGTTATTTTGCCTGACATGGTAACACGGCTATATTTGTTTATTTACTAATAAATTGTTTATTTACCTTTATTTTCTTTTTTTTAATTATATAAATCGTTTTTTTTCTATATATATATTAATTAAACTTTTTTTTATTTATTGTTATTTCCATTTAAAATAATAGAAAATAATTTAAACATATATATGTAACTGGTATTCGAAAACGATGTTTTCGACAAGTTGGCGTAAAAAAAAAATCTCGCCAAACCAGGTATGTATATGATATCTGTGCCTAACAGTTATTTACATTATTGTGATTACTTAGTATTAGGCAACAGATTGAAGAGTATTTGGCATATTTTTATTATATGGGCTTTGGCAAGATAGAGAAAAGGCTTTGACGAGTGAAGTGAATTTTTTGTATATTTACTGGCAACCTATTTACTTTTCATATACATATAAGCATTTTTTTCAATTTTTATGATATTTATTTACTATAAAGAAGAGCTATTTATCTACATTTAAATACGAACAGAAATAATTTGTGGTACTTCTTGATTATGCCGTCGACCAAAAAAATATCGCTAATATAAAAACTATAAAATTAAATGCCAATAATGGGTGATCGTAAATGTCAAATATACTTGACGTTAAACACTTTACACGTGTTTGTTACGTCATCAAGTGATTTTTAATTCGACGTTTTATTTTTATTAATGTTTTAATAATTTATTTTGTCTTCCTTTATCTATACTAATAAACGAACACATCGCTCTGTCTATCTGCCTGTCTGTCTGTGTGGGATGGATAGCGAAATCTACCACACGTAGAAGTCTGAAAATTTAGGTGAAGTTAGTTCAAGACAGGTCCTGATGCACCTGTGGCTCGGATTTTTAATAATTTAAGGGTCAGGGCCCCTGGGCCCCTTTAAATTTTTATGCACAAAATTGTTAATAACTTTCCTCCTTTTTATCCAATCTTCTTCGTTCTGGGAAATCTTTCACCATATAGTTATTCTTGCCATTCTACTTTCCAGTTATGTCCCTGGATCCTTGGAGCCCGATACAGGGTCCCTTGATTTTTTTGCACCAATAAATTGTTAATAAATTGCTTCCTTTTAATCCGACCTTCATTTTTGGGATCATTTTTCCATTTAGTTATTCTCACGTTTCTACATTCCAGTTAAAACCCTGGGGCACCCTAGGGAATCGCAGGGCCAAGTCCAGGGGCCCTTGAACGTTTTGAGTGCCAAGCATTTTTCAACCCCTAATTTTCTCATCTTCTAAGCGAATAATTTTTTAGTTGAGTCTTGGGTTTTTATTCCTGGACCCACACCCTCATATTTTTATTGGGGCCCTTTTTTAAACATTTTCCCAATATTTTGTGCATTTCTTTAAAATATAATAGTAACGAATAATTCATACCCTATGCTTAATTTTGACTGAAGTTCTAAAGCGCTAAGTACTAAGACATTTTGACATGTTTTCATGTTAGGGCCCTTTTTTAACTATGAGTTGGCCGTTTTTGGGCCTCCTATTGTAGCTCCCTTTAAAATGGTCCGATTCACTAGCTTTTTTTTCTAACAACTTCCTAGGTCCTCCAGCTACTAAATGAACGACAGAACAATTTCTCAGACTTTAGCTACCACTAATTTTGAATATTAATAGCCTTCTTGGGGCCCTTTGGGCAGATTTTTTTAAAAGGATCCAAATTTCTTGAAATTTTCTTTAACATAGTTCTAGAATCCTCTGATTGCTTTAATAACTACTAAAAATATCGGTACTTTTCGGTTAGCCGGGCGCCAGTGTTATATATACATATGTATGTATATCTATATACACATATATATGTATATTTATACATATATAGAAGCTATATGTATACATATATATGTGTGTGTGTGTATATATACGTATATATGCATATATAGATACACATACATATGTATATATAACACTGGCGCCCGGCTAACCGAAAAGTACCAAAATATCTTTATACCCAACAACATGCCAGTTAAGCTCCTGGTCCTTCGGGGACCGCTATCGGGCCCTTTGAAATTTTTGCATCATGAATAGTTAATTGCACCCTCTTAATACAATCTTCATTTTTGGAAGCCTTTTTCCATTTAGTTATTCTCACGTCTATACATTCCAGTTAAGACCCTGGGGCCCCTATGGTCCCATAGGGCTCGGTCCAGGGCCCTTGAACTTTTTGTGCGCCATGCATATTGCACCAACTAATTTTCTCACCTTCTCAGTGCATAATTTTAAAGTTGAGTCTTGGATTCTTCTTCCAGGACCAACACCCTCATTTTTTTATTGGGGCCCTTATGCCTTTTCTAAAGCATTTACTTAATTTTTTACGCATTTAACTAAAATATTATTATAACGAAAAATTAATACCCTATGCTTAATTTTGACTATCTGTAGATCTAAAGAGTTAAGTATTAAGATATTTTAACATGTTTTCATTTTAGGGCCCTGCATTTAACAGTCAGTTGTGCCCTTTTTGTGCCCTCTATTATAGCCCTCTTAAAAATGGTCCGATTCACTAGCTTTTTTTCTAACAACTTCTTAGGTCCTCCAACTACTGCATGAACGACAAAAATTTTCAGTCTTCAGTTACCACAAATTTTGAATATTAAATCTCCTTCTTCGGCCCTTGGTGCTGCTTCTTTAAAAATGATCTGAATTGATTGAAATTTTCTTTAACATAATTCTAGCATCTTCTGATTACTTTAAAAACTACTCAAAAGTATCTTTTTACCAAACTACATGCCACTTAAGTCCCTGACACCTTTTAACCCGGTACAGGGCACACTGAAGCTTTTGCAGTATAAATTGTCAATAAATTGCCCCTCTTAATCTTCATTTTTGGCTGCTTTATTTTTCCATTTAGTTATTCTCCCGTTTCTATAATCCAGTTAAAATCTTGGCGCAACGTAGGGTCCTTTTGGCCCGATCCAGGGCCGCTTGAACATTTTGTGTGCCATATATTTTTCACTGCCTAATTTTATCAGCTTCTCATTGCGCGATTTTAAAATTGAGTCTCTGACTCTTCTCCCTAGACCAACACCCGCATATATTTATTGGGGCCCTAGGGCCCTTTTTAAGCATTTACCCCATTTTTAGCGCATTTCTTTAAAATATTATTCTAATGATTAATTCATACTCTATGCTTAATTTTGCCCTGTCTTTCTTTATACCTCAGCTACCACATTTTTCGAGCATTAATCTCCTTTTTCAGCATCAACTTACATGTACTCACAACAGCCGTAAATTAAAAATCGCGTTACTTTAAAGGTAGCTTTAGATAAGGGATTTCATCCATTTATTAAATATCGTGTTAATGCTAAAAGTAATTCAAGAAATTTACAAGGTGAGGGGACATCTTCCACCGTTTGGGGAAGCATTCTTTCCTCGGGTTCTAAGGGGCCAATTTCAACGGTATTTGGTTCATGCAACTTAGATTACAATTCAGCTACTCTCTGCATTATGAAATTTTATCCTTAGTCTTCAGTTACCCACATTTTCTAATGATTCTAACGATTCTTAATGATTGATGGTGCATTTTTTTTTTTTTATTCTATCGGCTTGATTACTACAAGGTTTCGCTCACTCAACTTGGTTTTCGATTGTCTCCGGCATGTGTGGGGCACTTCCTGTAGATGCTGCCATACGTAGCGGGGACCGAAGTTACAGGTTCGTTCAGAAAGAAGTTTGTTGGAAACACACTAGACGCTGGTGAAGGCAATGGGGATACCGAAATTAAGTTCATTTAAAAGAATTTCAAAAGATATATAGAATCATACAAACTTGAGTTTTGCTTAAGGTTATTATTTACAAACCCCGGGCAACGCTGGGCGGGTCTGCTAGTTCAGTTATAAAGTAATTCTGTTCATAACTTCTCAATGCTCTAGAATAATAAGCAATTGGATGTAAAAACCCATTATTATCTGGTTGTTTAATAACTGCCACCTGTGAGGCATCAACAAACATATGAAGTGGTCAAATTCTTAAGACAGGTTTAACAATTAAGGCATCCTTTAATTTCTGAAAAGAATCTTGGGGGCATTCCACGTCAAATCAGGCAGTAAAATATCAATATGTAACCCACCATCACAGATTTTAATGAAACTGCGTGTGTTTGTTCTTACTATTAAGATATGATCACCAATAATTTTTTTTGCTCCTTGGTGAAATAGTTTCTGAGAAAAAAATTGTCAAAATTTTGAAAAACTGCCGTCAGTTGGCATTCTTGATAGCTCGGTTTTCAAATGTAGCATGTCATATATATAATCATATTTCAATATCTACTCTACAAATCATCTTCAAATAATTTATGCACAATATTTAGGGTACGCAGCTTATGAAAAAAATATATTGTTACGCTTATAATATTTTAAGTGTGTCTAAAAAAATATTTAAACTTTGAAGTCGTGAATTTTTTATGAAAAATAATGCATTAACAAAAAAAGCATTATCAACAAAAGGCGGTATTTTTATTAAATTTATTTTTTATTGGAGATATACTTAAAGGTGTCCTTTACCTGATTCTGAAATAAAAATAGTGGGATTTTGGGTGTTTTTGGTAGTATTTCCTATTTAAAAATATTTTGAGGTGCATTTCATATCAAATCAAGCAGAGTCATTCCATGTCAGTTCCCCTAAGCCATTTAATCACTGTCACAAATTTCAATGAAATTGGGTTTGTTTATAGCTTATTTTAAGACGTAATCACCTTTAATTTTCTTGATCCTAAGTAAAATATTTTTTAAGATAAAAAATATCAAAATTTTGAAGAATTGTTTTAATTTTTTTTAATGACAGTTCGATATTCAAAGACTACATTAAAAAAAAAAAAAGTCATTTCAATATAAAATCACTAAATAGGTTTCAAATAATGTATATGTGACAAATAATGTAGGCTGATTATTATTTCTTGTTTTTTATCATGTTTAAACACTAAGAGTGTCTTTTATCTTATGAATTTTTAAAATCAAGAATTTTGTCAAAAATAATGTGTTAATCAAAAATTTATTATTAACCGAAGGCAGGGTGTTATAACTTTTTTTAAATTGTACGTAAAAATATCTTTTAAATGGTTATAAAATAAAAATAGTGAACATATGAGAAAAAATTATCAAAATTTTGGAAAAATGCCACGAGTTGCCATTAATGATTGTCCAATTTTCAAAGGCCTCATTTTATGTATAAAATCATATTTCAATAACTAATAAAGAAATCTTCTTCGAATAATTTAAGCAAGGTAAATAAAGTATGTAGATTATGAAAAAAAATATTGCTGTAATGTTAAAAAATATTTAAATGTGTCTAAAAAATTGTATAATCTTTGAAATCAAAAATATTTTACAAAAAATAATGAAATTATTAAAAAATCTTTATCAATCAGAGGCGGAGTTTCTATGACTAATTTTTTAATTTTAAATTGTACATAATACTACATTATAACTGGATCTGAAATAAAAATAGTGGGATTTTGGTTGGTTTTAGTAGTATTTAAATCATATTTTAAATTAACAATATTTTCAAATGTAAAACCTATCCAATGTATCATCCCTGGAAATATTTTTATTTATACATTTATTTTATTTTTCAAATTATCTTTTATGTTCGTTTCTTAAGGAAAAAAATAAACAATATTGTTTTTTAGTAAAACTTCTAGGGCGAAGAGCAATTATCCCTTTCCAAAAAAGAGAAAAATCACTAGCTCCTCACCGCCCAATAGAAATTTTCAAAATGACAGTCCTAATCTTTAAACTCATATTTGGCTGTTAATATTGAAAATTTAGCATTGAGCTGCTAATATTGAAAAAAAAAAAAACAAATTTCACTCTGTTGAAGAAAATTTTAACGTATTGTGCTTTAAATATATGCAAAAAATGCATAATCCATTATATTTATATCTTTCAAATAACTATATCTAAAAAAATATTTAAAACTTAATGAGTTGCACTTTTGTAACTTTATTCAGTTTCTAATGATATGTACCGTAATTTCGGGTGTATAGCCCGCAGATCAAACAATTCAGTTTGGACGCAGAAATTTTATTCAGTATTTGAAGACCAATATTTACTGTGATCTAAAAAGTTCAATTTTATTTTTAAAAATTTCTGGGTCGAAACACGATTGTATGATCCGCGGTCTATACACCGGAAATTGCGGTAATTTGATTTATTTCATCACAATATTGCTGAAAGATGGATTTTCAACATATATATGTGTGTATATATATCCCTGTTCTCAAACAAATTATTTAAAAATTATTCATTTATGTTTAATAAAGCATATATATATTGTTTATACACTTACAGAAAATACATATAGCAAATTTTATGATATTATGTCAATAATGTCTAAAAGTAAAGAACTTATCTAATAGTATGTAACGAAAAATTTAACATCTGGTGTAATGACAACAAAATTTTATAATTGTTTTACTTAATTTGGATGAATGAAAAAAGCTTACATGTTTATATTTTATTGAAGTACAGGTGAAAATGTCACAAAGACATACCTCAACAACCACTGAGTATGTCACATTCACACTACAGATGATTTTTTTTTTCTTTTGATCTTTCGGGTTTGATTTCAGATGGTAATGAATTAATTAGTTTTGTTAGAAGTGTCATTGCAGTCAGCATATGAGGCTCACTATTTTTTTTATATAATTTGTTTTGATTGACTCGATGAACAACAATATTTAAAGGGACCATTTCATGACTTTTTAATTAAAAGATGATTTATAAATTCATCATGTTGTTTAGTTATTATTATCGTCTTAAGATAATAAGTTGATATTAAAATTTTTAAATGCAGTTTATTTATTATTTGAACAGTTGAAAGTATTTTTCAATAAGAGTGCGGGCTGTTGATTTTGAGTCGGCTGTTGAGCAATGTAGTGTTGGTAAAGGAACTGGTACTATTTAATTTAATTTTTATTGCTGTAAATAATATTTGTTATTTTATTATTGTATGTATTATATTTAAGCAAGAGTAGAAATACACGATATCGTAGTCATTTTAGTACATCTTAGCATGAAAAGCTTCAATATTTATCATTAAACATTCACATTTTATGAAAATTTTGTTAAAATTGCTCATATTTTCACTATTTTTATTTTATAACTATTGAAAAGATATTTTTACGTACAATTAAAAAAAGTAATAACAGCCTGCCTTCGGTTAATAATAAATTTTTGATTAACACATTATTTTTCACAAAATTCTTGATTTTAAGAATTCACAAGATTAAACACACTCTTAGCATTTAAACATGACAAACAACAATAAATAATAATCTGCCTACATTATTTGTCACATATACATTATTTGAAACTTATTTAGTGATTTTATATTGAAATGACTTTTTTTTTATGCAGTCTTTGAATATAGATCTGCCATTAAAAACATTTTTAAAAAAATTTCAAAATTTAGATATTTTTTTTTATCTTAAAAAATATTTTACTTGTAATCACCTTTAATTTCCTTGATCCTGTCTTAAAATGAGCTATAAACATACCCAGTTTCATTGAAATTTGTGACAGTGAATTAAATATCTTAGGCGAACTGACATGGAATGACTCTGCTTGATTTGATTTGAAATACGCCTCAAAATATTTTTAAATATGAAATACTACTAAAAACACCCAAAATCCCACTACTTTTATTTCAGAATCAGGTAAAGGACACCTTTAAGTATATCCCCCACAAAAAATAAATTTAATAAAAATACCGCCTTTTGTTAATAATGCTATTTTAGGTAATGCATTATTTTTCATAAAAAAATCACGACTTCAAAGATTAAACATTTTTTTAGACACACTTAAAATGTTATATAAGCGTAACAGTATTTTTTTTTCATAAAATACGTACCCTATATATTATGCATAAATTATTTGAAGATGATTTGTGGAATAGATATTGAAATATGATCATATTTATGTCATGCTACATTTGAAAATCGAGCAGTCAAGAATGCCAACTGATGGCAGTTTTCAAAATTTTGACAATTTTTTTCTCAGAAACTATTTGACCAAGGAGTAAAAAAAAAATACTGGGAATCATATCTTAATAAAAGGAACAAACACACGCAGTTTCATCAAAATCTGTGATGGTGGGTTACATGCCTGCCTGAACTGACATGGAATGACCCCTTGGCAATTTGAATTTCATTCCCACAAAGTATTTTTCCTAAGTAATCTGTTAAGGGGGTGTCTGATTTTGGCATGATTATCTATAAATTTATGGTAAACATTAATTGATCACAAAAATCTTTGGAGTTCTTTTACATTAGAAGGAGGTTTTAATTTTTTTATGACATCAATATTAGCATTAGCTGGAGTTACAGTACCATTTTTGATTTCATATCCTAAGAAATTAATTTTATTTTGAACAAAATTGCCTTTAGATAATTTAAGTTTAATATTTTCAACTCTACATAATTCAAATATTTGGTTTAGATGTTGCAGGTGTTCTTCTAAAGAGGAGGAAAAAACAATTATGTCATCAAAATAATAACAAGCAAAATCCATTCTATATTTAGTGAGAATTCTTCTAAGAGTCCTATTGAAAATTGGGGGACCAACTTTGACACCGAATGAAAGAACATTCCACTCAAAAAGTCCAAAATTGGTTGCAAAAGCCAATTTTTCAGTATCTGCTGGGTGAATGGGGATGTGCCAGTAGCCAGAGGCTAAGTCCAAAGTGGAAAAATACTGAGCACGACTTAATTTATCAAGAATTCCATCTATACGTGGTAAAGGTTCAGCATCAATTTTCATTATTGCATTTAATTTACGATAATCTACACACATTCTAGTTTTCTTACCCTCATCGCATTTCATAACTAAAGTAACAGGGGCAGAATAAGGACTATAACTCTCTTTAATTAAACCAGCAGCTAATGAAGATTGAACTTGATCTGAAATTTCTTTTTCATCCACTGCAGAAGTGCGATAAGGCCTCATAGATATGGGTAGGTCAGAATTAAGCAAAACGTGCTGTGGTTCAATATTAATTTTTCCAACATCATATTTATTTTTGGAAAAAATGTCTAAATAATCCCTTATATTATCCCTTAACGTTTCATTTTTTATAGCATTTACCTCCCCAAGTAATAGAATTAATTTGATCAAAGGATTGAGGAATCATGACATTTCCATAATCGTGTTGCGCACTCTGGTACTTTTCATTGACATTAAAATGAAGTAACTTTAATTTATCAATGGATATGCTTTGAGATCGATTTAATACAAGGTTTCCTTGTAATACTTCACATTTATTACAATCTATAACCAAGTTAAACTTAGAACAGTCTGACATTTTTGCACATTACCTATTTTAAACAACAAATTACAAGATTGGTTTATTTCAACAGTTCCTTTGGCTAATATTTATAACTTTAACATTTAACAACTCAACAAATTTTAAAGGTAAAATTGATATTGTAGAACCAGAGTCAATTACACACAAGGTAACTCCTTGTTATTTACATATCCATTAACAAATAAATGTCATATATTATGACTAGGTTGTTGTTGTTGACTAGGAGGAGGAGGAACATAAGATTGCATAGGTTCAACATTAAAAATACAAGTCCTCTCACAGTGGAAAGCATACTATACACCCCTATTCATACACATTCGACATGGTCGACTAGGACACTTATTTTGAAAATGAGTAGTAGGTAATCTAGGGCTAACAAATCTAGAATTTTGAGCATTAAGAGGGTTTTGTGGCCGAAAATTAGAATTTGTTCTTAGAAAATTCTGGTTTGGGCGAACCCAATGTCTAGGAGCCTGGTTATATTAAACTGGAAAGATTCATGACTTTGAGCATTATTCCTAACATTATGGTTGTTTACATGAGAGGTGGGAATGACTACTAGTTGTTTAGCCATTCTGTACCAATCTATGGAGCTCTCTGGAGGGTTAATAATCATATAATTCTGATATTCTGTCTTCAAACCATCCGTCAAACCTTGGACTATGATGGTTTCACATAAATGAAGTTGTCTACCGATCTGAATCTTTTTTCTGAAATAACTCTCTAATTCATTAAGATCATTTAGCTTCATAGAAGCAAAAATCAGAAAATCTAGGAACTTGTACTTTTATAAATTTTTCTGAAAGAATTTCAACTATCTTACTGAAAGTAGTACACTCTAGACACTCATTAATGAACACTTTTAAAGCTTCTCCCTTCAAAAATTTAGAGATATTTTGCATTTTTCATGTTTCATCTTTTTTATCAAAACTGCATCTTTGGTCAAAATGTTTCATCCAGGATTGTATATTCATCTCTGACCCTGGGTCAAAAGAGATGATATTTACTTCACTTTCACTCATTTTATCACTAGATTTTTCAACAAATCCCGATCGCATTAACATGAAAGAGGGACAACTCATTTATACATGGATTCATAATAAATAATGTAAATAAACTTTAAATAAAATAACAAATGTAAATATTTTCTTTTCTAATAAATAATAACAGTAATACATCAAATGTAAATAAGGAAATATGGTGAAATATAAAATAAACAAATAAATAAATAAATAAATCGTTCAAAACTTACGCCTTGGGTTGTTTACAGACATCGTACTTTTCTTTCTATCCTATAACTTTTATTAAAAGAAAACAAAATGATTTTCACCTATATGGACGCACATTCAGGGTAAAATGCAGAATATCAAATCGTGGTTACCAGGTGTCATCGAAGGTTTCGATTGATTTCACAATCCCAGGGACACTTTTTTTTTCTTTTCTTTTGAAGGCCTCCTTTTAAAAGAGTAGAGTAGGTCGACATTATCATATGCTGGCTTCTTATTACGAAACAATTTAATGGGTTAAGTCGAACAATCACGTCGTGTTTTTTATTTCATATTACTGGATTAGTACCACATATTAATCAGCCGCTGGTGATGTTGTCTAGCAATCATACCACTTAGCACAAGCATTGCTAGTGGAGGTATCAACTCTGAAAATTTAGCAGCTGTAGAGCAATGATAATATTGGTAGAGTCCAATCAAACTCTTATTTATTCATGATGAAGACAAGGCAGATTAGGCTGTGTGAGTGGTGGAAAAAGGTGTATGAAGAAATCTGGGGTTTTCCCAATTAAAAACATGGAAACGTAGTCATAGGAAACTGTTTATTCCATCAGAACATACCAACATTAAACAATTCCCACAGGATGAGAAATAAGAGCATTCCACTCGAGCATGAACTAGTTACTCATGCGAAATGAAATAGATGTTAATTCACAAAATGATTATTCTACATGGCTTAGGACACCGGGTTACAGGTTATGTAAACAATCAAAAAGCACAAAAAACTCTAGTTCTGAGCTCATGCTCAAACTATTTATTAGAATGCACGGAGGAATTCCAATTGAAATGGAAACTTCAGGCTAACCCAGCCAAAATCACGAACGAGCTTCAAAGTGAAACTGGGATCTGACACTCAGCCAATGGAGAGCGATCAAGAAACGTCACAGGAAAGAATCCCGCCGCCGCTACTGGAAGGATTTTGATATGAAAAGGCTGTCTCCTAGCGGGCGGGAAAATGAGATGAAATAGAATAAAAATGAGAAAATGGCTTTGATAAACATTAGAAAAATAAGTAACTGCGTTCAGAACTTTACAGTTTGGTAGACGATAAAATTTAATGACGGGATTAAAAGTTTAGATTACGTTTTGGAATAAATCTATTATTAAGATACGCGTTTTAAATTTATAGGAATTTAACTAGAAATAAATAATAGAGCGTATTAAAAAAAAGGAAATAATGAATATGCTGGCAATTTAGAATAATTTAAATGAATAGTAAAAGTAAAAATTTTTTACATAACATATATTTTTAATTCGTCAAACTATTTATTTCATTTTGAGTTTTCATGCTGAAATCTTGCTCTCGAAAACTTATGACGTAATATTTGTTTTCAATTCGTCAAACTGTTTATTTAATTTAACTTTTCACGTGAAAATCTCGCAATAGAAAAGCAATTGTTGTGGTGAGAATTTTATAGTTTTTATTTTTATTGTTGACAACTGCTATAACGAAAAATATTTATTTTTACCTGTCATTGTTGTGTAAGAGCTGGTTTTATTAGAATCTTGCTAAGATGGTATTCAAAATTTTTAACCCTCCCTATTTCCATTCCCTTGGGCCACTTTTGCCCATTTTCAATCCCTGCCGAGATATTAGCCATCTCAAAGTTGTTGGCGAGTTTGAAAACGATCCGTGCATCATAGCGACTTTTATCGTGCGGACAAAATTTAGTACACACACATATGTATATAAACTTTTTAGGTGGGGGTGGTTTTGGGTTCCTGGCGTCCTATAATGAAAAGTTATGAAGGAATTTTTCAAAAGTCGAACCATGGTAATGACTATAATAGGTAGTATTACTTATGAAATCTACCTAAAAGAAAAATTAATGATTTTCAGAATTTAAATGAAAAAAAGTTTAAACACTAAAAATGAACACTGATTGTTAAGTTTAATTTATAAACAAAACTCAAATTAAACATGAAATTTCACTCATCTATACAGCCATTGGTTATAATTTATTTTAACATTATATTTCTGATAAATTCTACACAAAATGAATCTCAAATTAAATGAATATTCTTTATATTATTCTGAACAATTACGTATCCTTTCAGTAGCAGAATAAAAAATAAGTGAATTCTTGAGAGCGAATGCAGTTGTTTTTTCATAACCTCAAGCCGAGAGGAAGAGTAGGGTGCATAGAAATATTTTTTAAATGGTGAATACGGATAGGAGAGGTGTGTATGTAAATTCTGAAAGGGAGAAAATGGTGTAGGGATTAGATTTCATGCAGAAAAAAAATTCTACAACTGTGTGAAATAATTTTTGCTCAATTATGATTACATAGTACATAGCATAAGAGCCTGAATTGATAATTTCATTCTAATTAAGTTAAATAATGCTATAAAAAGTGATAGAATATCTTTATTAAGATTGACGATCGTTTCGTCCCACAAACAGCGACATTTTCAAAATCATTCACGATAGAAAATATTTTCACATAATTTAAAAACAATAAACATAGTAAACAATTAAATAAATATAGAAAAACTATATTTCAAGTTGAACGACAGATTCACCTTAATAAAATAAATGAGAAATATGAATATCAAATTCACAATATATCTTTACTTAACAGGTGCTAAAATACAAATGTTAAAACATTTTAAAAACAATGAAGATGTTGAAACATTGGAGTCATATGATGTTTAAAATCCACGTGCTTTCGACTGAACCATCAGTCATCATCAGGGAAAGATCACTGCCGAATGAAAGACAAACAGCTGGTTAAATATCAAAGGGCGAAACTAAACGAACCACAAATAGGAGGGTGGGAAGGAAGGAAAACAGAGAGGAGCAGCTAATCAGAAAAAGAGGGGGGAAGGGTGGGACAGGGAGGAGGGAAATGGTTAATCAAAAGCAAATTCACCTGTTACACCTAGTATTTTAAACCAGATTCTTGGTATGTTATAGGATAGAACATCATTATAGGTACTCTTGCCTCTTTCCAAAATTTCCAACGACTCTCTAACTATACAAATATTATAAAGTGACTAGTGCATAACTTCCCGTCAAAAGTGACGGAATGTGAATGATAAATCTCCAAAACAATATTTAAAAAAAGATGCCTCATGCATTTTGTTAATCAAAAAGTATTATCCTTTGATTTTTGATAATTAGAACGAAGATATTATGTAAACTACAGTTTAAAATCATATTTTAAATATTTCAGAATGGAACAGGAAAAGATCAAAGTTGCATTGCATTTGTAACATATATATAAATTATTAAAGGAAAAATTACGCTTAATTCTATAAAACTTTTTATAAAATATTTTACATATTCATATTGCAAGTGTAATTAAAGGTTTTTTTTTTTTTTTTTTGCTCAGATTTGTGTATTTTAGTTTTAAAATATCAAAACACTAAAATATTTTTTAAAATTTTACATTTTATAACATCATAAGTATAGTTTCTCAAACTATTATAACATAAAAGAAATTTACTAATAACATAATTTTTAATTAAAAAAAGTAGTTAATTTATCCCAAATAACATTCATCAAAGAAAAATTTATAAGCAAACAACATTAAAAAATATATAAAATAATCTCTGAATTTTCACATTTTCATATTTCAAATCTGGCTGCCATAATTGTCAATATTTATAAAAAAAACCAAACAATATAACATTAACACTTTTTACTTTCTAAGGTTATTATTAAATTAAAAAAGATCCATCATTAAGCAAGGTAAATAAATTTTATTATTAAAATTAAATTAAGAATTAAAATATATTATTAAAATATTAGATTATTAAAATATTAGATTATTAAAATATATATTTTCTTCTGTTCTATAAAAAGATGTAAATGATTGAAAAACAAATATTCTGTAAAAAATGTATAGGTAAATAAGATATTTTAAAATTATTTCACATAAATATGTATTAATAAATACGTATAATACTGTAAAATACGTATAATGTGTAGAATACTGTAAAAATATGAATTTACAGATAATAGATGACGCTACGCCTAGAACTAAATTGCTGGGATTTTGTGTATGAACATTTACGTTTTCTAAATTTTAAAACTAAAAAACATAAATTTGAGTTACAAGTAACTTAATTACATTTATGCAAATAATACATCTTTTATCAGTGTATCCAAATCAAAGGATGAAAACTTCAGAAAAAAAAAAAAATGTTTATTTTATAATGTTTTTTTAATATAAAACTTTGTAACATTAGCGGCTCGGCCCATGGAGGAATGAAGACTAAATTATATTGAAGACTTAATGTTTATAGTTCCATGGCTCGGCCTTATGTAGCCATCATGCAGCTCATCAGGCAATGCTAAAACGATCCTTAAACTTAAACTATAGAAAACAACAAAAAACTGATTTCATTGAATAAATTCAAATCCACCGCGTGTTCAAAACAGCATCAACAAAAATGTTAAAACAGTAAAGCACTCGTTGCCAATTGGCAATCAGTACAGTATGATGAATGATTCTAAACGTGAATAACACCATTTGCCTCACTTTTTTTTTTTTTTTTTTGCAACAATAATAATAATAATGATTAGCAAAGTGAAATGTAATTTCTGAAAATTTCACATTAAATTTTAATATGCTAATTATATGAAAATATTAACTTGTATTTTTAACAAACTTCGATTGTTTATATTAATTGACGATAGATGGCTGCAAAAATAGTTTTTGAAGGTTTTAAACAAAATTAAAATATTTAAAGACTTTAATAAGCTTCTACAAATATTTTAAGAACAAAAATCAGATAATTAACCTGTAATTTTTTTTAATGAAGCGTTCAAAGACTCATTCATTTGTTTCAATATTCGGAAATTGTGAATGGCAACAGTGTTCTTTTGTTTATATCCAGTAATCTGATGTTTATAATAGCTTATTTTTAATTTGGAACTTAATACATTATAATTGGATATGATATACATGTTTTAATGAAAATATGCTGAACAGACATGATTTCTAGTAAAAAAAATTATCATTTAGCTAGCATATGTTAACATATATTTTTCATTAAGCCTAACATGGCGTTTAGCTACGGTTGATTCGCACACTGGAGTGGTCCGCACCTTCATCGTTCTGACGGCTTCCTGCACTCAGATTTAATTATAAGTAGATGCATGTGCAATGATTTTAACTTCTTTGAATAGGATATCAATATCGTTAACTTGACTTAACCGGGATAAAGCTGTGGATAGTTTACCCTTTTTTATATCTGTCATACGCTCTTTAATCCTTCCCAATAATTTGTGAGTGGTCATTCCTACATAAGTATACTTTTTTGAACAGCCATTAACGCTAAAAGGGACAATATAAACTCCAGATTTATCATAATTATCTATAGGATCGATCTTTCTGTGTACCAGGTACTCTAATTTTGTCGGTGGTTTAACGATAAGAATTAGATTATATTTCTTCAAAGCATACTTAATCCGCTCAAAAAGATGTGGAATATATTCCATACTGCAAAATTTAGTAGGTTTTTCTTTATTTTTTTTACTAACGCTTGTAGATATTCTGTTACTATTATTATATTTATAAATTAACTAGGGGGCTCTGCCCCCTGCAAGCTACGCTCGCCAACCCCCGTTCAGACACCGCAGAATCTAAAAACACGCTGATCTGATTGGTTTAAAAAATATTATAGAAGATTGTACTGAAAAAAGCTGTGCAGATCTCCCTGTAAACGGGTTTCCATTCAATTTCCTTTGATTTAAAAAATTTAAGGCCGAATCAGTTGCTGTTAAGACATCCAATGGTCGTGTTTGATTAAAGAGGATCAGTTAAACGTTTGAAAAGAAGCTAAAAATAAAAGGAATTAAGTGTACAGAGTCTTTGTCTCCCGGTATTTTAAAACAATTTCTATAACAATAGCCTAAGTCATGTGACTATCATCAAGAGTTCTGGGCGAACTACTTCGCTTTTTATATTCCTGGTGCCATTTTGGTACTTTAATATTAGCCAGGTACAGGTGATAAGTCGCCAAATATTATTCAATCGCCATCATTTCATCTATATTATAATAGTCCAAGTCATGTAACTGCCATAAATAAATACGCTCTGATCCCTCCGCTTTTCATATGAAACTTTGGCCCAGATACGGCACCATATTGGCGCGATTCTTTTCCGACGCTAATTTGGGGAAAAGATGAACAGCATAAACAACAACATCCAGCTTATCAAATCAAGCAAAATAATGATACTATGGTTAAGTACTCGTTGCATATATGACATCGGCGTCAGAAAAAAATAGCGCCAATATGGGACCGTATGTGGCATCTGTGCCGAAAGTTTTCCATTGATTAAAAAAAAACAATTTTTTTTTTTTCGAATAATACTACATAAAAACATTGTCGCAAAGGTACTGTTACGCTAACCGGGTGCAAATCTCGCCAATAACTATTTTTCAACTCACCAGTTAGCATTTTTTTTCTTTCCTAGTGGTAAATTAAAACACTGCTTTGAAGTTGAAATTAAATGTCATAGTTTGTTACGTCACTTAATATTTGGCCAGATGCCATATACGCACCCGGTTTGGCATGATTTTTTTTACGAAAATTTGGCGAAATCCTCGTTTTCGAATACCAGTTACATATGTATATTTGGTACTACTTAGTTATCCCGTCGAACAAAAATCTATCACCGAACTATAAGATTAAATGCCAATAATGGTTGATAAATGTCACATTCACTTGACTTTAAGCAAGTTACGTCATCAAGTGATTTTTATTTCGACGTTTTATTTGTATATTTATTAATGTTATACTATTTTCTTTGTTCTTTCGTTATTTAAAATAAAAATTATGTCAATTTGTATAATTTGGTGAGTGGTTTGGCGATTTATATAATTTGGCGAAATGGGTCGATGGAATAACTAAGTAGTACTGTATTTTTTAATTATGCTCTATTATTTTTAATTTTTAAAGGAAAATAACCAAAAAAATAATTAACTATAGAACAAAACAATTTATGTAATTTAAAAAAAGAAAATAAAGTAAATGAACACTTATTATTAAATAAACAACAATAGCCGGGTTACCATGTCAACCAAAATAATGCCATTTTGGCACCAATTAGGTACCCCGGTGCGTATATGACATCTGTGCCTAATATTTTTCTTTTTATTTAGTTTAGAAAAAAATAAAGAAGTGAAAGCCATTTATTTTAAATGTTTCTGTTTGTATTAATGTAAAAGTAACATGATACATTTCTTAGCATACATTTAAGGGAGGCCAAACTTCTCGCCAAATTAGTTTAAAATAGTAACCTTTTCTAAAATCTGATAAAAAAATATCTGTTTGATTAAAATTTGAGTTGCCATCATTAGAAAAATGTATATAAAATTAGAAAAAAAATTAATATTTCGAAAACTAATTCGAATTTAAAAATTCTAATACATGTTTTGAAATCTGCGGATCAATGTTGATTTTTGGTGTTAATTTCATCGCAAAGTATTCCATATTTTAGGAGAAATCGCCGTGAAACATAATCAGTTGTTTAATCAGTTGATTCAAAGAATCGTTACATTTCAGCCGTTTCATATATTCGTTTCATTAGGATTTTATATATATAGGGTAGAACTGTTGATAAATTTATTCGAAAACCCATTTTCACAAGCAATCTCTTTAATTTTACATAATTCATCATTTAGGTAAACATCGGAACAAACTTGAAAATCCCTTTTAACATAAAAATGATATGCAGCAGTTTTGTAGTTGAATGGAACATTACTGTCATAGGATATTGTATTGTTTGACCTGCAAGGTTTTCTATAGACTTTCATATCGATGCTTTTTGTTGAAATGTTTTTAACCAGTTCTACATCTAAAAAAGGTAACGAACCATTTTCTTCTATTTCACAAGTGAACTTTATATTGTTATCTATACTGTTAGCATGATTCAAAAACTCAGTTAATGTAGAGATTCCGTGATTCCAAATTATCAGAATGTCATCAACATAGCTGATCCATAATGCGGGTTTAAGGGTAGACGAAGAAATGATATGATTTTCCAGAGGTCGCTCAGAGAGTCAGAAAAGAGGCAGTTATGTATAGAAAAATCAACAAACTTAAAGAATATACAGATCATCAATTACCACGAAAAATAACGGTACAATATATCAACCTTACTAACTATGATATAAATGAACGGCTACATAATATCTTATCACTGGGTCCTAAACCAGACCTGCCAACCTTTGAAAATGAGAAATCATAGCACACAAAATTTAAATTAATCTGAAGGTTGGTTGGTTGGTTTTTTGTATTGCACAGCCATTTTTTGACATTTGTAAAAGGAATAAGGTTTCAGTTTCAACTCAATATAGTAATTTTTTTCCTCTGAAAATAATTATACGATTTTTAGAGTTTCTTTTCGCAGTGTTTCTTTTACATTTGTAAAAGGAGCCAGGTTCCAATTTTTTAGCCCAGTGCAGTAAATTTTGACGAAATTCGCGATTTTTTTTCCTTGCAATCATTTCAGGATATTGACAATTTTTTTCCCAGAATCTTAATTCCCATTTTTCTATCACGATTCTTTTTTGAAATCGGCACTTTTAACTATGAAATTTGACGAAATTCGCATTTTTTACTGCAATCCTTTGATGAATTTTGCGTTTTTAACCACGATCCTTTGACGAAATTAGTGTTTTCTTTCCACGATCTTTCGGTGAAATTTGCGTTTTCTTACTGATCTTTCAATGAAATTTGCATTTTCTTATTGATCTTTCGATGAAATTTGCATCTTCTTATTGATCTTTTGATGAAATTTGCATCTTCTTATTGATCTTTTGATGAAATTTGCATCTTCTTATTGATCTTTTGATGAAATTTGCATCTTCTTATTGATCTTTCGATGAAATTTGCATCTTCTTATTGATCTTTCGATGAAATTTGCATCTTCTTATTGATCTTTTGATGAAATTTGCATCTTCTTATTGATCTTTTGATGAAATTTGCATCTTCTTATTGATCTTTCGATGAAATTTGCATCTTCTTATTGATCTTTTGATGAAATTTGCATTTTCTTATTGATCTTTTGATGAGATTTGCATTTTTTTTTCTTTCTGTGATATTTTGACTAAATTCACGTTTTTACTACAATCCTTTGACAAATTTATTAACCATTTGGAAAAACGGTTATTGTTCTCGTGAGGGTTTGAAATCAAAAGCATATCTGAGCTCATTGGTTTAATCCGCAATTTATTCGTTATCTGATTGGTATATACAGTCATCTGTATTTCCCTTTGGTTTCAACAATGATGGACAACAGAGTATTGCCACTATGACAAAAAAGTAATAAAAACTACAAAAAAAAAATTAATAAATCAAAAACAAATTTAGATACAGCTTTCAAACAAATTGCATTTAAAAGTACATTTTTTTCTCTATCCGACGGTATAAAAAGTAATATTGTCGGATGTTTAGAAGTTTAAGAATGAAATTTTATTTAAAATTGGTCGTGAGATTTTTTGGAAATCTGATGATAGAAAAGCCTTTTCCCGAACTGCCAATGAAATGCTTGGATAATACGCAAGTTTCAGGAAATCTTGCAATTTTTACGTGTAATAACACTATTAATGTTTAATTCATGGCGTACGTAATGTATGACCAGCTCCGTAGAAGTTTAAAAATTTACAGTACCGAAAATTGTAAAACTGAAATTTCTTTTAAAATTTGTCCACGATGGTTCCAGGAATGTTATCATTTAATCCATGGCGTACGTAATGGAGGATCAACTCCGTGCGATTTTTTATGTCTTAAATTTTAGTCTTTGAAAAAATCATTTTCCAAATGGTCGTTGTAATTTGTTAAATTGTTATTTTTATTTTTTTTTTCTTCTTCTGCGACCAATTGATGAAATTGATTTTTTTTACACAGTCATTTGCCGAAATTCACGATAGTTTATCGCAAATCTTGCGATTTTGCACACTATTTCAAACCTTGCTCCTCAAAGAATCACCCCCCCCCCCCCTCCAGAAATTCTTAAAATGGTACCCTTGTTTCTAAGAAAGGGAATTCCTGTGTAAATATTTACAGATTCACCTGAGGTTTATGTACATAGAGAGTGTTTTATGTTAAGAAGTTTGTTTTGCAGCCCAGATTTTTTTCCCCAATGAGCAATTTTTAAAGACCGAATTCTCGGACTAATGGCCAATATTTTAAAACTTTCGGAAATGAATACTTTTAATTTTAGAAATCTCGGAACAGAATCACTCCTGAAAAAGTTCGTGATAAAAATTGCAACTAGAAACAAAAGATGCGTTTTTTTTTTTTCAAAAAATCGTAGTTTAAGACCGATTTTCGTAGCATCGTAGACCAATCTCTGGATTATTGGCTGAACTTAAATTACGACCTCTGGAAAATCATATCATTTCTTCCTCTACCCTTAAACCTGCATTATGGATTAGGTATGTTGATGACATTCTAATAATTTGGAATCACGGAATCTCTACATTAACTGAGTTTTTGAATCATGCTAACAGTATAGATAACAATATAAAGTTCACTTGTGAAATAGAAGAAAATGGTTCGTTACCTTTTTTAGATGTAGAACTGGTTAAAAACATTTCAACAAAAAGCATCGATATGAAAGTCTATAGAAAACCTTGCAGGTCAAACAATACAATATCCTATGACAGTAATGTTCCATTCAACTACAAAACTGCTGCATATCATTTTTATGTTAAAAGGGATTTTCAAGTTTGTTCGGATGTTTACCTAAATGATGAATTATGTAAAACTAAAAGAGATTGCTTGTGAAAATGGGTTTTCGAATAAATTTATCAACAAATTAATTTATAAATATAATAATAGTAACAGAATATCTACAAGCGTTAATAAAAAAGAATAAAGAAAAACCTACTAAATTTTGCAGTATGGAATATATTCCACATCTTTTTGAGTGGATTAAGTATGCTTTGAAGAAATATAATGTAATTCTTATCGCTAAACCACCGACAAAATTAGAGTACCTGGTACACAGAAAGATCAATCCTATAGATAATTATGATAAATCTGGAGTTTATATTGTCCCTTTTAGCGTTAAGGGCAAAAGGGACTTATGTATTCAAAAAAGTATACTTATGTAGGAATGACCACTCACAAATTATTGGAAAGGATTAAAGAGCATATGACAGATATAAACAAGTTGGAAATTGCTCGTCAAACGTGGCAAATGAGGTGCGTTCGTACTATAACTAGTTTTATAAATATTTTTTTTGCCGCATATTGTACAGAATGTATATTTTAGTGTACTTCGAAATGCTATAACATCATTAATTTGCACTTGAAATAATTTTTTCCCATTGGCCGTAATGTAACAGAAAACTTATGACTGTCCCTGTAATTAAACTATACATCCGATTTTCATAAAATATGAAATGACTCGACAAAATCTTGCAACAATTATATATTTATAATTTCAGACCATTCGGAAGGCTGTAACATCATTAAAATGCACTTGCAATAATTTCTTCCCATTGGCGTAATGTAACGGAAAACTTTTGATTGTCCCTGTAATTAAACTATACATCCGATTTTCAGAAAAATTGAAATGACTTGACAAAATTATGCAACAATTATATAGTTTAAATTTTAAACGATTCGGTTGGGTAGTTTTTGCTCTGTTATATGCGGACGGACGGACAGATGGACAGACAGACAGAACGACAATTATAGGTGCTACGTATTTATATAATTACGAACGCACCTAAAAAAGGGTAAACTATCCACAGCTCTATCCCGGTTAAGCTATTCAAAGGAGTTAAAAGCATTGCACATGCATCACTTTATAATATTTGTACAGTTAGAGAATCATTGGAAATTTTGGCCAAGAGTACCTGTAATGATGTTCTATCCTATAACATACCAAGAATCTGGTTTAAAATACTAGGTGTAACAGGTGAATTTGGTTTTGATTATCCAATTCCCTCCTCCCTGTCCCACCCTTCCCCCTCTCTTTTTCTGATTAGCTGCTCCTCTCTGTTTTCCTTCCTTCCTACCCTCCTATTTGTGGTTCGTTTAGTTTTGCCCTTTGATATTTAACCAGCTGTTTGTCTTTCATTCGGCAGTGATCTTTTCCTGATGATGACTGATGGTTCAGTCGAAAGCACTCGGATTTTAAACATCATATGACTCCAATGTTTCAACATATTCATTGTTTTTAAAATGTTTTAACATTTGTATTTTAGCACCTGAAGTAAAGATATATTGTGAATTTGATATTCATATTTTTCATTTATAGTAAACAATGCCATGAGACATGATGCATAATGATAAACATTGCAAACATAAAATTAAATTTAAATTAAATTAGCTATGCGAGCGTGGATTAATTTTCAAAAACAATAACATGGTAAACAATGTCACAAGACAACATGCAAAAGGAAAAGCATTGCAAAATATAAAATTAAAAAAAAATTATCTTGGCTATTTGGGAGCATGGATTAATTTTTACTATTGTTACTAAAATTACAAAGTATCTCTTTCCAAATTTTAGGTAATTCAAGGGAGACTGAATCATTGCAAATATTCTTGTTGCGTAAAAATAACTCTATTGATTCTCGGATTATGGATAGTAAATAAAATCTTGATGTATACCGTGTTTACTCGCATAATAGTCGCACCCCCATTTTGAAGCAGAAAAAATCGTCAAAATATTTTATTTGCATAAAAGTCGCAGTCGCGTATTTGACTTTCATCTAGAAAATTATCTGCTGTACTCTTCCCGGAACTAGTACTCATAATGGATTCATCTGTTCTACCACTCCCTTTGACATACCCAATGGTCACTCCATTCTTCAAACACCGATTCACATTACAATAATGATACTGATACCTTTAATGAAAGTGATTTATTATGAGAATTTTTTTTCAAAGTTTTCAGGCTATAAAAATATTACCAAAAAAAGAAAAATGGTATATAATAAACAGCACATAATCTGGAAACAATTGGGCAGCTACTAATTTTATTATAATGTGCTTTTTTTTTTATGCCAGTAATGTTTTAGCATTAGAGTGTACAATATTGTGTAGCCGATTTCCTCGTACAATAGTCGCACCTAGACTTTCACAATGAAGAATTGGCAAAAAAAGTGCAACTATTACACGAGTAAACACAGTAAATTAATTTACTATTTTTAAAATCAATCTCTAACGGTTCTTCGCTACGTAATCTGGCCAAAGCTGTGGTTCTTCTGTTGTATTTGATGTCTGCTATATGTTCTTTGATTCTAGTTTAAGTTTTCTACTTGTCATACCTATATATATCATACCCTTTCTATTGTGAATGATTTTGAAAATAAAATGTCGCCGTTTGTGCTACGAAACGATCGTCAATCTTAATAAAGATATTCTATCACTTTTCATAGCATTAATCTGCTTATAAGTGATTACTATACATGTTTTTATAATTTCATTCTATTTACTTATCTTGATTCTATTTTACTAATTATTAAGTATACGAATAAAGTTTCATTTTTCAATAACTTGGAACAGTTCAAGTTTAAGGAAATAGTGTCACTTTAGGTTAAAGTAATATTTGTTTTTAGAATCAGACTATCCCATGGATTTGTTATCACAATTCATTTTGTAGGTTTATTATAAATCAATGTAACATTTTCTTTCGTTGGAATTCAACGGGCATATCAGAAAAGCACATTTTATAAAAGGAGAAAAAGCAGAAAATCTTATAGGATAACCACATTTAAATGAAATGACTGCGTTTGATTTCATTGGTTTTCTATAAATATTAAATGAAAGATTTTGAAAAGCAAAGTTTAACCCTTTATGTACTGCATTATGAATTCATGAAAATTTTATCTTCTAAAGTATTTTTCGTGAATTGTTTACTAACTATATAACTACTGTTAAACTATATTAGAAGGTTTACATAATCATTAAATAAATTTTAGAAGGATTGAATGATTTAGAAGTATTAATTAAATTTGAATTTATAGGCATTTTGTGCAATATTTATAACCCCACTCAAATCTTATTTTAAATATTTTTCTTAGTATTTTGTAGAATTAGGAAATGTACAATTGTAATGAATGATCTTACAAAAGAAATATTTCCAAGTTGAAAAATTCTCTCCCCCCCCCCCCCCCCCACCCCCCTCCCACATGCTAAGAAAGCTGAAAAGATGCAAAGGCAAAGGAAATCATCCCTTTAAAAAATATTTTTGTTTTGTGTAACCAATAATGTTTTTGGAACAAGATAAAGTACTGTATCTATAATGTATTCTAAACTGTATTACAGCTAAACGATGTATTCAATAAATTTTATAACAAGTTATTTTCATTGTACTTATAAGTACCATCAGTAGATAAAGGGTTAACTTTTAAACCCTTTTCTCAAAGGTGAATAAACTTTTAAAATAACAAATGAACTTTTACTAATTCATTAAACATTGTGGGGATGGGTGAAAGAGAGGGGGAAAAACTTATTGGGATTTAATTAAACTTAAAACTAGGATTTAACTGTTTTACTGAAAATGCCAACATTTCTTCTGTGATCCTTTGTCGAGATCGTTTTTTCCCTACTCATCTTTGTTGAAATTTGCACTTTTTCCCATGATCTTTTGGCGACATTCATGTTGTCGTTTTTTTTCCCCTTCTGAGATCCTTTGAAGAAATTTGTATTTTTTTTTTCTGCGATCCTTTGACGAAATGAGTTTTTTTCTCATGATCCTTTGATGAAATTTGAGTTTTTTCCATGATCCTCTGACAAAATTCCCATTTTTTCCGCGATTCCTTGATGAAATTTGTGTTTTGCAATCCTTTGACGAAATTGGCGATTTTTTCTGTGAATGATTGATGAAATTGATTTTTTTCAGTGATCATTTGTTGAAATTTGTGAATTTTTTTTTTGTCTGCATTTTCGGACTGATGACCGATTTTCTTTTTTTTTTTTTTTTTTTTGTAACTGAATGCCTTAATTTTCCAGAAAATTCAGAACAGAATCCCCCCCTGGTTATTCCAGAATTTTCTTTCCTTATCCCAATTCACATGAAGTTGGCAAGAGATAGGCTACATTCTCCTATGGTTTATTTGCATAAATAGAACATTTTCTGAAGATTTTTCAAAGAGTTGTACCTGGTTATTGACAACAATGTGTATCGTTCCATGGGTGGAGTAGTCTGGAAGGTCACTCAAATGAAATGTCTCGTAGACGACACCTTGTCCGGAAAAAGCTGCATCTCCATGCAACAGAATACTCATCACCTGCAAATAAAGAAGTAAGTGGTCGTGAGTTATACATATTTGGCACATTTAAATAGAACAGATATTATGAAATACTCGCCTATTCTCACTCACTACACGTTATGGGAACTTCATTAATCAATTTTAAACTAGGCGCAATTGTCGAAATTCAATGGAGAGAATATTTAAGAAAATAAGTCACAGCTAAAGCTTATGAAGAAAGGCCGACACAGCAACATTTTTGACATTGCTTGTACTTTCAGATTTTTAGGAACATACCGTAGACATTGCAACCTATGGGTAAATACTGATTGAGCAAGGGTGGCGCCAGAGGAGGGTCTGGGGGGGAGACATATGCCGCCCCGTCGGGCACACCTGCCCCGGGGTTTTGTATAATTATTCAAGACAACTTAGTATCAAACTAAAAATTAATTCCTTCTTTGTTCATTAATTTCAATATACAGTGAGCAGAGTCTCATTTTATGGATATTAATCTCTATTTAATATATAGAAGAGAAATGGAAGGTATAAATAAGAAAATAATTATATAGATATATAACTTCATTGTAAACTGCGGGAAGATGTGTATATAACAACTACTCAAATCTTGCATCGGGTCAGTTAACCTGATTCTACCCAAACGTGTTGGCCATTGGCTCTAAAATTTTGCTGTGGATCGGGTTGACTAGCGTTTCCATTTTTGGGTCGTCTCAGATTAGAGTTTGTTTCTTGGGAGTCGATTCAAGTACGCCAAATTTTTCCAAAGAAAAGTCTGCCCCACCAGTGGCCGAGAGGTTCTGTGCTCTCGAAGCTGGTAGACGGGAGGTGCTGGGTTTGAACCCAATCGCACCTGTCGGCCCAATTGTTCGGAGTTTTCTTCGAACCTTGGATTTCCATGCGTAAATACAAATTAGGTCCCCTTAGAAAGATCCCCCCCCCCCACACACACACACACGGAGTGCACTCCCTCCTCGGGCCCATATCCCTTGAGTAGATAATCGGCCGTCAAAAATCAACCCAACCCAAAGAAAAGTCCAGATTATTGTTTCAAATGATAAAAAAAATACTTGTACATGAATAAGTGAATATATGCATTCATTTCTTGAAATATAAAATTGATTTTAGAGATATGATTGCAAAGTATTTTCCAGAATTGTTTTACATTTAGGATTGATTTTTTTTTCTTCATTTCATGCTTAGGATCAAGTTGCAGGTTCGGAAAAAAATATTTTGTCGATTTCGGGTTGGGCATAACTCGAACAGTGCAGGTTTGTAATTAACAATTCGTGTTTACGGTCGTAGGTTCGTATTTAGAAACTTAGAAAATCGTGTAAAACAGAATATTGACTTACTTGATAATTTAAACTTGATTGTATTGTTAGACTGAACAATTTTAATTAATAACTTAGTTGTACTTTGTAGAGTTCTGTATTGGCCCAAATTTCCAGGTTCGAACTCGGCCCGACTTGTAGAAAGAAAAATTCGGCCCGGCCCGGTATAAAAGTTCAAACTTCGGCCCGGCCTGGTCCGTACAAAAAACAGTAATGGCCTCGGTATAAAAATTAAAAGTTCGGCCCGGCCCGGAAAAAAGTTGGCCTGAGTCCGACGGAATTTTACGTCGATTTTTTTAAAAGGAGTTCTGACCAAAAATACCGTAATTTCCGGCCTATAATCCGTGGATTATCTGTTAAAAAACCTCAAAATTTTTAAGTGCGGATTATCTGCTGAAATTTTTTTTAAGCAGAAGTTCAGGGCAGACAGTTTCTACCGGCTGTCATAAAATAAAAATGTAAACAGTTATCAAACGATTGTCTGGGATCGACCGTTCGAGGAGTTGCTTGTGATTGGTTCACATGTGACGTGACGTGCAACTGGGAGTGGCTTACGATTATGATTTTATTTTTTTTTTAGCCATTTGGCAACATGTTTCTATTAAGAACAAAGCGTTTCTCTACTCATCCCTTTCAAAAATTGTGTTGCATTCTCAATCACTTATGAAATAGCTCCTCCGAAGATTATGGCAGTTTTACTGATTACGATGATTGATATTACGATGCAACCAATGGGAATCCATCACACATTAATCGAATGAATCATTATCGTATCGGAGTTTCATGGTTTTACTGCTGCCCTCTATGGATAGAATAATTAAATAGAATTATGTCCTTGTAATTTATATTAACCAAAACGTATTTGATGGTATATCACGTTGAAAGTTATAATGTTTAAGAGAAAACCTGTTATTTAACATTGCAGAATTTAAACAGAACGTTATTTAAAAAGCGGAAGAGGATTTAAAGACAGCAATTATTACAGAATTATTTGTATTCACAAGACATTCAACGTTTTAGATATAAGATTCAATGAAAAAAAATATTTGTATTTTGTAACTTGTAATTATTTTATTATTATTATTTTTCAATTATTTTATTACAATTATTTAAATAGAGCAACTAAATAAATAGGGAGGTGGTTTATTAGTAGTACTTTGGAATGTTAAAAACAATGAGTAATTCTCGTATAGTCCGCCGTATAATCCGCGGATTATACGCCGATGCGGTTTATCTGCTGAAATTTTTGTATAAGGGCTAAAAATTGCAGCTGCGGATTATACGCCGCCGCGGATTATAGGCCGGAAATTACGGTACTTATTTTAGTTCTTTTTTCATGTTTATAATTTTCATTTTTAAAGAAGGTTGCGATATACATTTTTTTTAATGAATCTCTATTTGAATGTTAATGTTTCAGCTATAATTAATATCGTTAATCAAAAAATTATGTATTGGAGACTTAAAAATCTGAAAAATGCTATACATTAAAATCTTCTAAGACATCGCATAGGAAAAAAAAAAAAAATGCATTATAAACAAGTTCCCTTCTTAGCAGGTGTAAATGTATTCTTTTCTCACGTATTATTATACTCATTTTGCATGGATCAATAAATTTTTCCATATAAGACAGGATTCCATCATAGGCTAGTTCTTTTTCACACGTTTTGCTGTATTTTAATATTAATTACCCTAGAAATCTACTATTCTTTAAAACGAATAAATTTTAATGTTTAACCCCTTCACGGTCGCATTAAATTACAGTTTAAAAACTCAAATTGCTTATTGGCACCACTTTTTTGAAAAAGAAACATTCACCTTATTTAATGGCAAGTAAAATGATACCATAATAAATCCAATTACACCGTTTAATAAAACTGGTGGGTATCAACAATTTGAATAAAAGCTCGTGAACATCATGGGAGCGAGAATTAAGGGTTAATTGTAGAATAATGTCGATTTAAAAAATATATACACTTTTTGTAAAAATTTTTGGCCTGGGCCAAATTTTACTGATTTTTGCACGGATCAGGCCATGCCGAGACAATGATTTCCAGGTTGGATCGAGATGGGACTGAAAATATCAGCTTATGAAGACCTAGGAAGAATGAAACCTGCCTCATCTCGGTACGAAAAAAAGAAGTTAGGCCCGACCCGGCCAGAGTGCCATGAATGCAAATAGTCCCGAGCCCGGCCCGTGCAGACCTCTAAACTTTGGCTGTTACAAAGTAAGCATGAATTTAAAGATTTTTTTTTAGCATCAACATGACTGTTTTATGATTGAGTTGATATTAATGAACTTTCACATTCTAAGGTATTTTACAAGTTTTCCTTTAACTTATATTTTTCTTCAGAATTTTATATTTCAGTTTTAATTTCAGATTTAAATTCTGTATCTTATCAGAAGTTAGAGGACCATGCTGTCTGGTTTCAATCAATATACATTCTAAAAAAAATACGTGATTTGAAAGTGTTTCTTCAATTGCTTTTATTATTATTATTAAAACACAAAAATTCCTGTTTTGATTTGCAACCCCCCCCCCCCCCCCCCCAAAAAAAAATATATATATATATAAAATTATTAAGCTCACGAAAAGTTCGCGAACTGAAGCTCATTTTTTTTTTTTTTTTTTTTTTTAAATTCTTCAGTCAGAACACGAAATTTTCTTCAAATAGAAAAAATTGTTCCAACCACAGACGCGTTCCGGCAACTTGCTGCCTGTGCTTTTTACGTTTGACGAAATGTTTTCTTGAGTGTGTATGTAATAATAATTGTGCTTTTTCTTAAATGGCTGAAAGGCAAAATAATGTAAAAAATAATAAAACGCGGTATTTGTAAAGTAAGCATTATTGTCATAAAACTACTGTTAATTATTTAGAAAACTCTAGTTCGACTAATTTCACACCATTCCTTTATGGATAAAGTATAGTTCACTTACATTCAATACGATGAAAGGAAGCTATTTAATACAGCAACCTGTTAAGATAGAACGACAAAGAATTGGAAGAACTTTCCAATTTAGACAATCTTAGTCTGTTTTAACCAATATTACGAAAATTTTCAGTTTAAAGCATTATTCCATTACACTGGTTCTGTTTTAACAGGTTTTATTGTAGTGCTTAAAATGTCCCGATTTTGAAGCGTCTGTCCGGCTTTTTTTCTCTCTCTGTCCTGCTTTTTGACCTGACAACACTATTTACGAGCCAAGCTGGAATTAGTTCAATTTTACAAAAAGAATGTCTAAGTTATTGTTTGACATGAAAAATTATATCTTTAAATTTGGATGAGTCGTTTTACGTGTTTATTTTCTACATAAAAGATAGAATTAATATTACAGATACTATTAATATTGCAGACTATTTTTTGATAACTGTATTAAATTATAGATCTTTTTTTGTGTCGAGTCGTGTTTCGGTTAAGGGTCAATAGAAAATTGCTGTCGGGTTCAGGTCGGGTTTTGCGTCAACGGAAATTTTTCATTAGGTTTCGAACTGACTTTAAGGCTCCTGTCCCTGCCGGCGAAGGCACTCACGAGCTAATGCTAATCCTATGGGGAGATATTTTTCTAATATCTCGTTTGCATTTCGCATTTTTAAATAATTTTTTTTTGCTTGCATAGCCGAGGTCCGTCTCTACATCGCGCCTTTTTTACTTTTTCAATTTTGGTCGCAGATATTTTTTAGAAAGACAGTTTCATTTTCAGAACCAGATTCGAAAGTGAAAGTAACTTTATAAAAAATATCTGCGACCAAAATCGAAAAAGTAAAAAAGGTGCGATGTAGAGACGGACCTCGGCTATGCAAGCAAAAAAAAATTGTTTAAAATGTCGAAATGCAAACAAGTTATTAGATAAATCTCTCCCCATAGGATTAGCATTAGCTCGTGAGTGTCTTCGCCGGCAGGGACAGGAGCCTTAAGTTGAATGTTTGTGTCGGGTATAACCCAATCCGCGCAGGAATCTATTTCAGGTGAAAAACTATGTCTTTGAATATGAATGACTCCTTACATGTTTATTTTTCCACATAAAAGATAACATTAATATTGGAGATATGATTACAGACAATATATTTTTTTAAATAATTACATTATATTGTGGATAAATTTACTCTGATTCCGGATTTCAGGTTCGGATTGGAATTAAGTATTTCGGGTTGCGGGTAGACAGAATAATTTTGGTTGGGTTCGTTTCAGGTTACAGCTTTGTTTTAAATAAAATGTGCAGGCTTTCAAATTTTATTTATTACCCGAGAAGGACCGTAGTTAGGTGTAACGTTTAACTGCTAGTTTTCGCGATGACACTTTCACTAACAAATTTAAATAATTTTATTTTAAAATAATTTTTGGTCACTTTATGCATTTTTGATAGGGATTTGTTTTTTTTTTTTTTCAGTTACCTCCGACATTAAAATATATGGTCAGGTCAACCCGGCCGGAACACGAACCGAGTTTCGAAAAAAATTGGTTATCCACCTTACCTGATGCGCGACTCTTTGGTTCGACTCATAACCAGAGAAACTCCATACTTTGTCTTTCACGCACTGCTGTGTATATGCCATATATGTGCACATAAAATCTGTAATATTGAATGACCGCTTATTGGGAGGTTGCTGTGTGGAAGAAGAGTACGAAGCAGAGTTTTTCCTATCGGTTAATGCTCAAAAGTGTGGAAACTCTTTCTGTTGTGGATTCGTCCGCCTATAAAGATTATGTGATTAGTGAGGTGTTTCAAAAATAACATTAAGAGCTTTTTTTTCCACTTTATTTATCTACAATATTCTTTGACAATCTTCGAAATTTATGTTTCGAGTAAAAATCGTTTGGCCCTCTGGAATTTATCTCTAATTTAAATAGCAGTATGAGTGTTAAAGACCTGCGTGTTTCGGGAATATGCCAAATCCGGACTCGAAAATTTTATGTTTTTCACGTGATTGATCAACCTATTCCACCTGTTATTTCAAAAAGGGGTAAAAAGAAACAAAGAAATGTTTTATTGTTCATTTGCTCCAAAAAAATGCTGAAGTATAAATACAGTCTCGGTCCGGCCGGAATCTATAGAAGAAAATGCAAGACCCAGACGTGTCTTGGGGATAATGAAGTTCAGGCCTGGGCCAACTTTTCAAAAGCTAAAGTTTAACCCGAGCCCGTACCGAGTTTTCAGATAAAATTAAGCCAAGCCCGAGTTTAATGAAAGAAACTTTTACCGAGTTCGGGCTTCGGAACAGGCCAGGGCTCGTGGAAACCTCTAATATATATTTTGAATTCGGCCCCCCTGTCGGGGATACTGTGCCCCCCTATCGGACAAGTTCTGGCGCCGCCCCTGTGATTGAGATAAATGAATATCACATAATGTTCCTACAGTGCATGTCAATAGTTTAACCCCTTAAGCACCTCTCTCAATAGTCACAGTAAGCGGAATACCAGATATTAAATTTTGTCATTTTCACCCAATCACAATAGTAATTAGCGATGCAAAAAAACACAGGGTTAGAACATTGCAGTCTGGACTTAAAATGAAGTCGTACATACACACGCCTCGTATTTAAATATTCACTTTATTTCAATATCTCATTTGTATGTGTTAATATTTTTAATCTTAAGATCCTATTCAATAAAATTGCGTTTTAAATTTTATTTTAAATAATGGAGTAAGAATGGAACAAAAATAACATTATAAAATTATATATGAAAATCATTTAACACTAAAGCTACTGCGAGGTGTCAAATGACCCTTCTGGAATTTCTCAAACTAAAACACTACGAAATTTCTTTATATCTCACGACTTTTATTAAAATATAGGATCCTATTATTCCTTAAAATGTCTCATCTCCGAACTCTTTTTTTAAACTAGAAAAAAATATTTTAGGCTTAACTACCGCAAGGGTCAAATTTGACCACCAAATAAATTTATGTTAAATCATAAAGGTATAACTGTTTTATTTTGTAAGAACATTAGTAACTTGCATATTTTTGCTATTATATCATTTATTCTACTGTATTACATCATTTTCCCTTTCAGGTGGCAAAGCATTTTCAATGCTAAAGTGTTGAAGTAAATAATTGGCACTGGAATTGACCAACAAATTTATTTGTAAATGTGAAAAGGGCTATGTTTCACACACACATATTAAATGGAAAATAGTTTACCAAAATTCTGGTGCCATTGTGACAATTAAAATGAAGTGGTTTCATAAACCGCCCCTGAAAGGGTTCATGTGCGATGGTGCAGTTAGAAATTGACTTGACTCCTGGTGAGATTCTAGTTTGAACATATCAAGAACGAAATAATCTTAAAAATAGGTGGTGAACATAAAATAAATTTGCACACTATTTGTTTATTACATTTTCGAATTTCTTGAAATAATTAATTTTTTGCGTAATTATATGTATATATATTTTTACTTTAATCAGGGTTCATACAGAGTTGGGAAGAAAAAATCCAAGGAGTACCGAAAACATCCAAGGAGTCCAAAAATTTTAAGGATTTCACTTTTTTTTTTTCTGTTGTCGTTTTTATGTGCTGCATCGTTATGTGGTATGCACACTCCAAGTTTTAATGCCCAATTTGAAGAGAAAAACATTTAAAAAATAAATTTTACTCTATTAGAATCTAATTGTTAGTGCTGAAATTGTGCAGTATTCACAATATATTGCTTACTGATTTCATAAGTTTAAATACAAAATAGATAATCAACTTTTTTATGCAGTGACCAGTGGTCCTATAAATAGAGATTAGTCAAACCCCAATCACTCATTATGTATGTTACATACATCATACATCTTAACGAAAATTTTAAAAGGCCAAAAAGTGCTAAACGCAACATACAAGAAAAAATGTAAAAAGTTTTGAATTTATTCTTTTAGAACAGCAGTAATCGCTTTCTTTGAAAGCGAAACTTTGACGAAATTCATGGTTTTTTTTTTTTTTCCCGCGATCTTCTGGGGAAATTCACGTTTTTTCGATTTCTTTTAATGGAATTTGTGTTTTATTTCAATCATTTGACTTTTTTTTAACGATCCTTTGACGAAATTCGCTTGTTTTTCGCCAACCTTTGAGGAAATTGGCGTGCTTTTCGCGATCTTTTGAGGAAATTAGCATGTTTTTTGCGATCTTTTGAGGAAATTAGCGTGTTTTTCGCGATCTTCTGCAGAAATTTGCGTGTTTTTCGCGATCTTCTGCAGAAATTCGTGTGTTTTTCGCAATTTTCTGGGGTTAGCATTTTTTCGCGATCTTTTAATGTCGCGTTCTATTTCGATCGTTTGACGAAACTCACGTTTTCCGCGATCCTTTAATGGAAATCGCGTTTTTTTTTTTTTTTGCGATGTTCTGGGGGAAATTCGCGTTTCTTCACGATCTTTTAATGGAATTGGCGTTTTATTTCAATAATTTGACTTTTTTTCGCGATCCTTTGACGACATTCACGTGTTTTTCGCGATATTCTGGGGGAAATCCGCGTGTTTTTCGCGATCTTCTGGGGGGAAATAAGCGTTTTTCGCGATCTTTTGATGGAAACTGTGTGTTTTTCGTGATCCTTTGACGAAATTCGCGTCTTTTTCGCGATCCTTTGAGGAAATTCGCGTGTTTTTCACGATCTTTTGAGGAAATCCTTTTTTATCGCGATCTTTTAATGAAATTCGCGTTTTTTTTTTGTGATCCTTTGAGTAAATTCACGTTTTTTCGCTGTCTTTAAGAAATTTGCATCTTTTTCGCGATCTTTTGAAGAAATTAAAGTTTTTTCATGATTCTTTAGAGTTTTTCAACGATTTGTTGGAGAAATTTGCTTTTCTTCACGATCCTTTGACAAAATTTGAGAATTTTTTCCGCGATCAATTGACGAAATTTGACGGTGTTTTTTGGAACATATTTGTGAAAAGTGCGATTTTTCCGCGATTCTTGGCTAAATGCCAAACATCAGTAAAATTTAAAATAAAGATCTGTTAACAGTGTCGAAAAACAGGCTTTAAAGACCTAATAATTGAAAAACGGACCTAGTGGGAGCTATTAAGTATATCCTAACCAATCAATGCTGTGCTTCAGATGAATGACGTGCATAAAGGATTTACTGTGCGTTTTACAATCACGATTTTTTTCCTCAGCAGCAATAGCGCTTGCGTCCGAAGCCGCAACATAATTTAAGGAGTTTCTAAGGAGTAGTTTGCTTATCTAAGTAGTTCTAAGTACTACTTGGGAATGTTTTCATTTCTAAGGAGTTTCCAAGGAGTCTGTGCGAACCCTGTTTAATCCTTTGAGGGGCAAGTAATTGAGTTTCTGTAATGTCGAATTCACACTGGAATCTGCAAAACGATTTATTGCAAAATAGGGAAAGCAATTTTACGACTTTTTTCCACCAAAGAAGTTGGAAAAGTAAAATTTAATAAAAACTTTTCTGGTGTGAATCTTTATGTGGCACAAAATATATCCCTCAAGGGGGTTATAAATAAATAAACAATTTGTAATAATTATTTGAAAAAAGTGTTTTATTCATACACCAAAGTGTATCAACTGATATATTTTTCACAAAACATTGTAAAATCGATAACTTTTTATAGAGGGGTCATCTGACCCCTTCCAGTAGGAATAATCACCACATTCTCAAGATTCTCAAGATGATACAAATATTTTCACAAAAAATGTTTTATTTGAAAACTGGTAAACAAAAATCATAATCTCATGTATAATGAAATCCGGTGCAATAAAAAAAATGGATATTCATGAACATGAATTGTTTTGTACCATTGTTTCTTACTCTTTCCAGATTTTAGGTAATTCCACGGAGGCTGAATCATTACCTATATTCTCACTGCGTAGAAAGATCTCTATTGATTCTTGGATAATGGATGGCAAATAAAATCTTGATGGTTACATTATTCTGCTATTTTTAAAATCAATCCGCAGAAGTTCTCTGTTATGTAATCTGTAGTTATCTGTAACATGCTCTTTAATCCTAGTTTTAAGCTTTCAGTTTGTCTTTCTCCTATATAATTGCACTGTTTCCATCCTCTTTGGTGAAAGGTGTACCACTCATAATTAATTTGGATCTATTTTCTTACAGACACAATACAATAAATACAATACTCTCAAATTGCAAAGCCTTCCTTTAAAAAACACTGTCTGTAAGAAAATGGCTCCCAATCAATTGATCAGGTGTAACATATGAAATAGTGAAATAGTTTTCACCAAAGAGGATCAGGGGGTGTAAGTTAGAGATGCGGCCAAGAAAGACTGGAAATATTTTGAACTCCCCTCTCCCCCAAACAAAGCACAAAACACAGTAGGCAGTAAAATTTAATAACATGAAAACCACTCGAAAAATAACAAAAAAGAGGAAATTATGCATGAAAGTAAAATTTACATTTCCCCAAACATTTAAGTGTGAATTTTGTGAACTACTGAATATAAAATAAGCACATGGGCAATTTTTTTTACAATAAAATGTTTTATAGTACTTTCTGTAATAAATATATTGCATTTTCAAAATTGAGCTGAAGAAAACGACTACCTATCGACACGTACTTGTTTTATAGTATTACTAGCAAACTCCACGGTTTTGCTCGCGTAATATTTGAAATATGCCAAGTGATATTTATATGTCTATTTTTTATTAAAAGGTACTAACTAAATTTTTATTTTATTAAATGGTAATATCTTATTTTATTAAAAGGTACTTATTACTTTTAGGAATAATTTAAAAAAATTACTATTTAAAACACAGTTCGATTAAACATCATTGTTACACTGCATAAGGCACAAATGAGACTTAAATTAATAAAACGAAATAAATCTAAATAAATAATAATTCAGAAAATATTTTGAAACTTTTATGCTTAATTAATACGCTCATTTCAGTATTCATTTGAAGTTTCGAATTTTTTAGAAACCATCTTCTTACATCTTAAAATTAACCGTCATGTCAAATTCCAAGTCCTACCACCTCTCTCAGCATAAAGGGCTATGTTGAAATAGGAACTGTCACCATTAATTTGCCAACATTAATTTTGAAATTGGTTTGTAATTTCCTAATATTCCACAGAAACGTAATTTAGAAAGCTTTTAAAGGCCTTTTTTAGAGCGTTTGTTGTTCCTGTGAAACACATTTGGTAGAATCATCGGCATAAAATATAGCCTGTGTACGATCAGAGACTGTTACCATTGATTCGCAACTATTACTTTTATATTTGGTTTATATCCCCTGAAATTGAGCAGAAATCTTAATTTAGGACTTTTTTTAGAATGCGTTTCGCACCTCCCCTTCACTTCACCCCGTTTTAATTCGAATTTATTTTCGACAGTCCTTCGAGGGCATATATATTTTATAACTAACTACCATGCCATATTTAAAGTTTCTAGCCTTTTCAGTATCACAGGAATCGCAATTTAGAAAGTTTTTAGCTACTGCAACCCTTTGGTGGTAGTGGCACAGACATAAAATATAGCTTATGTTTGAGCAGGTTCTATCACCAACAATTTGTCATCATTATTTTTTTAATCGGTTTGGTATTTGATAAGATTACATAAAAATTGTAATTTATAACACTTTTCGCTTATTTCATCTTTTTAAATTTGAAATTTTCTTTCGACAGTTCTTAGAAAGCAGTTGCATCTTGTAAGTAAATGCCATGCCATACTTCAAAGTGTTAGACCCTTCAGTTATGCAAAAAACGCAAATTAGAACATGTTTTGCTTTTGCAACCCTCTGATGGTAGTGACAGCAACATAAAATATAACCTATGTTATAGCAGGAACTGTCACCATTGATTTGCAACCATTACTTTTGAAATAGCTTTGGAATTTCCCGAGATTGAGTAGAAATCGCAATTTAGAACGTTTTTAGAACGCTTTTCGCGCATTTTCAACCCTTTTTAAATTTCCAATTTTTTTGAAACTGTTCTTAAAGATCATTTATATGTAATAAATATGTTCCTTGACTAATTTTAAGTTGCTAACCCCTACCGATCACAAAAATCGAAATTTGGAACGCTTTTTTGCTCCTGCAACGTCTAGGTGATAGTGATACAGACTTAAAATAGCGTCTATGTTAGAGCAGAGGCTGTCAGCATCAATTTCTTACCATTACTTTTGAAATCAGTTTGATTCTTCCTGAGATATTGGTGACAAATCAGCATTTAGAACGTTTTTAGAACGCTTTTCGCTCATTTTGCTTCTGCATCTGCTCTGGGGTAGTGGAAACAGATATAAAATATAGCCTATATTGGAGCAAGATCTGTACCCATCATTTTTACACCATTATATTTGAAATCGGTTCAGTATTTCCTGAGATTGCTAGAAATCGCAATTTAGAACGTTTTTTACAACGCTTTTTGCGCATTTTGACCCCCCTTTTAAATTTCGACTTTTTTAGGAAATGTCCTTAGAGATCATTGATATCTTATAACTAACTACCATTCTAAATTTCACGATTCAAGGCTCTTCCGTCATGCAAAAGCTGCAATTTAGAATGCTTTTCTCCTGCACCCCCTTTAGGGTAGTGGCACAGACATAAAACATAGCCTATGTTGGAGCAAGGGTTTTCACCATCATTTTGACGCCATTATTTTTTTTAATCGGTTTGGTATTTCCTGAGATTGTGTAGAAATCACCATTTAGAACGTTTTTTAAAACTTTTTTGTGCATTTTCACCCCTTTTAATTTTCGAATTGTTTAAGAACTGTTCTTAGAAATCCTTTATATCTAATAAGTAGCTGATACTTCAAATTTCATATTTCTAGGCCCTTCAGTAACACATAAATCACATTTTTAGAACGTTTTTTGCTCCTACACCCCCTTTGGGTTAGTGGCACCGACATAAAACATAGCCTATCTTGGAGCAAACGTTGTCACTATCATTTTGACGCGAATATTTTTAAAATCGGTTTGGTATTTCCTGAGATTATGTAGAAACTACCATTTAGAACGTTTTTTAGAATGCTTTTTGTGCATTTTCACCCCTTTTAAATTTCGAATTGTTTAAGAACTGTTCTTAGACATCATTTATATCTTATAAGTAACATATATTACAAATTTCATATTTCTAGGCCCTTCAGTAACGCAAAAATCGCATTTTAGAACGTTTTTTGCTCCTGCACCCCCTTTGGGGTAGTGGCACCGACATAAGATATAGCCTATGTTCTAAGTTGGACTAACACCATCATTTTGATACCATTACTTTTGGAATCGGTTCGGTAGTTCCTGAGCTTACCTCCGACAAATAAACAATTTTTTCCTCTTTATAATAGGAGTATAGATGAACATTCTTTCATATAAATGTACAGTTTGGTTTTAAGGTATTCTAATCCAAAGCAAAAAGCGTGACTGTTAAATAGTTAACTATAGTCAACTCTGTGAAATCCGCCAATGTATAATCCGCAAACGTCTTATTCGCACTACACATTGGAATGTAAATAGTTGGCATTAATAGTTAAGCTCAAAAAGTTGAATTTTTTTTTTTCCAAGTTATCAATTTTCTAATGAATAAATATTTAAACATAAATTGGATATAAATATTTAAATTTGCTTGAGTAACAAAATTTTATCTTGGAACAAGAAGTAATGAGTTTTCACAGACTACAGAAAACATGCGTTGACAACAAACCAAAACTGAAACTACCATTGTATTGTGTCAGTGTTTAAAAAAATAAATAATCAGTAAAATTTGTATTGTATATAATTTTTCTTTAAATTAACTTAGTTATTAAATATATTAAACCAATGTTGCATTATGTTTTTATTTTCCATTGTAATTTTTGTGCAGTTGCACCTACGTTATAGTCAAACTTTAAAAATTAAAATGTAAACAAAGGGATGATCTATAATCCACAAAACCCTCAGTCCCTAAGTGTGCAGATTTCACAGAGTTGACTGTATCATTTTTATATGTAAAGAAAACCGTAACTTGATTCAAATTTATGATTTTTTTTCCCACACAACCGGCTATGAAAATTGTGATTTTTTTTTTTAAACGCTATCTCTTGACGAAATTTATGACTTTTTTCTGTAATCATTTGATGAAATTTGCAATTTTATTCTGCTAATGTGTGATGAAATTCGCCATTCATTTCTGCAAGTACTTGACGATATTTACAATTTTTTCCACAACCCATTGACAAAATTCGCAATTTTTTTCCTTGAGCGATTGACAAAATTATCGTTTGTGATCGTTCAACGAAATTTTCAATTTTTACCAAGACTGATTGACGAAATTCGCAGTTTTTTTTTTTCCTGAGTATTACGCATCTGCGCATTTAAAGCTTAAGCATTGAGAAGGTTTAATAAAACCATAAAGTTTAAAAGATATTTACTTTTTAATATCAATGCATGTTTTATTTTTCACCCTCTCTTGAGCAACACGTTTACATAGCCGAAACGGTCGGCACTTCCTTTCATTTACTGGCTTCTGAGGCGTTACTGAGTAATTGCCAGTAACAGTGATTTTAGGATCACGTCATTCGCTGTTAACAGTTGCTTTGCAACGTCATACTCTGTAGCCAATAACGTTCTGATATAAGTTTGTACTTACAGATTGGCAACAAGATTATGCAAAACAACTGCAAGATTGTTGCATAAATGTCTGGACTGTTTGGGATCATTAGCTTCTTGTAATTTTGCACGTAAATCATATCTTTCATCGTGTAGCTGCATTTTAAATATTATTTTAAGTTTCTGTTAATAGCAAAGTCTTAAAGGTGTCACCTTCATCTCATTTCCCGTATAAATAAACTTCTCTTGTTTTTGATAAAATGTCTAGTCAGAATGAGTGATGAGAGAAGAAGACAGAGTGTGGTAATTTAATAGGGAAAAGAAGTATTGGTAGACGCAGGAAGAGATGGATAGAAGAGATAGAGAAAGATCTTGCACAAAACCAAATCATACATTAATCGGAAGGTCTGGAGGGGTATATTGAGGAAGGGTCCTACATGGATTGTAGTACCATGGTGTATGTATGTTTCTGATAAAGTCTTTCACTGCAACACTGCTCAGTCATATTTAAATGGCCGTCACTGAGAAATTGACGAAATTTGCGATTTTATTAGGTGATCAATTGACAAAAGTCTTTTCCTGCGACTAATTTTGCAGCGTTTTTCACGAGAACTGTTGATGAAATTCAAGATTTTTCGATGGAGTGATTAACGAAAATTTGTGTTTTTATTAAGATATTATTAAAATTTTTAAAAGGGAGATAATTAAAGAAATATATATTTTTTGTTGGATAAATTAAAAGATTAAATTTTTGTTATTTTGTGGGGAGTATATAATTTAGCAGACTATTGTTTTTATGGTTGATAATAATAATTAGGTTGAAGTTAAATATTAAAATTTGAATAATTAATATTACTTAATTAAATGGACGAGAGATATTTTAAAGTTGCCATCACCTAACAATTATTAAATTATTTTTTTTATGTTTTTTTTTCTCTGAACTTGGAATGTCTGTGTAATAAGTAGATATTTTAATTGCAAATACAGTTAAATGAAGCAACTATGTCAATTTGGCAGGTAGTTGAAAAAAAGGAGCGATCTGAGAAAATTTTTAAAGTAGCTATCAATTTTACTCTTCTAAAACACATTCTCAAATAAAAGAGAATTTTGTCTTATTAAATTTTATTATTTTAACTCTTGACTTTTAGCTCAAATTATACCCTATATATATTAAAATTGTGGGCACTTTTGCTGAGGAATTCTTTTAGTTATCTGAAATTGTCATTACTATGTTTCCGAAATCCATAATAAAGACCATCGTTAATGACATATTTCAGAGGTAAACTATACCACTTAAAAGCTTATTGAGCAGTTCCAAACCTTTATAACTGATTCTGAAAATTTAAATTAGTAAAAATGCATTTCAACAACAATGAACTTGTAAACACTACATATTAAATACACTGACTGTAATTTTTGTTCTAAAGCTTTCCAAATTTTAAAAATAACAGGGTGACACTAAATTCTGAAAAGCAGAATTCCTGTTTTCTAGTTTTAAGGCTGTGACCAATGGCGAAAGTACACAGCAGGAATTTGTTAATACCATTTTAAAATTGTCTCAAGATTAATATTTTCATTTAAAAGCCTCAATTTTCATATTGCTGAAAATGTGTTTAAAATGGCAAATTTGTTTTTTTATATCCAACCATCTGTAAAAGTCGCTATTGTCAATCTTATAAAACATCATTATACAACTATGGCAGAAAGACACGAGTTCTGTTTTCCAATAAACAAAGAATATCAAGCAGAGAGACATGGCTCTTTTATGAAACTAACACTGACCGTGCAAAGGTTTCAAAATCAGACAGAATATTTCTCTTTATATCAGAATAATAACAATTCAGTTTACTTTCAATATTTAAAGGGTTGTAAGAAACTTGAGTTGCATTCCTGTTTCTCAAATAGCAACAGTTTTTCTTTTTTTTTCTTTTCTTTTTGAATCAATAAAATAGGAACCTGAGCCCAAAGACTAGAATGGAATCTAAGCTGGTTTCAGACCTGGACTGAGCCTGAGATTTTTTTTTTTTTTTTGTCTTCCAGATTACCACAATCGTAATGGAAATTAATATTTGTTTCAACAAATTTCCAGGTTTAGTTTGAATTTCGCTGATATTTTCAGGTTAACAAAATTCCCTGCTAACTGTCTTTTAACTTCCTCTTGTTACTTGTCCTCATTAAAAATATATGCTATCTAATATAAACACATGGTAATTTCAAAACAATACCGTTACATAAAAGTAAGTCTGTTTTTGAAATTGCAAGTGCATTAAAAATATAAAGTTTTGGCTCATGATGACGATTTTAAATGAAAACTTCAATTTCCACAAAGGAATTTGGCTTCAAATGGTCTCTTTTGTAAATAAAACATAACAAATATGGAAGAAAACTGTTTCGTTCTATCTCTATCACAAAGGAAAGGGAAGACGAATTATGTCTTCTAACAAATTAGCGATGTCTATCTAAATGTGCAAACTGCGTTCGAGGTGTTGGTACTATTAAAAATAGTGATTTGTTGTATTCAGTTCATTTTAAATGTTTTATAGAGTTTTAAATTGAAGCAAATGTTATAAACAAATAAAAGTTTAGCTCAGGAAAACAAACAGAGAAGGGGACGTAAAATAAATGTTTGCACAGGGGTATCACACATATCCCATAATACGGCCCTGGTCTCATTCATATATATATAGTTGTGGGATTACGATGACGATGAGCAATGTGTAATTTCACCTCAACAGAGATTCTTTAAACACAAATATAAACAACTAGCAAACCCCGCGGCTTTGCTCGCGTAATATTTGAAATATGCCAAGTGATATTTATATGTCTATTTTTTATTAAAAGGTACTAACTAAATTTTTATGTTATTAAAAGGTAATATCTTATTTTATTAAAAGGTACTTATTACTTTTAGGAATAATTTAAAAAAATTACTATTTAAAACACAGTTCGATTAAATATCATTGTTACACTGCATAAGGCAGAAATGAGACTTAAATTAATGAAACGAAATAAAACTAAATAAATAATAATTTAGAAAATATTTTGAAACTTTTATGCTCAATTAATACGCTCATTTCAGTATTCATTTGAAGTTTTGAATTTTTTAGAAACCATCTTCTTACATCTTAAAATTAACCATCATGTCAAATTCCAAGTCCTACCACCTCTCTCAACATAAAGGGCTATTTTGAAATAGGAACTGTCACCATTAATTTGCCAACATTAATTTTGAAATTCGTTTGTTATTTCCTAATATTCCACAGAAACGTAATTTAGAAAGCTTTTAAAGGCCTTTTTTAAAACATTTGTTGTTCCTGTGAATCCCAGGTGGTAGAATCATCGGCATAAAATATAGCCTGTGTAGGATCAGAGACTGTTACCATTGATTCGCATCTATTACTTTTATATTTGGTTTATATTTCCTGAAATAGCGTAGAAATCGTAATTTAGGACTTTTTTAGAATGCTTTTCGCACCTCCCCTTAACTTCACCCCTTTTTAATTCGAATTTATTTTCGACAGACCTTCGAGGGCATTTATATTTTATAAGTAACTACCATGCCATATTTAAAGTTTCTAGCCTTTTCAGTATCACAGAAATCACAATTTAGAAAGTTTTTAGCTACTGCAACCCTCTGGTGGTAGTGGCACAGACATAAAATATAGCTTATGTTTGAGCAGGTTCTATCACCAACAATTTGTTATCATTATATTTTTAATCGGTTTGGTATTTGAAAAGATTACATAAAAATTGTAATTTATAACGCTTTTCGCTCACTTCATCTTTTAAAATTTGAAATTTTCTTTCGACAGTTCATAGAAAGCAATTGCATCTAGTAAGTAAAGAACATGCCATACTTCAAAGTGTTAGACCCTTCAGTTATGCAAAAAACGCAAATTAGAACATGTTTTGCTTTTTCAAACCTCAGATGGTAGTGACAGCAACATAAAATATAACCTATGTTATAGCAGGAACTGTCACCATTGATTTGCAACCATTACTTTTGAAATAGCTTTGGAATTTCCTGAGATTGAGTAGAAATCGCAATTTAGAATGTTTTTAGAACGCTTTTCGCGCATTTTCACCTTTTTTTAAATTTCCAATTTTTTTGAAACTGTTCTTAAAGTTCATTTATATGCAATACATATGTACCTTTCCTAATTTTAAGTTGCTAGCCCTTACCGATCACAAAAATCGAAATTTCGAACGCTTTTTTGCTTCTGCAACGTCTAGGTGATAGTGATACCGACTTAAAATAGCGTCTATGTTAGAGCAGAGGCTGTCAGCATCAATTTCCTAACATTACTTTTGAAATCAGTTTGATTCTTCCTGAGATATTGGTGACAAATCGGCATTCAGAACGTTTTTAGAACGCTTTTGGCTCATTTTGCTCCTGTATCTCCTCTGAGGTAGTGGAAACAGATATAAAATATAGCCTATCTTGGAGCAAGATCTGTCACCATCATTTTAACACCATTATATTTGAAATCGGTTCAGTATTTCCTGAGATTGCATAGAAATTGCAATTTGGAACGTTTTTTACAGCGCTGTTTGCGCATTTTGACCCCCCTTTTAAATTGCGATTTTTTCAGGAAATGTCCTTAGGAAATGTCCATTGATATCTTATAACTAAGTACCATTCTAAATTTCACGATTAAAGGCCCTTCCGTCACGCAAAAACCGCAATTTAGAACTTTTCTCCTGCAGCCCCTTTGGGGTAGTGGCACTGACATAAAACATAGCCTATGTTGGAGCAAGGATTTTCACCATCATTTTGACACCATTATTTTTTAAATCGGTTTGGTATTTCCTGAGATTGTGTAGAAACTACCATTTAGAACTTTTTTTAGAACACTTTTCGCGCATTTTCACCCCTTTTAATTTTCGAATTGTTTAAGAACTGTTCTTAGAAATCCTTTATATCTAATAAGTAGCTGATACTTCAAATTTCATATTTCTAGGCCCATCAGTAACACATAAATCACATTTTTAGAACGTTTTTTGCTCATACACCCCCTTTGAGGTAGTGGCACCGACATAAAACATAGCCTACCTTGGAGCAAACGTTGTCACTATCATTTTGACACCAATATTTTTTAAATCGGTTTGGTATTTCCTGAAATTATGTAGAAACTACCATTTAGAACGTTTTTTAGAACGCATTTTCACCCCTTTTAAATTTCGAATTGTTTAAGAACTGTTGTTAGACACCATTTATATCTTATAAGTAACTAATATTCCAAATTTCATATTTCTAAGTCCTTCAGTAACGCAAAAATCGCATTTTTAGAACGTTTTTTGCTCCTGCACCCCCTTTGGGGTAGTGGCACCGACATAAAATATAGCCTATGTTCTAAGTTGGACCAACACCATCATTTTGATACCATTACTTTTGAAATCGGTTTGGTATTTCCTGAGATTATGTAGAAACTACCATTTAGAACGTTTTTTAGAACGCTTTTTGTGCATTTTCACCCCTTTTAAATTTCGAATTGTTTAAGAAATGTTCTTAGGCACCATTTATATCATATAAGTAACTAATATTCCAAATTTCATATTTCTAGGCCATGCAGTAACGCAAAAATCGCATTTTTAGAACATTTTTTCTCCTGCACCCCCTTTGGGGTACTGGCACAGACATAAGATATAGCCTATGTTCTAAGTTGGGCGAGCACCCTCATTTTGATACCATTACTTTTGGAATCGGTTCGGTAGTTCCTGAGCTTATCTCCGACAAATAAACAATTTTTTCCTCTTTATAATATGAGTATAGATAAGGTTCAATAAACAAACAAATACACAACTGAATATTCAACATAATGTATTATTAATGAATAATAACAACTTTCAGTCTTTAAGTAAATACATACGTTGCATGCTTGCCTCTAAAATCAACCAACCTCTCTGGTCAAAAACTATAGAACTCCTTATTCCTCTATCATGCGCTCCTCAATGCAAACTGTGGATTCCTATTCGTGCTTGAATTTATTATTATTTGGTGTGGTTATTATTATTTCATTGATCATGGGTTCATGACTGTTGATCCCTAATCATTCCCACATATTCCAGTGCATGATGTACACTTTATTCTTTTCAAAGAAATCATGAGATTTATAGCAAAAAAAATAAAATGATTGTAAATGATTACTTTCACTTTCAATATCTAAACCTATCTCTTTGGAAATAAATACTTTTTGTAATTTTTTGAAGAGATTTAATCTTCTTAAATACAGAAAAATGAACAATTAATTTATATGTATACTACAAAAATCAAATTTCCGCACCTTATTAAAATTATTCCAAAGAAATTTCTTTTCAAAGTACTCTACAATCCTTGTTTATTAAATTATTCCCTATCTTAAATAATATTCCATTCATTTAAAATCATTATTTAAAACATGCATTTAATTTCTTTCTAAAAAACACTTCCCTTAATTTTTCTTCAACATCTTTTTATTTCTCCATCTTAAATCGCTGATATTTATTAAAGTTATCTGATTTATACCATTTCTTTTCTTTCATCCTTTTTATTCCAAAACTCAATTTCCTGCATAATTCTGACTCTGTAATTTCTCCTCAATATTATGCCGCTTACAATAAAGAGTTTTCTAACCTTGACGCATGCCCATTCAGTGGCACCCACTTATAGGGGCCCACCCGATTTCATTTGTTTATTATTTATTGAATCACTTGAATGAAATTTGGTTTCATTGACGTTCTCAAAATAATTTTGTTTGAGAAACAGCAAGGACATCCATTAGACTTAGAGGAGCACTGAAAGGCCCCTTTCACAGCAGATGTATAGGAGTGACTAAACTCTAAACTGCCTATTTTGCATGACATTTAATATTTTGCACTTTCAATAGATAACAATTTTAGTGTCATTTATAATAAGTATTAATGTATTTATAAGGAAGAACTTATGAGACTATAATTTAATGAAATTATTTATTAAATAATAATTTTATATTTTGCTTACCAAAAACATAATTTAACTTTCAATCATCCTCTTTCTGTCATTCGCTCCTTACCCGCCTGTTCTCAGGAAAAATTGTATGTTATTTTACTCAAAGTCTGAGCCATCTCTATATTTTTCAAAAGTTGGTTCTTCCTCATATCTGCATTAGCGTAAAAGGTAAGCCACCATCAACTGTTAAATTTCATAACATAAAGTCTAACACAGGTAGCAGAGCAATTACCATTTAACTCTAAATCAACTCAATGAAATCTAAGCAGCCGAAATAGAAAAACATTTGTGGCGGTTAAGAAATAAGCAAACAAAATTTAAAAAGACAATACTAACGCTTAGCATTCTATTAAAACAATTTAAAACAGAATGATAAAACAAGACAATTATATATGCTAACATCTTAATCTTATAAATACACCATTATTGGGATGACACTGACACAGTGAAATGGAATACTTCCTATTTAACGGTCAAAATTATACACTTATGTAGTACAGTCTAATTGCATTCACTTGAAAAACTAAAACCACCTCAATCTCCATCTGCCAACAGATGCAACAAGTGAAATTCCGATAACCGTAAACCAACTTCTTCAGAGAACTTACACAGATTCCTCTTTCAACCCAAAAGTCGATTGACTTCTTAAATATCATTGAAAATACACTCGCATCATTTCAAGGGAAAAACTTCACAAAGCACCATGGATGAAAAACTAAGGAAGTCTTTTGCTTAAACGTAGACGTTCAGTTGTCAGCAGAAACAAACTTATTACACACTGTTAAAACTACATAAAGATCCATAGCTAATGAGCCAATCGGCATCGTTGTTTCTTGAACTAACAAAACTAAGAGAGAAAGGAGAGACTACACAACGCCAAACACGCAAATCTATCTCGGTGAATGAAAACATATATTATCCAAACAGACGGAAAAACAACTACTATGCAGCCCGGAAATTAAACCCTCCAATCTCTGAAACTGAAACGCTAATGGAAGAGAAGATGGACTGTCGTATGCAAAACGAACGGCTGGATGACTAACGCTACGCCGTGTTCATTCGTAGCAACTCATCAGATGGTTCAGAGATTTCGGATGGATTGCGTCACAGACATAAACATAGGCTCTTACGATAATAAAGTGTATGAATTAAAGAAAGGAACTAAAGACTGGAAATAACATAAAGGTAAGTGAAACTGAATCAAATGTATTAAATAAAGATAAAAAATGAATTATACTTGTAAATAAAAGATAAAAGTGAATGGCTATGATAGGGATATGTACAGGGATGAGAAAGGGTCTGTTAAACCTAACACCCACTACTTAACCTGAAACACAAGCGCAAGATTTTTCGTGCCATTTGTCGATATAAAAAACTACTTCGCTGTCCAGAAGTATACTCGTTTAGTAACCTATATAGCAGAGTGTCATTACTTAAAAAATTATGTATTTTAACTATCTTTAATTCCGTAATACAATCCCTAGTTTCTCTCATCTTCTTAGTAGAAAATAAAATGTCTACTTACAAATTGGCTTGCAGAAGAAAGTAGACTTTCAAAATAATACACACTAGAAAACAAAACTTCCTCGAATAAAATGTAACAGCTTTTTATTAGGTAGATCTGGAGACCTATTCAATTCATACACTAGTAACACCACCAAAGCAAGATGTCATGCATGAGAAACTCTCTCATCATACAGCACGATCGTGCTGTATGGTAGAGATCAGCTGCATCTTTTACGTTATGAAAAGACAATTACAATCCAAACATTCAGTGATGGCTTGTTGGAAAGCTCTTAATTTAGGGATGTACCCCTTTCGAAAATCGGGTCAAAAAATATCCAATATTAAGGGAATGGCACCCATTTAAACTTTACATAGCGTTCCATAATTTAACAATATAGAAATATCTCCTTCAATCTTTCTTTTCTGTTGCTACATCCCAAAAAGCAGCACAATAATTTTAAAAAAAGTGATAACACACGTATTTTGTATTAAATAAAAATCAGATTTTCTCGCTATATTTTTGCATTTTTCAAATCGACGTCATTCTAATCAGAAAATGAAAATATTTCCTATATATATGTAAAAACTTTAACTAAACACGCGTTAAAATGATGCAGTATCTTCATTTAGGAAAAAATCAAATCTTTTATTTATTCAATTTAGGAAAAAATCATTCATAAAAAAAAAAAAAAAACAATTTAGGAAAAGATAATAAAAAAAAATCGTTTGCTAGGTATGACGTCAATTTCTGTTTAACTGACATAACTTTGTAATGATGTTTTATTCTGAAAAGAGACTACTGATCTAGACACACGGCAGTGTGTCAGCCAAGTTCGCCTGACATAGCCGTGTGTTATTTACACGAACCATTTCGAGCTGTTTTCGTCAAATTTCGATGCTCTACTACTGAAAATCTATGAGACCTACGTATTTGTTATACGAAATGTGTAGTAAGGCCACCCTAATTACCTAAAATCCAAAATTTTATAAATAACGCATAATTAGTTTACGAGATAATGACATTTGAAAATGTCTGATAATCGATAATTTTATCACTGACTGATTGACTGACTCACTCATCAAAAAGATCTCGTTTATCTACTGCAGCTACAGACTTCAAATTTGGTGCGAAGTTCGTTTACACTATAAAACTAAGGAAAAAAAAAAAAAATGTGAAAATCGATGAATTACCCACCTGGGGGTGCCCATTTTGACTTTAACATTACGTCTATTAGGCGAAATTTTAATTTGCCGTAGGAGGGGACGCTGTTCTGTCGCCAAATACCGCCAACGTGGCGATATATCGCCAAATTTGGTGACTGATAGTCGATAATTTTATCATTGACTGACTGACTCACTCATTCATAAAAAAAATCTCATATCTACTGCACCTACAAATTTCAAATTTGGCGCGAAGTTCGTTTACTCTATAAAACTAAGGAATAAAAAAAAAATGTGAAAATAGATTAATTACCTATCTGGTGGTGTCCATTTTTACATTAACGTTACGTCTATTAGGCGAAAATTTAATTTGCCAAAAAAAGCGCCAAGTGCTGAATCCGTGCAAAACATGCAGCAACTGTTTGTTTCCTTAACTGATTGTTCACAAAAATCATGTTTCAGAAAGCGCATTTAAAGTTTTTATTTCGTAAAATTTATTAGAAATATTCAACCTCCTCAAAAATCTCTCGACTTATACGTTGCACCTTCTTAATTTCAATATTGAAAGACATTATTTTTCTTAGGTTACCTAAATTTACATATCCGTTTTTAGGGTTTCGTTCATCGGACGAAACCCTATTCGTCTCGCTCCCCTGTCTGTCCATCTGTCACAGAGCCCATTCTCAGAAACTATAAATGTTGGAGACTTGAACTTTAGCATACTTATAGCTGAATACCACACATAGTACGAGAATTCATAAAATTTGAAAAAGTCGTACATTTAACCCTTTGGGCTTCCACATGCGTATTTTAAGCAATTCTTTCTAACTGAGCCCCTAATTAGGTAGGAGGCGTGAAATTTTACATACTTATAGCTGATACTCACATCACAACTCACATCAAACATACTCACATCAAACTACAAATAAAATTTTGAAAAAGGTGGTACATTTAACCCTTTGGGCTCCCACATGTGTATTTTAAGCAATATTTTCTAACTGAGCCCCTTATTAAATTGGAGATTTGAAATTTTACATAATTATAGCTGAATACCACACATAATACGACAGATCATAAAATTTAAAAAAGTCGTACATTTAACCCTTTGGACTCCCACATGTGTATTTTAAACAATTCTTTCTGAGTCCCTAATTAGGTTAGAGGCGTGAAATTTGACATACTTATAGCTGAACACCTCACATCAAACGACAAATCATAAAATTTTGAAAAAGGTCGTACATTTAACCCTTTGGGCTCCCACATCTGTATTTTAAACAATTCTTTCTAAGTGAGCCCCTATTTAGGTTGGAGGCGTAAAATTTTGCATGCTTATAGCTGAAAACCTCACATCAAATGACAAACCATAAAATTTTGAAAAAGCCGTATATTTAACCCTTTCGGCTCCCACATGTGTATTTTAAACAAAGATTGGAGACGTGAAATTTTGCATACGTATAGCTGAACACCTCACATCAAATGACAAACCATAAAATTTTGAAAAATCGTACATTTAACCCTTTGGGCTCCCACATGTGTCTTTTAAACAATTCTTTCTAAGTGAGCCCCTATTTAGGTTGGAGGTGTGAAATTTTGCATACTTATAGCTGAACACCACACATCATACGACAAATCATAAAATTTTGAAAAAATCGTACATTTAACCCTTTGGGCTCCCACATACGAATTTTAAGCAATTCTTTCTAACTGGCTCCTTATTAAATTGGAGATTTGAAATTTTGCATACTTATAGCAGAACACCTGAGGTAAGGCGACAAATCATAAAATCTTGAAAAAGTCTTACGTTTAACCCTTTGAGCTACTACATATGCATTTTAAGCAATTCTTTCTAAGAGAGCCCCTAATTAAATTGGAGACATGAATTTTTGCATATGTATAGCTGAATACCTCAGACCACACGGCAAATCATTAAATTTTCAAAAAGTCTTATATTATTAACCCCTCCGGCTCTAACTTATGTATTTTATGCAATTTTCCTAACCTCCGCCCATTTCACCGGGGAGCACTTTTCCAAATTTTGTCGACACTACTTTGACTATTCTTTCATATTATGCACCGTAGCTTTACATATTTTAGTTCCACTTTTTACCACCAGGGGCGTCTACTTATCTCGAGTGCTATCGGCACAATCCCCTCGACTAATATATCTACGGATAGTACATAAAACGGAGTTTCGTTCGGATAGAGGTTTGTTTAGAAGAGAATGCGCCCTTGGTTGCGAAATGTGGAACTAATAGATTTTTCAAAAGGATAAAGTGTTTTGAAAGGAATATTAAACGAAACCCTCTGTGCGATCTGTGATCACACTTACCCACTTGTTTAAATAAAAACTTCTTGTTTGAGAACTGAAATTAAAAAAAAAAAAAAAAAACAGTCATAGCTCCATTTCCAATGATAGTATAAAGAAAACAAAAACAGTTTTGAATAGTTAAATGCAAAGTCTTTCATATGAAACGATAAAAATAATATGTTACATTTGCCGAGAGTTGGTTATTTAAACGTACTAGGATATTTTAAGCGGGAAGAGCACGTTGAAAATAAGCAAATTTGCTCGAAATAATGAAAAATAACATTTAATTATAACATTTAATAACATTTTATCTTGAAATATTCCTTTAATAAATAAGGTCTGACTCATTTGAAATTAGTCATATCTGAAGCCGATTAACGTTGAGTAAATACTTTCTTCCTTTAATATTCACCTATTATGAAATACCAAAAACACTTAATGCCAAGTTTTTTTCTCCGAACCTTATCAAATTTTCAATGAACAGTTTCAATCTTATTTTTCAAAAACCCGACTGTCCATTTCGAAAATAGGAAAAATTATAAAAAAAATTAGAACTCTCAAATGCGATAGTACGGTACAAACTTGAAAAAACCCTGTTTGCAAACGAAATATCCAGTTAATTGTAGTAAACAATTTCGGCTATAAGAAAAATTTTTATTACTTTTTTTCTCAGTGGTTTAATTATTTTAAATCACTTGAGAAGAATAAAGTTCATTTTTAGGTGCGTTCGTAATTATATAAATACGTAGCACCTATAGTCGTCGTTCAGTCCGTCTGTCTGTCCGTCCGCATATAACAGAGCAAAAACTACCCGACCGAATGACCTGAAATTTTTAATATATAATTGCTGCAAAATTTTGTCGAGCCATTTCCAATTTTATGAAAACCGGATGTATAGTTTAATTACAGGGACACCCAAAAGTTTTCCGTTACATTACGGCCAATGGGAAAAAATTATAGCAAATGCATTTTAATGATTTTACAGCCTTCCGAATGGTCTGAAATTTTTAATATATAATTACTGCAAAATTTTGTTGAGCCATTTCCAATTTTATGAAAATCGGATGTATAGTTTAATTACAGGGACACCCAAAAGTTTTTCGTTACATTATGGCCAATGGGAAAAAATTATTGCAAATGCATTTTAATGATTTTACGGCCTTCCGAATGGTCTGAAATTTTAAATATATAATTGCTCCAAAATTTTGTCGAGCCATTTCAAATTTTATGAAAATCGAATGTATAGTTTAATTACAGGGACAGTCAAAAGTTTTCCGTTACATTACGGGGAATGGGGAAAAAATTATTGTAAGTGCATTTTAATGATGTTACAGACTATGCACTTATGAAGCGCAAAAAAAATATACATTCAGTACAATATGGGGTGCAAAAAATAATTATAAAACTAGTTATAGTACGAACGCACCTCATTTGCCACGTTTGACGAGCAATTTCCAACTTGTTATTTTCAAAATCATCAGACAAATAATATCTAGTTAATTAAATTTGAAAATCCAGGAGGGGCAATGGTCCTTCCTCTGCACTGCCTCTTTGCCGGCGCTCACGGATGAATGAAGCATAGTGTGGCATAAGCACATAACTTTATTTTTCACTTTCAGTACAAAAAATCAGGCCCAGCCATAGGAAATTTAATTGAAATATGTAATAGGAAAATTTAATATAGGAATTTGATAGGAATTGTTTCAGAAACAATAAAATTTTTGAATCAATACATTTCATTTCAAAACATGCATTCAATATAGCAGTATTAAAATATAGATTTCTGCCACAAATTGACAGCCAAATACTTTGTTGTAGGAAATTTAAATTAAAATTGAATGTTGCTTGGTGAATAAAATAGTCGCATGTAAACACATTAAAAAGCACTAAGTAAAGTGTCTAAATACATTGTAACTTTACAAAAAGTAATGGTATCTAACAAAAACATAACTGTGAAAAAAGGGGGCCAAGTTCTGTAAAGACAATAGCAAGAAAAGAAGTGATATCTAAGTGGGTGCCAAGTTCAAATAAAATTCACTCAAACTTACCTACTGAAGTATTATAGCATTTTTTAAATTGTTTAGAAATAAAAATTATTGATAGCATATTAATAATAAATCTAGAACTTGGCAAGTTTTTGATAAATGTTATGCCTATCAATTTCATGTCCAAATAAAATGATGATGTTAATATTAACAACAATGTCATTATAAAAATATTAATATAGTTATTATTATAAACAAATGACTCATGTTAAAGATTTGATAAACCAATAAATACACAGATACATTCCCGCTCGTCTTTGGTTATCACTCTAGAACCCACCCTTCGGAAACCTCGATGCAAACAGACTAAAAGGCCCGACAAAGAGACAGATATACTTACGCTTGTTCTTGGTCATCACTCTAGTGACTGCACCCCTTTAACCATTCAGGGGCAAAGAACTTTTATTCGTAACATGTTGAAATGATTGAATCACACCAGAATTTAAAAACAAATGTATTTCAAAATGGGTAAGAGCTTCTTTTCACGTATTTAATAAAATTAAACTTTTTAGTCCTGAACTCTAATGTCAATGTGACATTTTGCAGTTAAAATTAGGTGGGATATATTTTATCCCATCGCCCCTTCAAGGGGAAGGAGCTCACTCAAATGAAGGCTTCCAAACATGAAATAACAAGTTTTGATATAATAATGTCATTAATAAAAATAAATGACTGGTAGGTAAAAACTTGCCAAGTTCTAGATTTATTATTAATATGCTATCAATAATTTTTATTTCTAAACAATTTAAAAAATGCTATAATACTTCAGTAGGTAAGTTTGAGTGAATTTTATTTGAACTTGGCACCCACTTAGATATCACTTCTTTTCTTGCCATTGTCTTTACAGAACTTGGCCCCCTTTTTTCGCAGTTATGTTTTTGTTAGATATTCTGAAATTAATCCTTATTATTATCATCCATAAAACGAAAGATTTATTTTTAAGTCATACAAAAGAAATTTTCAATAAATGCTAGTTCATTTGGTTGTATTTATTGCATTTTCCTGCGTATTGTCAAGGAAATCATACTTCTATTTAGAGATGTAAATTTTCCAGAAAAGTTAAAGTGGTGGAAAAAAAAACGGTTTTTTTCCAATTTTCTTCTGGAAAAATAGGAAAAGTTGGAAAAACTGATTTTTCGCAAATGTTTCTCCCAAATAAATTACATTTCTTATGAGAATATTAAATAATAAAAAAATGTTTAATTTATCAACACTAAAATCAAATTATTTTCACTTTATATGATTATATTGCAAAAAAGGCAAGGCCAGCTTTTAAAAGTTTAGTTTTTCGGTCTCAGACCTTTCACAGTGGCATTTACACTTTATTTAACACTATTGTTTATTATATCATGTCTATGTTGAAATGATTTTTCAGTTTTATTTGTTTATTTACCAATAGAGCTAATTTAAAAAACAAATAAAAAAACCTCATAAGTTTCAGCCAATATCTCTACAGTTTGAAAACAAATGTATTATACATCCCATCTACATTGTGTTGATTTTTAAGTGTATAAATGATGCCACTTTAAAAGAAACAAATTGTTGCAGTTCTGTCATTATTATACATATCATAATTCAAATCTTCCTTTGTTTAAAAAATGGTATATTTTTACAATATTAGATCTTCCTTTCTTACTGTTATAATTTTCATTTGCTGTAAAGTATATACTAACAAAAACATAGCGGTGAAAAAAGGGTGCCAAGTTCTGTAAAGACAATGGCAAGAAAAGAAGTGATATCTAAGTGGGTGCCTAGTTCAAATAAAATTTACTCAAACTTACCTACTGAAGTATTATAGCATTTTTTTTAAATTGTTTAGAAATAAAAATTATTGATAGCATATTAATAATAAATCTAGAGCTTGGCAAGTTTTTACCTACAAGCCATTTATTTTTATTAATGACATTATTATAATCTAAACTTGTTATTTCATGTTTGGAAACCTTCATTTGAGTGAGCTCCTTCCCCTTGAAGGATGGTGGGATAAAATATATCCTACCTAATTTTAACTGCAAAACGCCACATTGACACTAGAATTCAGGACTATAAAGTTTAATTTTATTAAATACGTGAAAAGAAGCTTTTACCCATTTTGAAATAAATTTGTTTTTAAATTCTGGTGTGATTGAATCATTTCAGCATGTCACGAATAAAAGCTCTTTGCCCCTGAAGGGTTAAATGGGAGCAATCTCTAGAGGGATGACCAAGAACAAGCGTAAGTATATCTGTCTCTTTCTCAGGCCTTTTAGTCTGTTTGCATTGAGGTTTCCGAAGGGTGGGTGCTAGAGTGATAACCAAAGACGAGCGGGAATGTATTTGTGTATTTATTGGTTTATCAAAACAACATGAGTCATTTGTTTATAATAATAACTATATTAATTTTTTTATAATGACATTGTTGTTAATATTAACATCATCATTTTATTAAGACATGAAATTGATAGGCATAACATTTATCAGAAACTTGCCAAGTTTTAGATTTATTATTAATATGCTATCAATAATTTTTATTTCTAAACAATTTAAAAAATGCTATAATACTTCAGTAGGTAAGTTTGAGTGAATTTTATTTGAACTTGGCACCCACTTAGATATCACTTCTTTTCTTGCCATTGTCTTTACAGAACTTGGCACCCTTTTTTCACAGCTATGTTTTTGTTAGATATCATTACTTTTTGTAAAGTTACACTATAGTCCAGTCAAATTGTCAGAAAATTGGGCCGATAGATGCAAAAATTCTGCTAGAAGATTTTATGTTTTTAAAGTGTTTATGGGGATGTTAATAACAGGAATTAATTGTTTCCCAACAAAATATCTCGAGGCTAAACTTTGTGGAGCCAAAAAACCACGAAATTTTCGGACTTTTTTCAGTTTTTTGCCTATAACTCGAAAATTATAAAATTTTTGTGTACCATACTTAATTACAAAAAGAAAGAAAATTAAATTCTCTACAAATTTCATACTAAAAACGTTTTTCTAAACCCATTATTAAGCGCGCTACAACTTTTTGAAAATAGCACATTTTTTTCAACTTCATAGAAAGTGACCTATTTTTCGCCTCCCATCCCTAAAAAAAATTTCTTTTCATCACTAACTGTGGAAATGAAATGCACCTATTGATGAATAAGTAAGAAGGCAAATTTTCCAGAAGGTTAGGCAGAAGGTAGGGTTGCCAGATAGTACGTTTTTCTCGTACGTTATATGTTTTTAGTATTTTTTAGGTCTATAGCGCTTTTTAGGTATTAGGTGTACGTTTAAATGTGTGAGCACAACGTTTTCTTCCATTTTTCTACCCCATCCCACTTTTGATAGTTTAAAAAATATTCTTTTTCAGTTTACTTTAAAATTTCACCTTTTGCCAAAAATAAGTTATGGATATGCGCATCAAATGTAAAAACGGCTTGTTTTAGATCAGTAATACAAAAATCTTGGGTGAGTTGTGTAATATTAAGTGCGCATTTGCTGTTGAAATAGATCAAGTGAACTCTACCTTATTATAGATAAATATCTACATTATAAAAATTTTTATTTAGTCTAACTGTATCATAAGTTTAGATATTTTGTTTGATTTATTATCACCTTTTATGCTTAACCATTAAACGTTGAGCCTGATACATTCCCGGGCAATTTGTCCGTGATTGTATCGGGCGCGATTATTACAAGGTTAAATACAAATATTTATTTTTCAGGGTGTCCATTGCTAAAATTTTCCTAATTATTAAATTGCAGGATGGTCTGATTTATCTTTATTCTTACAATTCAATTACTTTTTCATTCATAATTGGATAAGACTGCAAAATTAGTTTTAAAATGTTAACAGAATAATGCAATACAAATGCAGTTAGAGAATAATGATTAGATCGATTAATTAATAATAACCACTTTTTAAGGAAATTCGTTAACGAAAACATTACTGGCGCATTCAATATAGTTTAGCATGGTACGAAAAAGAACGATAGTGCGATAAAATAAAAACAAACTAGTGTCAATCAAAATCTTCGTTTTTTCTGAGATAAATCTGGCAACCTTAGCAGAAGGACGATACCCGGCAACCCTAGCAGAAAGACAGTTACGAAGGGAGGGGGGGGGGGTGGCAGGGGATAATAATAGGGAATGCAGTTGGAAGATAGCGGTCACGTGACTTTCCGACGCAGGTGTTCTTTCTTAAAGACTCACCCTTCCCTCTCTACACTGGTCTGGTATCTTACTATTCAGTTTATTGCGCGTCTGCTTCTCGTGCAGTAGTGAAAAATGAGCGAGCCCGATCCAAAATTGTGTTTCGTTTGCCAAACGGCTTCAAATCGTGATACACGCATTGTGACCCAGAAAGGACTTGCCAAGCTCTTTGAATGTAGCGTTCAACGTCAGAATAATACTCATCAACGTTTTCTGAAAAGTGGCAAGGAAGTTAGAGTACATGAGGATTGCCGAAAAAAATATGTGAATGAGAGAATGATAGCAGCATATGTTCGTCGGGGTGAAGAAGATTCTACACAGACTAATTTGTACCTCCGATCGAGCACTTCTTTCAAGTTTCGAGATAATTGCTTCTTATGTGGAGAAGGTAATCCCGATGACTTCAACGAAAAACAATCAAAAAAGCCCTACGCAAACCACGCAGACATTGAACAGTTTGAGGTTCCAGTTATTTGCTAAATCAGCCACAAAAAGCAAAGTTCATCTTGCAAGGCTGCCACCGACGCAAGAGGCTGCGCAGCATCATTTCCTAAGATGTTATCATCAGGTATAAGCTTGGCTAGGAAACAACATGTCCCCTGAAGAATGGGGGTGGGTTCGCAGGTCTGACGGTCTTTTTCAGCCAGTTCAAATGTACCAAAACCCAGCACCTGAATCCTTGCTGCATGTTGTCTCATGTAGCTGTAAAAAAGGGTGCACCAAGGCATGCTCTTGCCAAAAATCAGGACTCAAATGCTCGGCAATTTGCAAAAACTGTAACGGGGCCAATTGTGAAAATGTGGATGATATTATTTATGCAGAAGAAGAGGATTATGAAGCTGATACTTGGGAAACCATCGACCAAACCAGCAACGTCGATGACTTTCGCAGCCAGGATGATGATGTCGCAACAAGCTCAAAGCTGTTGAAGATCATGCAGCCTGCCCCTTTGCTTCTCAAGCTGAGGTTGACGAACCAAACTCATCAACCCGCAAGCGCTCCAGACGTTACTAAATTCATTAAAGATGTTACTGTAAGTATTTTTTTACTTACATTCATGCTACCTACATTCATAATACCTACTATTATTGTTCTCACCTTAAGTTGTAAATACAAAAAAAATTACAATGTTGTCAATTTTTTACGGTTTTACCATTGTAATTAATCATTATTACTATCATGCAAATACCTGTAATATAAAAAGTTACATTAAAGAGGATAAAAGAAATAAAAATGGTGTCAAATGTTGGTATTTGCGATTTTTTCACAAAGTTAGAAAAAAAGTATCATTTTCAGCAAGCTGTAGCGCGCTTAATAATGGATTTAGAAAAATACTTTTATAATGAAATTTGTAGAGAATTTAATGTTCTTTCTTTTTGTAATAGAGTATGGTACACAAAAAGTTTATAATTTTCGAGTTATAGGCAAAAAACTGAAAAAAGTCCGAAAATTTCGTGGTTTTTTGGCTCCACAAAGTTTAGCCTCGAGATATTTTGTTGGGAAACAATTAATTCCTGTTATTAGCATCCCCATAAACAGTTTAAAAACATAAAATCTTCTAGCAGAATTTTTGCATCTATTTTTGACAATTTGACTGGACTACTATATTTAGACACTTTACTTAATGCTTTTTAATGTGTTTACATGAGACTATTTTATTCACCAAGCAACATTCAATTTTAATTTAAATTTCCCACAGCAAACTATTTGGCTGTCAATTTGCGGCAGAAATCTATATTTTAACCCTTAAATGCCGGGTGTTGCTTTTCGGCAACATACCCAATTTAGGCTTCTAAAATACTATTGGAATAATATTGAAGCTATAATGCCTAATGTTGCCAATTAAATACATTCTGAAAATATATTTAAATCGATTTTCAACATGTAGATGGCAACACTTGTGCTGTTTAAGAATAAAGATAGATTTATTATTTCAATTGTTGCTACTTGTTCGTTTTGTTTTGTTTGGAAGCTTGCGAAATACCCTATTTTGTTTTGCAGTGAGCAAGTAAAATTTATTGCTTATTATAGTTCCTAAAATTATTGTATGTTTAATATTATAGAATTTTATCAACGGAAATTATTTTTTCGATTAAAGACCAGTATTGCCGATTAGTAAAAACTGTTTTTTAGCCGTAAATCACACTAAAAACAAACTATGATTTTTTTTTTTAAGTATTTTTCCCATGATTTATTTAAAAAATGAAATTCGAAAAACATTATTAAAATGATTTTTGAAAATTCAGGCATTTAAGGGTTAATACTGCTACACTATATGCATGTTTTGAAACGAAATGTATTGATTCGAAATTTTTATTGTTTCTGAAACAACAATTCCTATTAAATTCCTATATTAAATTTCCCTATTAAAATTTCCAATTAAATATCCTATAGCTGGGCCTGCTTTTTTGTACTGAAAGTGAAAAATAAAGTTATGTGCTTATGCCACACTATGTATCATTCATCCATGGGTGCGGGTAAAGAGGCAGTGCAGAGGAAGGACATTGCCCCTCCCTGGATTTTCAAATTTAATTAACTAAATAAGCTTTTCTCTGATGATTTTGAAAATAACAAGTGGGTAAGTGTGATCACAGATCGCACTGAGGGTTTCGTTTAATATTCCTTTCAAAACACTTTATCCTTTTGAAAAATCTGTTAGTTCCGCATTTCGCAACCAGGGGCGCACTCTATTCTAAACAAACCTCTATCCGAACGAAACTCCGTTTTACATACTATCCGTATATATATTAGTCGAGGGGATTGAGCCCATAGCACCCGAGATAAGTAGGCGCCTCTGGCGATAAAAAGTGGAACTAAAATATCTAAGACTATGGTGCATAATATGAAAGAATGGTTAAAGGGGTGTCGGCAAAAGTTGGAAAAGTGCTCCCCGGGTGGAAAGGGCGGAGGTTAGAAAAATTGCTTAAAATACACAAGTATAGCCCGGAGGAGTAAATAATATAAGACTTTTTGAAAATTTTATGATTTGTCGTGTGGTCTGACGTATTCAGCTATACGTATGCAAAAAGTCATGTCTCTAACTTAATTAGGGACTCCCTTAGAAAGAATTGCTTAAAATACATATGTGGTAGCTGAAAGTGTTAAGCATAAGACTTTTCAAGATTTTATGATTTGTCGCGTAGCCTCAGGTGTTCTGCTATAAGTATGCAAAATTTCAAATCTGCAATTTAATAAGGGCTCAGTTAGAAATAATTGCTTAAAATACGCATGCGGAAGCCCAAAAGGTTAAATGCACGACTTTTTCAAAATTTTATGATTTCTCGTTTGATGTGAGATGTTCAGCTATAAGTATGCAAAATTTCACGCCTCCAACCTAATTAGGGTTCACTTAGAAAGAATTGTTTAAAATACACATGTGGGAGCGCAAAAGGTTAAATGTACGACTTTTTCAAAATTTTATGATTTGTCGTTTGATGTGAGGTGTTAAGCTATAAGTATGTACAATTCCATGCCTCCAACCTAATTAGGGGCTCACTTAGAAAGGATTGTTTAAAATACACATATGAGACGCCAAAGGGTTAAATTTACAACTTTTTCAAAATTTTATGATTTCTCATTTGATGTGAGGTGTTCAGCTGTAAATATACAAAATTTCACGCCTCCAACATGTATAGTTTCTGAGAACGGGCTCTGTGACGGACAGAATATTTCAATTTGTTGATTTTCTGTAAGCAAGTAAACCCAGATAAACCCCCAGTAAGTAGATAGGTTTACAGTGGAAGTCTATGGGAATTTGGCGAAATATTAGAGATATCGCCAAGGTGGCGTCATTTTTGGCGACTAATTTTGGTCGCCAAATTTGGCGATATATCGCCATGTTGGAGAGAAACTTGGCGGTATTTGGTGACATAACAGCGTCTCCTCCTACGGCAATTTAAAATTTCGCCTAATAGACGTAATGTTAAAGTAAAAATGGGCACCCCCAGGTGGGTAATTCATCGATTTTCACAATTTTTTTATTTTTTTCCTTAGTTTTATAGTGTAAACGAACTTCGCACCAAATTTGAAGTCTGTAGCTGCAGTAGATATATAAGATCTTTTTGATGAGTGAGTCAGTCAGTCAGTCAGTCAGTCAGTCAGTGGTAAAATTATCGATTATCAGACATTTTCAAATGTCATTATCTCGGAAACTAATTAAGCGTTATTTATAAAATTTTGGATTTTAGGTTTTGATGAAAACAGCTCGAAATGGTTCGTGTAAATAACACATGGCTATGTCAGGCGAACTTGGCTGACACACTGCCGTGTGTCTAGATTTAGTTTCGGTATAGTTTATCTATCTAAACTGAAACCAAGTATAAAAAGTTTTGGCAAAGTAAAGCAACAACTCTCAAGTTACCGAGTAAAACAAGATGGAATGGAGTTGTAATAATATTTGAGAGTCTGGAAAATGGAAAGCAGTCTCTTCAAGAAATTGCTATAATGAAAGACGTAAATATGGATAAAGAAATCCGGCGGTTAATATTAGATGTGTTCTGGGTACAGTTGCAAAACTCGTTAAAGATTTTAAAGCCTATAGCTCTAGATATAACAAAATCAGAGTCAAATCAAGCTTTGCTGTCTGATGTTCCTCAACTTTGGTCGAGTACAGCAAATACAATAAGTAGTAATTTAACTACTTCACCCTTAAAATCTCAAGAAGAAAAAAATGTCATGAAAATTTTAGAAAGAAGGAAACTAATTTGCAACCAAGAAATCCATGCTGCAGCAAATTTATTAGGTCCACGTTATAAGGGGCAGTGTCTGTCAGATGATGACATTTGTAGTGCTTTTGATTACATCACAAAAAAAGCAGATGATTTTGGATAAGATATCGGAAAAGTTGTGTTCAATGTGGCAGAATACAGAAGTTGGTCTGATTTTTGGAGCAGAAAATCAATATGGGAATCAGCCAGACACATTAGCCCTACTACTTGGTGGTCTGGACTTTGCACTGCACAACCACTCAACCCACTTGCTTCCTGGTTACTACAAGTGCCACCAACATCAGCAGCATATGTGAAAGGAATTGGTCAGCATTTGGTGACATACACACCACAAAGTTGAGGAACAGGTTGACTACAGCAAATGTTGAAGAACTTGTAGCTATCCACGGGAATTTAGACCTATTCAATGAAGAACCCATTATGCAAACAGAGTGGTCATCTACCAGCAGTGCAGAATCAGATAATTCAGATTATGACTCAGAGTGAAGAATTTAATAAACATAACTATACATTTTGTAATAAGTTCATGAGTTTGGAAACTAAAAAAGTTTGTTTTTTTTCTCTCTTTAATATGAAAGTTATAAAACAAGTGTATTTTTTAATAAGATTAAAAATTGCTTTCAAAAAATTTTTGCACTGGAAATTGCTTCAATTTTTTTTTTGAAAAATTTATTTAGTATATCTACCCTATATATATAAAATCCTAATGAAACGAATTTATGAAACGGCTGAAATGTGTATCGATTCTTTGAATCGACTGATTAAACAACTGATTATGTTTCATGCCGATTTCTCCTAAAATATGGTGCCCCACCAGTGGCCGAGAGGTTCTGCTCTCGAAGCTGGTAGACGGGAGGTGCTGGGTTCGATCCCAATCGCGCCCGTCGGCCTAATCGTTCGGAGTTTTCGTGGTTTTCTTCAAGCCGTGGATCTTCCATGCGTTAATACGGATTAGGTTCCCTTAGAAAGACCCCCCACGGAGGGCACCCCACACCCCCGGGCCTATATCCCTCGTGTAGATAATTGGCCGTCAAAAATCAACCCAACCCAACCCTAAAATATGGAATACTTTGCGATGAAATTAACACCAAAAATCTGTATTGATCCACAGATCTTAAAACTGGTATTAGAATTTTTAAATTCGAATTAGTTTTCGAAATATTAATTTTTTTCTAATTTTAAATACATTTTTCTAATGATAGCAACTCAAATTTTAATCATAACAGATATATTTTTTTTTTCATAATTCAGAAAAGAATTCAGAATTCTATTTTAAATTAATTTCGCGACCAGTTTGGCCTCCTTTAACTAAGAACCTAGCTAAGAACAATGCTTTTTTTGTATTTCGTTATCATTTTATTTAATACAAAACTTTCATTTAAAAATGAAACATTTAAATTGATGGCTTTCACTTCTTTCTTTTTAAAAAAACAAAACAAAACAAAAAGAAAAATATTAGGCTTAGATGTCATATACGCACTGGGGTACCTAAATGTCGCAAAAATGGCATTTTTTTTTTTATTGACATGGCTATTGTCGTTTATTTAATAATAAATGTTTATTTACTTTTATTTTTTTGCTATTTCCTATTGAAAATAATAGAAAATAATTTAAAAATACGGTACAACGTAGCTGTTCCGTCAACCAATTTCGAAAATTATATAAATCGCCAAACCACTCGCCAAATTGTACAGATTGACAAAATTTTTATTTTAAACAACGAAAGAACAAATAAATTAGTATAACGTTAATAAATATAAAAATAAAACGTCAAAATAAAAATCACTTGATGACGTAAACATGTGTAACTTGCTAAAAGTCAAGTGAATGTGACATTTTCGATCAACCGTTGTTGGCATTTAATCTTATAGTTCGCGACAGATTTTTGGTCAACGGGATAACTAAGTAGTACCAAAAATACATATCTAACTGGTATTCGAAAACGACGTTTTCGCCAAGTTTTCGTAAAAAAAAAAAAAATCAAGCCAAACATGCGGTGCGTATATGACATCTGGTGAAATATTAAATTATGTAACAAACCATGACATTTAATTTCAACTTCAAATCAATGTTTTAATTTACCACTCGAAGAATAAAAAAATTCTAACTGGCAAGTTGCAAAAAAGACATTGGCGAGATTTGCACTCGGCTTTTTTTCCTTTCGCATAGATGTCATATACAGCCCCATATTGGCGTGATTTTTTTCTGACGTCAATGTCATATACTGTTTTCCCGGTCCGTATATATATCGAAGCAGGGTCTGAAACAGGTCTAAAATTAAGTAGCAGAGTAAAAGATAAAGCTGGGAAAAGTATGGCATAGACCTAAAACTAAAAGTAAATGACAAGGTGTGTAATGGTAGATGAGAACTGATAAGAAACTGTATTTAAGTTTTTCATAAAACTAACGTTTATTTATCAGAAATAAACAAAGAATAAACAAATACATATGTCAAAAGTAAAATCAAAGTTAAAGTTTAAAGATATATTAAATGACAATGGCAACATAGTTCAGGATGTTGCCTTTATACTGCAGTAAGTGTACCATATTGTACAGTATTTAAATTTTCAATTAAAAAAAAAAAAAAAATTAACTCACGTTATTCTTGAGAGAACTCATCACATCAACGTAGAAATTGCATAAAGTCTTCAAAATAAATTCATAATATATTCAGCAAAAGGTTAATGATATTTCATAAATTAAGTTCAAAGACAACTCTCTCATATTTGAGGAGACCGCTGTTTTAAAGATGACTTGAACGCTCAAATATTTAAACTCTAAAAATACGATTCAAAATTTTATCGAAGCCATATTAAGATGCCGCTAAAAGATATCAGTCATAATCAATTGAAACGATGAATAAACAGATGAAAAATCTCCAGATAATGAGCGAGCTATACCAGCCAGCAACGCTCTCTTCGTAACAACACAACTAAAACAGCATTATCTGAAGCATTACTATTACTGCTTTCAACTTCTACTTAAACATTTCCAACTTGCCTTCAACTTCTGCTTAAGTGCCGTCTTTACACAGCTTAAACTGCTGCCGCACACAGGCAGAAAGCAGAGACGAAAGTCCCTTTAAATATCATCCAAAACACAAGCATGTGTATCGGCAAAAGCCTACCACGTTTGGCGGGTTGAATAGAACGCGTACTGCTGTACGGAAGAAACAATTTTTCGACTCCGGAATGGGAAATGCGATCGCAATGCATTGGAGTTGCGTGAACGAACCAAGTGAAAAACGGAGATACGATCGAAAAAGAAATAGTTGGGTGACGTGGATCGATTCTCGATCGAATCGTGAAACTAATAAGCAAACCACGTTTACGGCAGAAAAGAAAACAAGAAGTGAAATATAAATGAATATTTGAATGAAGGAAACAAAAGTAACGAAACGTAAGTATAACGTTAGAACAAACTTATTTAAAAAGTAAAAATGTGAAATGATTGAAATAAAGCTTTAAATAACAATGTATAAACGTCAAGGAAAAAAATATAGGGCTAACAATTGCCACCCCCCCCCCCCCCCACACACACACACACCCCTTGGCGATTATACTGACTAACACTGGAAACTATCCAACTTGAACAATCATTTCAAATAACATTTTCAAACACTTTACCAATTCAACACTATAACCATCAGACTTGACAGTAAAAATAACCATTTCGTTACATACTAATAACATTATATTAACAACATTTTTAACATAGGTATAAACACTTTGAGAAAATACATTTTAAAACAATAACAATTTAACAAACTTCCCTCATTACTCTGAGGAATTAACTTCTACAAAACGTTATCTTGCAGGATAACCAAACGTAAACTTGAACTTTTACCTTTTAAAGTCCATTACCAAAAAAATTAGTATTTTATGGTAAAAATAAAGTTCTTGATCCTTGAGTTCTTAGATTTACATATACCTCGTCATACCATATGACAACACTTTATCAACATGTAGGAAAACCAATATGTAGAAATTATACTCTTATCGTTTACAAATTTTTTTTTTCACTTATAAATAGGATTATATATTCAATACAATAATTACACCAATATAAAAACTTTTAGTGAGCTCACTTTGAAATATATATATGGCCAATTAACTAAAATTACTATGCATAAAAATATGTAACCATTACTGTTTAACATTACACTTGAAAAATTTGATTTTTTTTTTTCATTAAATAGGAAAAGATGCATAGAAAAACAAGATTCAAAGTATGATGAAATATATATATATATATATGCATTACAACTCAATTTCCAACAACATGGACGGGACCTAAGTGACACTTCCAAAGGAAAAACGAGGGACTTACTAAAATAAAAATAACGTGCCCGCGAGAGGCCTTCCTGTGACCGGAACACTCACGAAGGCCGCTACCCCCTGCAGGTCAACTCTGGCAATTACATTGTCACCCCTACGAGACGTTTCACGGGGCTGCTCGTGACCCTGGAGGATGAACCGACATGAGGTCCGATCACATTCCAGCGGGAGTTAAATTGTCCAATGTGTTGGAAATGAGGGTAATTTAAAAAACAATGATATCATGCAATAAAAAAAATGCCAAAAAAATTATTGACATGACATTGGTTGAAACATGATACAAAAAAACAAGTGTATAAACATGGTAATACATAGATACAATATACTGATTCATTCAGGAAACAGCATATAAAAGAGAAAAATGCGTTCAACTTTAAGTTTAACATGCAAAAGTTGAAACAAGTATTGAAACTTGAAAATAATATGCAAGTTCAAAGGAGAGATTTTTTTGAGATTATAACATTAAGCTGAAAGGAATATTTATTTAGTGTGAAAAATGACCTCTATGAACTTATGTAAATCATATTTAGTGAGTGGTTTTGTGAAGATGTCTGAGAGATTAATTACTAGAATCCGAGTAATGGAATGAACACTTAAATTTCTGAACTTCAGCTGCATCAACTTCTTTCATCCGCTTCCAGAGGTCGTCTTGACAAAGAAAAATAGAATAATACCTCTTATACACATCATTATAATCATGTTTGGATCTAATCCATACATCGTACATTTCTGCTATGGCAAAATAATAATTCACATCAAAAGATCTTTGATTAATGAAATCCTATACAAAACAATTATAATCTGCCATTTTTAACTTGAGATATATTCTATTGTAGATACTAACGTAAGGAATGAAAGAGTTAATGGTAATTACTCAGGTCTATTCTGGGTTAGTTCTACTTCATAAATAGTCTCCTCTGGTATTCATAATGATGGTGTACTACTACTACTAGGTTTAGATGAAGATACAGACTGCTGTTCAAACATAGTTGAGATAGATGCGTATGGTGGAGTGCGCCCGGGGCTTGAACCAGCGTTTTTACTACGTGACGTCACAACTCCTCGATACGTATTCTTGCCTTCGAAACTGAATATTTTAGGATCAAATATTATACCATTTTTGTGCATCCCGAAGTGATCTTAGCCTATCTTTTCCTCCCAACTCATAGCAATAAATATCATTTCTTGATTCATCAGATCTGGTTTTTACTTTCCTGAACCAGGTACTCCTAGTGATTTCTTCACCCTCCTCATCGCTCTCGTCCTCAGACGGGCTTCTGGAGGCGGAGTTTGAAGAACTAGATTTAACAGTGTGTTGGATCTTGTGTTGTGTCAGGATCTTCACCTATGGTATAAGTAGGGCCTTGCTCGTTTGGCATGTACATGTCTTTGGGTATGGTGGCATTTTCACAGAATTTTACATTTATAGTTTCTATAATCTTATTTACATCTGGAAGCCAAATCCGATATCCCCTAGTCGACATTGCATATCCTACCAAGATACCTTTTCTAGCTTTTGGTTCAAACTTGTGACTTCTCGTTTGTTTGGGAACTCCTACATATGAAACTGTTCCAAAAGGTCGTAAATGTCTTACAGAAGGTTTATTACCACAGTAAGCTTCGAATGGAGTTTTCTTTTGAGAGCCATGGCATACGCGGTTCATCGTATAAGTGAAATAAAGTATAGCCTCTGGCCAGAATTTAAGACTTAGTTTAGACTCATTAAGAATGGAACGTGCTCCATCTGCTAATGTTTGATTCAGACGTTCTGCAACGCCGTTCTGTTCCGGAGAATACACATTGGTAAATTCATGCTTTATGCCATTCTCTGTAAAATATTTTTGGAAAGCTTCACTAGCAAACTCCCTTCCGTTGTCACTACATACATGTTTTACCTTTGTGTTGAGAAAACGCTCAGCCCTTTTAACATGATTAGTAAAAACTTTATAAACTTGGGTTTTGTCAATTAAAGGATAGACTGATGCTTTTCTCGAATAGTCATCGGTTATGGTAAGAAAATACTTCTCTCCCCCTCTACCAGTGATCTTTGTGGGACCCCATAAATCGGTATGTAATAGCTCAAGAGGTTTACGAGATCTTATCTGGTTTATAGATTTAAAAGATGTGCGACAATGTTTATTTAAGCTACATGTTTCACAATGAAAATCTCTATTTTTAACATGAGGTAATCCTCTGACACCATTACATTTAACTGTGTTTTCAATTAATGCGGGGTTAATGTGTCCTAACCTTTTATGCCACATGCGAAGTTCATCCTTCTGAATTGTGGATGCCTCAAAATATACATGTTTGGTTTTTACATTAGGTTTAGGATTTTTCTTAGTTATGTGACTGGTTTCAGGGTGTAACAGGTATATACCGTTTTCAAGAGTGGCGCGAAACAAAGTGTGGTCTTCGCGATATGCTTTCACTCTACCTTCACCTCCTTTGAACTTTGCACCTCGGTTGTCTAAGTGAGGGCCAGAAATAAGATTTCGTCTTAACTTAGGACAATGCATAACATTCCCAAAGATTACATCATCCCCATCTAATCTTAAACTGTCCCAGTCCCTTTAATAGGAAACGTTGCATCATCTACTGCAACAGCAAGTTCTTTGTTATGTAGAGGTCTGTATTTAACATAAAGGTCTCTATCACGGCAAAAATGGTGCGATGCACCTGTGTCGAACACCCATGCGTCATCATCACATTTTACATTGCTAAGATTAGACTGGATAAGGTAATTTACCTGTCTTTTGGTTTTCTGCCGAGACTGCCTTTCAAACCTAGGTCTAGCTCCACGTCTGGACTTGGACGTCTGGGAGTACTAGGCCTGCATGCTGAGGAACTCCTGGAACTGCTAGGTCTGGGGACTGTTGAGTCACAGGAATTGGTTTCAAGGGATGATAAAGGTTTGGAGACGCTAGGCATCGATGATTTACACTGGTGCTGGTAATGGCCTCTTCTACCGCATTTATGGCAATTTCCCCGGAATCTACGACGATAATTGGTTTGACTTGGTGTTTGGCTCCTGGAGAAATTTGACTGTAGAGAGGTCTCATTTCGGTCGTGTGCACGTAACATCAATCGGGATTCTTCAGCAACTAGCTCTGTTAGAATACCGTTGAAAACAAATTTGTCTTCTGGCCAGCGTAATATGTTTTGGACCAGACTATCCTATTTCTTCGGCAACCATCTAAGCAGTTGAAATGACAAATAAACTTCTTTCAGTGGCTCCTTCAAGCAGTTAATTCGTCTGAAATTCTTTGGAGACGGGCAGCACACATGTCTATAGACTCATCAGGATTTCTGAGAAAAGTTGCATATGCCTTGCCCTGTTGTCTGGTTGAAAATGAGCTCTTAATTTTTTCCATACTGCTTGTGGATCATCGATATTTTATATAATACGTCGGAATTCTGGTTCAACATTCAGATAAATTAATGTACGGGCAGCACGAATTCTCGACTGATAATCTTTAGTGGCTGCTGCGTCGCCAGTATCAGGTGCCTTTTCGACTCCTGTCACGATGTCCCAAGCATTTCTATCAAGGAGCAGATACTTTATGTCGGCAGCCCAATTCCCATAATTATGGAAATTAAGTTTTGTCATGCTCACCTGAATATTAGTCATTGTCATAGAAATCAGAAAGAGATTAATAGAAAACCTTGAAGTCTTCTCTAAACATTTTTTTTTCAAAAAAAAAAACCTTTAGAACAGAAGAATAGTACAAAAAAAATTTTTAAGTTATTGATAAAGCAAAAAAAAAAAAAAATTATAAACTCTACCTTTTAAAATAAGACAAAAAAAAAAGGTAACTGCAGCCCCCCCCCCCCCCCCCACTTAGATACACTAGTGGGTCTGTTATGAAATGGCCGCGACCTACACACACACACCTGTCCTTGTTGAGGTCTAATGCCCTTATGGACCCGGAAACGTTGGTTTCCAATTATCTTGGCCAATAGGTGTGCCTGGGCCCATAACCGTGTTTTCCCGGTCCGTATATATATCGAACCAGGGTCTGAAACAGGTCTAAAATTAAGTAGCAGAGTAAAAGATAAAGCTGGGCAAAGTATGGCATAGACCTAAAACTAAAAGTAAATGACAAGGTGCGTAATGGTAGATGAGAACTGATAAGAAACTGTATTTAAGTTTTTCATAAAACTAACGTTTATTTATCAGAAATAAACAAAGAATAAACAAATACATATGTCAAAAGTAAAATCAAAGTTAAAGTTTAAAGATATATTAAATGACAATGACAACATAGTTCAGGATGGTGCCTTTATACTGCGCTAAGTGTACCATATTGTACAGTATTTAAATTTTCAATTTAAAAAAAAAATTAACTCACGTTATTCTTGAGACAACTCATCACATCAACGTAGAAATTGCACAAAGTCTTCAAAATAAATTCATAATATATTCAGCAAAAGGTTAATGATATTTCATAAATTAAGTTCAAAGACAACTCTCTCATATTTGAGGAGACCGCTGTTTTAAAGATGACTTGAACGTTCAAATATTTAAACTCAATAACTGGCATAATACTTCTTTAAAAATACGATTCAAAATTTTATCGAAGCCATATTAAGATGCCGCTAAAAGATATCACAGTCATAATCAATTGAAACGATGAATAAACAGATGAAAAACTAACGAAAATTAATATGCAAATAAACACACATATCTCCAGATAATGAGCGAGCTATACCAGCCAGCAACGCTCTCTTCGTAACAACACAACTAAAACAGCATTATCTGAAGCATTACTATTACTGCTTTCAATTTCCACTAAAACATTTCCAACTTGCCTTCAACTTCTGCTTAAGTGCCGTCTTTACACAGCTTAAACTGCTGCCGCACACAGGCAGAAAGCAGAGACGAACGTCCCTTTAAATATCATCCAAAACACAAGCACGTGTATCGGCAAAAGCCTACCACGTTCGGCGGGGTTGAATAGAATGCGTACTGCTGTACGGAAGAAACAATTTTTCGACTCCGGAATGGGAAATGCGATCGCAATGCGTTGGAGTTGCGTGAACGAACCAAGTGAAAAACGGAGATACGATCGAAAAAGAAATAGTTGGATGACGTGGATCAATTCTCGATCGAATCGTGAAACTAATAAGCAAACCACGTTTATGGCAGAAAAGAAAACAAGAAGTGAAATATAAATGAATATTTGAATGAAGGAAACAAAAGTAACGAAACGTAAGTATAACGTTAGAACAAACTTATTTGAAAAGTAAAAATGTGAAATGATTGAAATAAAGCTTTAAATAACAATGTATAAACGTCAAGGAAAACAATATAGGGCTAACATATACGCAACGGGTACTTAACTGGCACCAAAGTATCGTTACTTTGCTTGATATGGTAAGCCGGATGTTGTTGTTTATGATGTTGATGCGTTCCCCAAATTGGCGTTGGAAAAAAAATCGCGCCAATATGAAGACTATATATGACATATATAGCGCAGACCTGCCAACCTTTGAAAATGAGAAATCATAGCACACAAAATTAAATTTAATCTGGAGGTTGGTTGGTTGGTTTTCGTGTTTCGCGGCCATCTTTTGACATTCGTAAAAGGAATAAGGTTTCAGTCTTTCAACTCAATATAATAAATTTTTTCCTCTGAAAATTTTTATATGATTTTTAGAGTTTCTTTTCATTTCGCAGCGTTTTTTTTTTTTTATATTTGTAAAAGGAGCCTGGTTCCAATTTTTTAGCCCAGTGCAGTAAATTTTGACGAAATTCGAGATTTTTTCCCACGATCATTTCAGGATATTCCCAATTTTTTCCACAATCGTAATTCATATTCTTCTATCATGATTCTTTGCTCAAATCCGCACTTTTTACCATGAACTTTTGACGAAATTCGCATTTTTTACCGCGATCTTTTGACGAATTTTGCATTTTTTTACCACAGTCCTTTGACGAAATTAGTGTTTTCTTTCTGCGATCTTTCGGTGAAATTTGGTTATTCTTACTGATCTTTCGATGAAATTTGCATTTTCTTACTGATCTTTACACGAAATTCTTGTTTTCTTTCTGCGATATTTTGACGAAATTCACGTTGTTAGTTTTATCTTTTGGCGGAATTTATTTTCTTCTGCGGTCAATTGACGAAATGGATTTTCATTTACTCGGTCATTTATCGAAATTCGCGATAATTTATCGCAAATCGTGCGATTTTACAACTATTTCAAACCTTGCCCCTCGAAAAAGAACCCACCCTCCCCTCCAGAAATTCTTAAAATGACACCCTTGTTTCTAAGGAAGGAAATTCCTGTATAAATATTTACAGAAACACGATTCACTCGTGGTTAATATACATAAAGAATGTTTTATGTTAAGAAGTTTGTTTTGCAGCTCAGATTTTTTTTTTTTTCCATGAGCATTTTTTAATGTCCGATTTTTCGGACTAATGGCCAATTTTTTTAAACTTTCGGAAATGAATACTTTGAAATTTTGGAAATTTCGGAACAGAATCACTCCTGAAAAATATGGTGCGCGGGATAAAAATCGCAACTAGAAAGCAAAAATGCGTTTGTGTTTTTTGCAAAAAATCGTAGTTTAAGACCGATTTTCGTAGCATCGTAGTTTATAGGTCCAAATCGTAGCAACTACGATTTTTTCGTAGCAGTTGGCAGGTCTGATAGCGCCAATATGTATGACATTTGTGACAAACCTTCATATGAAAGGCGAAGGGATCAGACCGTATTTGTTTATGGCATTTGATGACTTGAACTATTATAATACAGTAGACTCCCTCAAATCTGCACAGCTTAGGACCAGAGGTTGCGCGGATTTTAGAATTTTGCGGATTTCTGGTCATTACTTTGTTTACACTTTTTAAACAGTAATTTGAATGTAATAATGCAGTTGAAATTATAATGAATGCTTGCAATATAGTAAAATATTAAAATAATTAAGTAATAAGCTAAAATGATAAGTAAGATAATTTTAAACGTGATTAAATTATTAAAAGTAAAGGTCAAGTAAATAATTAATAGTGTATAATTAAATCTGCATAATAAAGATAAGGTAAATTTTCCTTAAATTATTGAATGAAACTTGCCTCATAATGGTACCCTATTAATTCACATCAAAATCATAAAGTAAGTAAGCTTTATTTCAGATTTAGCCAGTCTGAATAACCAAGAAATCTTGATTAATACATAAAAGATTTGGCAAAAAGATTGTGATTACCAAAGATATCAGCAATATCTTTATTTTTTTTTTCAGAAATAAATTGTACTTCCTTCATGAAAAAAACCACGCGTTCAGTTATATAGAATTAATTACATATTAAAATACAAATTGAATGATATAAAACTAAAAAAAAAATAAAAAAAAAAAATCCGTAATTTTGTCCCTACATCTGAATTCAAAGTTTCATTGTTTACATCTGCAATTATGTGCGGATTTCAGGCGTTTGTGGATTTTAGGGTTGCGGATTTGAGGGAGTCTACTGTATAGATGAAATGATGGGGATAGAATAATATTTGGCGACTTATCACTGTGCCTGGATTAGGGATTGACCGAATACCGAATAGTTGATTCGGTATTCGGTGGTTCGGCATGTAAACCGAATCTTCTGCTTCGGCCGAATACTTAAAAGTATTCGGCCGAATAATTGCAGATAAGTATTTTCTTAGAAGTAGAAGAATTCTCTTTTACTTAGCAGTAGAATAGGCTAAACAATGAATTTCAATATTATGTTCATGAGTTCAGAGTTCAGCTGCACTACAAAAAACAAGTCAAAGGCCATTTTTAATACTAATAAAAAAAAATAAAAACTTTTTCCTTCCTAAAATAGTTTACATAGGTGAGAAATTAAAACAACTGTCTAAAACAGAGAAAAAAAAGTCCTTCCGGCCAGTGCCGGGAGGAAGAGGTAGCTTTCAAATACCTTATTTTAAAAAAGCCAACTTATATTATTCAAACACACGAAGCTCAATTTAGTGGAAACCGAATATAGGAGATTCAATACTAATTTTTATCAATACTAAATCATTATGAATGAGAATTTCACGAAATTAGTCAGCTTTATCCAAGCTGCTTTTATTTAAAGTAACTTATATTTGGCTGAGATGTTGATGTATACTATCCACATGCTTTCTCACATGGAAATAGGCGAATACGTGTGTTATCGCGTGACAAATACAAGATCGTTTCAAAATGTTAGCCATACTAGAAATTCAAAGTGCTATAATTCAACCATTTTTTAAGATATAAACAAAAGAACAAATTTTCAGAAACAAAATCTGCTCCGGAATCTTTGTATCAAGGCCAAACACATAAAAAATCTTTTTCATTTTCCAATTTTTTAATACCTCATTTTAAATTTTAAATTTAATTTTTTTTAAATGGCAACCCTTTTGAAACAAGATGGCGAATAAAGCTGGCCAACGAACTCGGTCGAGACATTGGTATGTACTATGTACAGACCAAGTTACATCCAAATCGGTTCATAAATACGCTTGTTATCGCGTGACAAAAATCAGGTCGTTTTAAAATGTCAGCCACAATAGAAATTCAAAACGCTATAACTCAGCCATTTTTTTAGATATAGACGAAACAAAAACTGCTCCCAAATCTTTGTATCAAGGTCAAATACATAAAAAAAATATTTTTTCAATTTTCAATGTTTTGGTACCACATTTCAAATTTAAATTTTTCTTAAAAATTTAAATGGCTGCCATTTTTAAAAAAGATGGCGGATGAAGCTGGCCAACGAACTCGGTCGAGACATTGGTATGTACTATGTACAAACGAAGTTACATCCAAATCGGTTCATAAATACGCCTTTTATCGCGTGACAAAGTTCAGGACGTTTCAAAATGTCAGCCACGCTAGAAATTCAAAATGCTATAACTCAGCCATTTTTTGAGATATAGACGAAACAAAAACTGCTCCCGAATCTTTGTATCAAGGTCAAATACATAAAAAAAAATATTTTTTCAATTTTCGATGTTTTGGTACCACATTTCAAATTTAAATTTTTCTTAAAAATTTAAATGGCTGCCATTTTTAAAAAAGATGGCGGACGAAGCTGGCCAACGAACTCGGTCGAGACATTGGTATGTACTATGTACAAACGAAGTTACATCCAAATCGGTTCATAAATACGCCTTTTATCGCGTGACAAAATTCAGGACGTTTCAAAATGTCAGCCACGCTAGAAATTCAAAATGCTATAACTCAGCCATTTTTTAAGATGTAGACGAAACAAAAACTGCTCCGGAATCTTTGTATAAAGGTCAAATACATAAGAAAAAAATATTTTTCCATTTTCAATTCTTTTGTACCACATTTCAAATTTAAAATTTTTAAGAAAATTTTAAATGGCCGCCATTTTGAAACAAAATGGCGGATGAAGCTGGCCAACGAACTCGGTCGAGACATTGGTATGTACTATGTACATACCGAATTACATCCAAATCGGTTCATAAATTCGAGAGTTACAGTATGACAAATGTCAGATATATATATATATATATATATATATATATATCAACTTTTGAACGGAGGGTGGTTTCGGGGTCTGGGGGTCATGATCGATGAAAATATACCAAAATTTTTTTAAATCGCTTTCCTCCGAACGGCTGCAATAGGTAGCTTTTTGTAATGAAAGCTACCTAAAAGTAAGGAAGATGCGCATTTTTCCCTTATCATTTAATTTTATTTACTCCTACATTAGTTTTTTTTAATTTAAATTTATTTAATGTGCATTCTTTTTAATATACACATCAAATAAGTATATCAGAGTTCATATCTGTATATCTAAGGTGTATATTAAAGAAAATACACACATCAAATAAGTATATCCCTATTTCTATCCTATAGCTTATCAAAATCGCTCAAATTTCTTTTCTTCATCACCAGAATGTTAAAATATTAATCAAAATATAAATATTCTATCAATAATTTGATAGAAAATAGTTAAATGTACAAATTGATATGATACCTTTTGTATTTTGAGTACATTCGTATTCAATATGTTTATAATTAGACTTAGACAATCAGTAAATCAGCTTAATGACAACATTGTTTCTTTGTATTTGAATGAACTTTTGTTTTTCTGACAATCCTTATCCTTAATAATACCCTGTATAGTTTAATATTTTCATAGGTTATTTTTGAGTATTGACTAGTGATAAAATAATAAAAAATAAGTGATGGGTTAATGAATTTGTGAGTGGAAAGAATTCATTAAATTTTTTGTGTAATTAGATTTATTTTAAGAATAAAAATGTTACTGAATTAAATTATTGAGAATTTAATTTCAATTAAAGCTTATTAAAAAAGCTAATATATGCAAAAATGCATATTAAAAAGTTTCAAGTATTCGGTTGCCGAATACCGAAGCTTCGGTATACACTTCGACCGAAGCTTCGGTATTCGGCAAAATTGCTGCTTCGGTCAATCCCTAGCCTGGATAACATTAAAGTATCAAAATGGCACCTAGAGTATAAAAAACTAAATGTTCCGCCGGGAACTCTTGATTTAGGCTATTGTTATAGAGATTGTTTTAAAATATCGGGAGACAAAAGACTCTGAATACTTAATTCATTTTATTTTAGCTTCTTTTCAAATGTTTAACAGATCCTCTTTAATCAAAAACGAAAACGATTGGATGTCTTAACAGCAACTGATTCGCCCTTAAATTTTTGCAATCAAAGGGAATTGAATGGAAACCCATTTACAGGGAGATCTGCACAGCTTTTTTTCAGTATAATTTAATCGTCTCTAATCAGGGTTGGCAAGTTTTTGACATGCGACGGTTTAAAATGTTTTTAACCATGGTTAAAACCGTCGTGTCAAAAACCTTTCTGTCAAAAATGTTCAAAAGTGTCAAAAACCTAGTTTTAATAAAAATCATACCAAAAGAATTATTTAGCAGAGTTAGATGGACTTTAAACAATAAATTCTAAGTAAAACTGCATAAATACATTAAAACTGTGGGGGTATAAACTGTAGAAATACATTCTTGAAACCTATTTGCATAGGATATGGTAAACTGCAAATTGATTGTTGTATGATATTTTTTATTATTATTTGTGAATAAAAATTACCTAACTGTTATTTAATGATTTAGTTTATCATTACTGTATGCTTTTAAAATGAACAGTTAATAAATCCTTAATTATTTGTAATCATTAAAACTAGATAGGTTTAATCTAAATTTTGCAGAGATAAATAAATTGTTTAGATTTTTTCATGGCTAGAAGCACAGAGTAATCTATCACAATTGGTATCTAATGAGGGTATTTACTTTCCTTAAGATAGAGCAAATTCAAAGATTCCCTTCCAGTACAAAACAGTATTGCTATTGCAACAAAACCAATTTTTCTTGCTTTCCCCCTATTATGTTCTTATGGATGGGGTTGTTTAAGGAGCTACCTTCACTAAAGTTAAAACACCCGCCTGCTAATGTTAATCCTACAGGAGAAATTTTTTTTTTTTTTAATATCTTGTTCGAAATTTCATACTTTTAAATGATTTTTTTCAAAGTAGAAATGAAAACCCCCACTCAATAACGTCAATTCTATGATAGAAATTTTGTTTAATATTTCAATATTTTTAAATGCTTTTTGCATTGGATAACTAATGTCGATCTCTACAAAGACCGATTTTTAAATTTTCGATTTTGCTTGCAGTTATTTTTGTTATTAGGATACTTTCACTTTTGGAACAGGTTTCAAACTAAGTTAAGCATTTTTTTTTCTTATTGCTATGCCGAATTATTCATTTGTCCCTAATTTTAGGAGAAATTCCACAAATAAGATAATTTCATCAGTAAGAGGTGATTGTCAGTCACTAACAAAAAATAATATTGGGATAAAAGGATTAAAATATCATATTTTATCATTTTATCCTAACATTTCATTCTTTTCTCATTTGTAAAATAAATGTTATTTTTATTGTTCTGCGTTTGTAAAAGAAAATGCTGCAGAGAAAATATTTCTGTTAAGGGTGTATTCCGATCCAAACTGCTTATTTTCTGATTCATTTTAAAATTCATTTTTGCTCTCAAACGCATCAAACTTGGAAATTCTCTTATTTAGAAACTATATAATGTGCGGTGCTCCTTAATTTTTTGATAAATGCAGAAAATACTGTGAAAAACGCTGTCAAAGTTGGCGTTTTGAACCGAATTTTCCGAAGCGGGCGATCTGGGAATGAAAAAAAATGGTCATACTGAGAAAATAATTGTTTAAAAATCAAATTCTAATTAATTGAGCTGAAAATGAAATCACACTGCATGTTAAACATATCTTCAGAAATCACCCCAGCAAGTTTCATGTTTTTACTTTTAAAAATGAGTCTGAAAATGTCTCAGAAAATTTCGAGCTATTGAGGACGGAAAAATATTTTTTCGAATACGCCCTTAAAGACTGTATATAGGGCAGATGTGCCAGTAATGGACACAATTTCTTTAAAAATTGTTTTTTAATTAATAGTTATTATATTCCAGTTTTTTCAATATTATATTAAACTATCATGATTGATTTCGTTTGTTATAATGGTTTATTATTACAAAACGTTTGTCTCTCTCTCTCTATATATATATATATTATATTGTTTTTTAAATAAGAAATGCAACCAAGTATGCTGAAAAGCCACAATAAAAATACATATAAAAAATTTGGCAATTTAGTCATAAACAAATTATAATTTAATATTTGATTACAGTAAAATAAATGCTAAAACTAAAGTGCACAATCATTAAATAAAAGCAATGTTGTATCTTGCTATAACAGCATTTTTTTTTTGTTGTTGTTGTCCTGACCATATTTAAATATTGGTGTTTTTGACGGTTAAAACTGCTTAAAATGCGGTTTAAACCTATGTCACGTAAAAAACTGGTTTTTGACGGCTTAAACCCAACCCTGTCTCTAATATTTTTAAAACCCATCAGATTAGCATGTTTTTTGATTTTTAGATTCTGCGGTGTCTGAACGGGGGTTGGCGAGCATAGCTTGCAGGGGGCAGAGCTCCCTAGTATTTATATTAAAAAAATGCACTGTTAAATAAGTCTGAAAATCTATATTTAAGGAAAAGAAAGAAAGGAAGAAAAGAGTAAGTAATTTCAAATGCATGTTGTTATTAAAAAGATTTTTTTTTTCTAATTAGTTAAATATTTTTATCTTACCATCTGCTTATATGATTAATAGCAGCTATGACGTTAAAAATAAATGCACATTTCAAATTTTATGTTAAATTTTCAACTTTACCATTTCCATTAATTGACATATTATTGAAATACGAGGCATGTTTTTTAAGTAAGTACCGTTTTGCGATTCCTCCGCCGCCGCAGTGCTACGGTCGGTGTTCCGCGCATGCGCGCTGGTTACCTACATCTCTTGTCTACGCACCGACGCCATTACAGTCTGATTCTTCATTGTATACGTTGTTTACTGAGTGTTTAAGATGCCTCCGACAATCATGAGTCCCGCTGATTGTGAAGTACGGGCTGCTATACGATTTCTTAGTGCTAAAGGCGTAAAACCGATCGATATTCATTGTGAGATCTGCGAAGTTTACGGACAAAACATTATGAGTGATGGAATGGTAAGGAAATGGGTGAGAGCATTTAAAGATGGCCGCACAAATATGCATGATGAAGAATGGAGTGGACGTCCTTCGGTCGTTAATGAAGATTTGGTGCAGAAAGTGGACGAAAAGGTGAGAGAAAACAGACGCTTTACAATTTCCTCATTGTGCGACTGCTTTCCTCAATATTCTTGTAGTGTTTTGTATCGCATTGTGACCGAGAACTTGAATTACCGGAAATTGTGTTCACGTTGGGTTCCAAAAATGTTGACGGATTTGCACAAAACCCAACGTTTAGGCAGTGCATTGACTTTCCTTGAGCGGTACCACAATGAAGGTGAAGATTTTTTAGACCAAATTGTTACTGGTGACGAAACATGGGTGGCCTACGTCACACCAGAATCGAAACAACAATTCTTGGAATGGCGACATTCATCATCACCCAAAAAAGTGAAGTTTAAGCAAACAATTTCTGCCCAGAAAATCATGTGCACAGTTTTTTGGGACAAAAAAGGAGTATTGCTAGTGGAGTTTCTGCCTCGTAATGAGACAATCAATGCAGCGTCTTATTGTGAGACATTGAACAATCTGCATTGTGCAATCCAGAACAAAAGACGTGGCAAGTTGAGTAAGGGTATCGTTTTGCTGCATGACAATGACCGTCCACATGTGGCTAATCGGACCAAAGATCTCATTAAATCTTTTAAATGGGAAACTCTAGATCATCCTCCATACAGCCCTGATCTGGCGCCCAGCGACTACCATTTGTTCCTGCACTTGAAGAAACACCTGGGTGGTCAGCGTCTTCAAGACGATAACGAAGTCAAAACATTTGTGATACAGTGGTTAAAAAGTCAGGCGGCAGAATTTTATGAGGAGGGTATTCAAAAACTGGTGCCACGTTATGACAAGTGCCTCAATAATCACGGAAATTATGTAGAAAAGTAGGTGAAGGTACAGGCTTTCATGTAAAAATAAAATTATTGCGATATCTTTGCACGTCTTTTTTTAATTCCAAAACGGTACTTACTTAAAAAACATGCCTCGTAATTTTACACAAGAATTTTCATTTTTAACAACAGAAGTTGCATTTAATTATCTTACCAGGAGTCTGTTTAGATTTTTTTTTCATGCAATCCTGTTTTTGTTAAATTGTGAACTTTTGTATATACCTGTAAAAATGTAATCGGAATTTGGTGAATTAGAAAGTATCGTTATATTTAGGTTCCTATTTTAGTTAATAAAGTGTTTCATACATTTATACAACTAGATAAGTTTCAATGGTAATGTGGGCTGTTATATATTGATTTTTTCCCCCTTGAATCATTTGTGAAAGGTTCAGTTTGGAGATTAAAAAATTTTCTGAAATGTCTATTTTTAAAAGAAAACATTTTAGTGAAGTCTCTTGTGTTTTCAGGCGAAAAAGTTGTGACGATTCCTTTAAAGGACTTGAGTTTTCTGAAACAGATTTTTGCTTAGAGATCAGATCTTCCACATTAATGTTTTCATGTGGGACACTTAACATAAAAAGAAATATAAAATGTATCAGAATGTAACTATTACAAAATTTTGAATATATTATTTTGTAAATGAAATTTCAATTTTTCTAATTTGGAAAAATTAAAAAATAGCCCTTCGGAAAAAAACTGGAAAAAAAAACGGTTTTTTCCCAACTTTTCCAATTTTTTTCCGAGCATTCCCATCTCTACTCCTATTGCATGCGCCAAAGAAAACGTGCATTTTAATTTTAAAAGCTGAAACATTTTAGTCATTACATCATTATAACGCCAAATGAAATTCAATTTTGCGGGTTTAAAAAAAATTAATATGGTTGGACCGAAAGTAATAATCTGAGACAGGGACGGCGAACCTCGGGCACGCGTGCCATAAGTGGCACACTGCAGATTATTTTTGGCATGGCATAGATTTAAGTTTTACATCAAAATATAGTAGAATTTCACAAAATGCATTAATTAATATAGATGTTGTCTGTGTCACTTGAATCCGATTAGTTCGGTTGGTTGTGATTGTCACACAGATTGAAGAAATTGAAATACAACTTAATTTATCCGAATCTAGTTCAATGTTGGCTCAGAAAATTTTGAGAATTAGAAGATTATCATTAAACAAAAATTAAAAGTGCAATAAGCAAAAATGTTGATTTTAAAATTATAACAACTTGGAATTCAATTCCAGACACTAAAAGCTATAGTTTCTGGCGCTTGATATTTTGACAATTTTTTCTGCAAAACATTCTTTTCGTGGGGGGAAAAAAAAAATGAAAAATTCAACTAAAAACGCCCTGTCAATGTGAGTGCAATTAAACTTGCATTCTATCGAAAATAACTAAGTACAAAGCAGATATAAATTATTTGGCACTTAAGATGAGACAACAGAAATAATATTTTTTAAATAAATTTCTACAGTATAACATCAAATATCACCTGTCTTTTTTTAATGCTAAAAACAAAATTTTAACTAGTTTTGATTCATTATTATTTGATCCATTAAATTTTTTTATTGTTGGCACGTCATTATCACGTAAAGTATATTTATGGGAAAATATGGCACGTGGACGTGAAAAGGTTCGCCATCCCTGGTCTAAGAGCTAGCAATATTTTCGTCACTTGATTTTAGCAAGGCTCAGTTTTCTATATGCTCTTCCGTTTTATGGTGTAGTATGTATATGAACGGTCTGGCTGGCGGTAGACATTACATTTACCCAGACCTGCCAACTGCTACGAAAAAGTCGTAGTTGCTACGATTTGGACTTATAAACTACAATGCTACGAAAATCGGTCTTAAACTACGATTTTTTTTTAAACTACAATTTTTTGCAACTTTTGTTTCTAGTTGCGATTTTTATCTTGCGCAGCATATTTTTCAAGAGTGATTCTGTTCCGAAATTTCCAACATTTCAAAGTATTCTTTTCCGAAAGTTTTAAAAAATTGGTCATTAGAGTACTAAAATTCGGACATTAAAAAATGCTCATGAGAAAAAAAAATCTGGGTTGCAAAACAAACTTCTTAACATAAAACCCTCTTATGTGTATAAATCACGAGTGAATCATGTTTCAGTAAATATTTACACAGGAATTCCCTTCCTTAGAAACAGGAGCACCATTTCAAGAATTTCTGGAGGGGGGGGGGGGGGTGGCAGGGGTGCAGAAAATGTTTCTCCTCCCAACATTTCCCCCAATCCACATGAAAATTTTCCCAAAATTTTAAGGTGTGTTGTAGGTAAATGCTGTATTATCGTAGGTTCCAATACTTCTCAACTTATGCGCGAGTATATATAGCAGAGGTGATTCTGAGTGAAAAGCAAAAATTCTGAAATCCACAGCAAATTTTCTGAAAGGTTACAGCACAGTGGGGGGAAAATGGGGGGGGGATTCACTCCCAGCACTAACTATGTTTTTCTTAGCGGCCCTTTGACAAAATTTGCGATCTTCTGACGAAATTTGCGTTTTGTAGCGATCTTTTGATGAAATTTGCAGTTATTTTGCCTTCCTTTTGACGAAATTTGTGCTTATTTCGCCTTCCTTTTGACGAAATTGGCGCTTATTTCGCCTTCCTTTTGACGAAATTGGCGCTTATTTCGCCCTCTTTTGACGAAATTTGCAGTTGTTTTGCGGTTGTTTGACGAAAGTGTGGTTTTTTCGCGATCTTTTGACAAAATTTGTGGTTGTTTCGCGATATTTTGGTAAAATTTGCAGTTTTTTGTGCGATCTTTTGGTAAAATTTGCGGTTTTTTCACGATCTTTTGACAAAATCTGCATTTTTTGACGAGTTTTACTGTTATTTCGCCCCTTTTGACGAAATACGCGGTTGTTTCGCGATCTTTTGATGAAATATGCAATTATTTTGCTATGTTTTGACGAAAATCGTGGCTATTTTGTCCCTTTTGATGAAATTTCCTGTTTTTTCGCGATCTTTTGACAAATTTGCAGTTGTTTTGCGATCATTTGACGAAATTTGCGATTATTTCGTTCTCTTTAGACGAAATTGCGGTTGTTTTGTGATCTTTTGTCAAAATTTGCAGTTTTTTGCGATCTTTTGACGAAATGTACGTTTATTTTGTCTTCCTTTTGACGAGTTTTACGGTTATTTCGCCCTCTTCTGACGAAATTTGCGCTTATTTCGCCCTTCTACGAAATAGCGGTTGTTTCGCGATCTTTTGACAAAATTTGCGTTCATTTCGCGATCTTTTGACAAAATTTTGTTAAGCACTATAAAAATATATAGTGCTTAGGGGTTAAATTGGGTAGCAGAGTGCATTAGTGAGCAGTAGAAACGTATAAAGCTGAGTTAAAACCCCGAAAGAAAAATGATCTATTAATTATGATATTAAAACTAAACTTCATAATCTCTAAACATCTGGAAAGTAAACTAACTTTAATAAGTGGTGGAAAAATAAAGACAACTGCATTAAAAACGTAATTAAATTTATTTAAACTTAAATGACACATAAAAACATAAAAGTAAAATACAATATCTCTCAACTATCAGCCTGTATTCAAATAACAAATGTATAATAGTAAAACAACTTATCTGATATCTCAATATCTTTATAACAGCTTTATATCATCATGACAGCAAGTGAAAAACCGATTACCTTCAAATATGACAAAGTAATGAAGTCATTTCAGTTATTACATCCATGAACAACTCCAGTAGTGCTGTAGGTCTCGAAGCAAAAGTAAGTCTTAAACTCTCAACGATGTAACAAAGTCAATTACACTTGATAGGAAAATGTCTCAATTCACCAAAGAAGAAACCACCAAAAATATCAAGTTCGTCTTTGAAGGTGCTGACAATACTTCACTTATATACCCAAGCATCACTACCGGCTGACACGACAAATGGAAAACAACTTTACGCAAGATGGTAGCACGATAGAATAGAAGGCTCACTTCCGGAAACACAGCCACATGGATATGAAGTCTCATCAGAAACAATCATAACTTTAAAAGATAACAACAGTCTCACGGGTAAGCATTCATAACTATTTAAACGGCCATCTGTCATAAATTATCACGATAATAAAACTGCATTAATTCAGAAACATATGAACAATTATTAACAACGAGTGAATCCATAATGAAGAACTAATAAAACCATCTATTCACCTTCCCGGTACAGAGAACAAATACAACTGGCAAGGATGGCATGAAAGCATTGCGATTTATCTCAAAAGGGTATACCGAAATACAGCAACCACGCATGTCACTCCAACCTCCAACCGGGTTCCAGAAAGAACCACGTGAAGTCGGTAACTATGACGACGATCGCTAACACTCCGGACACACAACGCCATCTAGTAGAAAACAACGGCAAAACAGCGAGAAACTCGAAGCTGTTTCTGCCGAGATGGAAAGTGAAACAAACGATGTCGGAAGCTGAATTTAAGAGATATTGAACGAAACTTTAATAAAGAAATGAATGGGGATTTAAGAATATAGAAACATAAAAAGATATCTTAAGACAGAAAACAAGCATATTTCAACATATTGAAATAAATAAAGATGGATTTAAGTAAAGTAAAAGAAACTGAATAAAGTAAAAAGGTAAGTAGATACTTAACTAAATAAAGTACTTTAGTAACGTAAATAAAGAAATAAAATGAAAGTGAAAGTAGGGAAATAAGTGGACAGTGATGAGAAAAGAGGATTTTGTATATCAAATTTGCGTTCATTTCGCGATCTTTTGACAAAATTTGCGTTCATTTCGCGATCTTTTGACAAAATTTGTGTTCATTTCGCGCTCTCTGACGAAATTCGCAGTTGTTTTGTGATCGTTTGACGAAATTTGCTCTTCTTTCGCGATCTTTTGACCAAATGTGTGGTTTTTTCGCGATCTTTTCACAAAATTTGCATTCATTTCGTGATCTTTTGACGAAATTTGCGTTCATTTTGCGACATTTGACGAAATTTCCGGGTTTTTTTCGCGTTCCTTTGACGAAATTTGCTGTTATTTCGCCATGTTTTGACGAAAATCATGGTCATTTCGCCCCTTTAGACAAAATTCACGGTTATTTCATGCTCTTTTGACCAAACTCGCAGTTGTTTTGCGATCATTTGACGAAATTTGCAGTTGTTTCGCGATCTTTTGACGAAATTTGCGTTCATTTCGCACTCTTTTGACGAAATTCGCGGTTGTTTTGTGATCGTTTGGCGAAATTTGTTCTTCTTTCGTGATCTTTTAGCAAAATGTGTGGTTTTTCGCGATCTTTTCACAAAATTTGCGCTCATTTCGCGATCTTTTGACGAAATTTGCGTTCATTTCGCGAACATTTAACGAAATTTCCGTTCATTTCGCGAACATTTGACGAAATTTCCGGATTTTTTTTGCGTTCCTTTGATGAAATTCGCTGTTATTTCGCCACGTTTTGACGAAAATCGTGGTAATTTCTCCCCTTTAGACGAAATTCGCGGTTGTTTCACGCTCTTTTGACGAAACTCATAGTTGTTTTGCGATCGTTTGATGAAATTTGCGGTTATTTCGCGATCTTTTGACGAAATTTGCGGTTATTTTGCAATCTTATGACGAAATTTGCAGTTATTTTGCAATCTTATGGCGAAATTTGCAGTTATTTTGCAATCTTATGACGAAATTTGCGGTTATTTTGCAATCTTATGACGAAATTCGCGGTTTTTACGTAATTCTTAGGCAAAATTCGCAGTATTTTTATGTCCGAATTTTCAGATTGATGAACAAATTTTTAAATTTTCGGAACCGAATGCCTTAATTTTTTGGAAAATTCGGAATAGAATCACCCGATATACGGTACATATTATTCTGAGATCGATTTTGTGAAGGTCACCATACGGATCTTTTTATTTATAGTGAAATTTTTGTATCTCAGGAAGTTATGGAATTTTCAGAGGTGCCAACTTTTAGCCGAAGCCATCAGTAATCAGCCGTACCCACCCGTGGACCGTCCTACACCCTTACCAAGATGTTAACATACAAACATAACGTAATCAAAACTGAAACAATTAAATTATAGATAATTATTAGTCTAATAATTAAAAATAATAAAGCAATTAATGAATTAAACATATTTGAAATTTAAGAAACAATAATTGAAACTGAGAAAAACTCTTTCACTCACCTAATCAAAATTCCTCAACATATCACAAAAATTCTTAACTTACCATAAAAATACTGACTTGTACATGAATTCTTTTTAATAAAATAAAACACAATATATGACAAAATAAATTTCTTTCCAAAATATTTTTATTAAGACTAACTTCCACTACCCATAAGGGCTAACTTAGTAGCTTTTTTAGCTGAATAATAGAAGGCTGCACTTTCAGAAGGAAGGCAATAACACCCTTGTACTGACCTGTCATCGTGTATGCATTATCTAATGAAAATGATAAACAATTAGTCCACGGGATTTGTTTCTTGCTCAGTTGAGCATTTAAAATATTAAAAATCCCTTTCCCAGTGTTAATACTCGTCTGGCACAAGGACAATAATACGGTATCGATTTTACTGGCAGATTCGTCGAAATACGATACTATGATAGGATATAGTTTATTATCATCATTGTCATTACTGCCATCGGTAGCAATGGAATAGGGGTGATTTTTCAAATCGTTCACAATTTCGGATTACGTTGATTTCGCCATGTCTTGAATGATTGCAGATGTTTTAGTCTGTGCACAGCCGTACTTTTTGGTGATCTTAGAATCCGGAAATTCCGCCAGCATGGTCGGTACTAGCAATCTGCAAGTTATGTTCAATCACAAAACGTGTAAACAACATTTCTGCTTTTATGATGGCATTTTCGTCACTCTGTTCAGCAAAAAATTTAGTAACAGGCTTATATTTTTTGAGAGTCCATTTTTCTCATGCTTCTTTGATTCAATCACTGGAGCAAACCGTGCAAAACACATAATGTTCAGATATTTCTGATTTTTGGATACACGGCCACTCCTTAGTATATTCAACACGGTATCGTTACAAAACCTTCATTTTCTTTGGCTTCGGCTCCGTCTCCATCACTGAAATTCTACGATCAGTCGCAAAACTTTAACAAAATACAACGTGCACGTGCAACAACTATCATAATAGGCGATGCGCGTGCGAAATGTGAAGCTGTTGCCAATTTAGAAAAGCAAATTTTGAATTGGCTTGAATCAGCGTTGCCCATGGATTGTACCTACCCTTTGCTTGCTTCCGTCAGATAAGCAGCGTCATAAGCCACGCCTTCTGCAGTTAGCTCTGCTCAATAAGCTGTTAGCTCAGTGACTGCGCCAAATACAGGAAGAAATGAGCTTGTTTATGTTCTGCACTTTCATTTTCTGCTTTCTACGTAGCGAATTCGGCTTGCGAACGCGTCACTTACAGCTTGAATTTGACTTTCTGCTTTAATATGCTATCGAAATATGGATAAACAACTGTTTCAGTAGTTAAAATTATCACATAATCTCAAATAATCACAAAACTTTAATTTCCGGATTTTTTTATTATTTCCGCAATTTTTGTAGAGGCGTCCGTAATCCCGTAATCTAAAGTTAAAATGCGGAATAATTCCGCAGAATCCGTAATGGTTGGCAGCTCTGAATTTTTTGTTAAAATCGAAATCAATTGTATATGTTTCTGCAAAATTTCCCCGATCCTAGATCGCCGGATCGGACATATTCTGCACCCCTGGGAGGTGGTTCTTTGAGGGCATGGTTTCAAATTGTGTACAAAATCGCACGATTTGAACACGGAAAAAAGAAAGTCCTGCATAATGAAAAATGCTGGGCAGTATTTCCCCCTGCAAAATTTTCCACAGACCTATGGTTCTTTTGCGAGTATATTTTGAAATTTCTTGAAAGTCCGCGAAATTTTTTCTCTTTTATGGAATTTCTCCAAATTAATTCGTGAATCGATTGCGGAAAAAAATTGAGAATTTCTTCAAATGATCGTGTAAAAGTATCGGGTATTTCGTCAAAGATCTCAGAAACAAATAGTGATTATCTTTCATTTTTTAACGGAAAGATATAAAATTGGAAAGCCTGGCTATGGAAGCGATTTGGAATCGAACTGTATTTTCCATTTTTTGATCAATAAATTACCTATTGAGTTAGAAGAGTTTTTGATCACGTGACAAACATCGCCCGCTCTTGTGTGCTTATTCTCTGTCTGCGCAGAAACTCTGTTCAAAACGTCCACTTTGACACTCTTTTTTAAAAAATCTATTGCGTTTGCAAAAAAATGGAAAAAACAGCTCAATGACATAGTTTCTGAACAATAACACCGGCTAATTTCATGCATTTTTAAACAAAAATAAATTAAAACTTATGTCAGAAAGTTGCCCTTTTGGACTTGAGAACACACTTAAATAATCGGTTGCGATAAACTATCGCGAATTTTGACAAATGATCCTGTAAAGAAAATCTATTTCGTCAACTGGTCGCAGAAAAAAAAAAAATTTCGTGAAAAAATCGTGGTAAAAACGTGAATTTTGTCAAAATATCGCAGAAAGAAAACGTCAAAAGATCAGTAAGAAAATGCATATTTCATCGAAAGATCAATAAGCAAACGCGAATTTCAACAAAAGATCACGGAAGGAAAACACTAATTTCATCAAAGGATCGTGGTAAAAAATGCAAAATTCGTCAAAGGATCGCGGTAAAAAATGCAAATTTCGTTAAAATTTCGTGGTAAAAAATGAAGGTTCTAACAAAGAATCGTGATAGAAAAATGTAAATTGGGTGGAAACATTGTGAATTTCCTGAAATGATCACGGGAAAAAAGTTTTGTCAAAATTTACAGCACTGGGCTAAAAAATTGGAACCAGGCTCCTTTTACAAATGTAAAAAAAAAAAACTGCTTCGAAAAGAGAAGAAACTCTTAAAAAGTGTATAAAAATTTTCAGAGGAAAAAATTTACTATATTGAGTTAAAAACTGAAACCTTATTCCTTTTAAGAATGTCAAAAGATGGCTGCAAAACACGAAAAACCAATCAACCAATCTCCAGATTAATTTTGTGTGCTACGATTTCTCATTTTCAAAGGTTGGCAGGTCTGATTTACCTACGGGAGAAGGGGTTATGCAGATGAAAAAACATTCAAAATTACGTCATTTTAGCAAAGCTCATGTTTCTATATGCTCTTCCGTTTTATGGTGTAGTACGTATGCGGACGATCTGGCTTTCGGGAGACGTTGCGTTTACCTGTGGGGAGAAGGGGTTATGCAGGTAAAAAAAATTCAAAAATTCGTAATTTTAGCAAAGCTCATTTTCCTATATGCTCTTCCGTTTTATGGTGTAGTATGTATGCTAACGGTCTGGCTGGCGGGAGACATTGCGTTTACCTGTGGGAGAAGGGGTTATGCAGGTGAAAAAACTTCAAAATTACGTCATGAAACAATTCTGACCTTCCTTGTACCTTTCAAGGCCACGGTTGAAAAAGGTTGTATGAAGGAATGTCTTTAGTTTGTTGGCTAGAAAAGTAGAAATGTGTCTTTTTGGATTAAACAATCCTGCACGTGTACAAACGTTACATTTCGATATGTTCATTCGTTATGGGATCACACACTAAAATAATTTTACTGAAAGAGTGAAATAAAAGCTGCCTTCATATGTTAATGAAAGTGTACTAAATGTAATTACTGTAAATTTTATAAAATAATGTTTTAAGAGGTAAAACAAATCATTGCATATTTTCTAAGGAAAAAAACCGCCATTTTTACAGAAACTGTTATAAAATCAGAAAATATGAAACGCTTGATTTTTCCCTAAAAAGAAATAGTACTGATGCATTTTACAATATACAGTAGTAGACTTTTTTTAAAGTGCATTTAGCCAAAAATATAAATAATGGGAGACAAAATGAGGTGAGATTTGCCCCATGCGTGTGTTAATGTTACAAAAATAGGTGCATGCGCTTACGGTTCAGTTAATTATGCCCTAAACGATGCCCGGTAACATGCGCCAATTGTCTGTCAATTATATAATTTATCCGTACCAAATACACAGTTGTCAATAGACTCATTTACGTAATTTATCTTCTTAATTAATGCATACTTTACAAAGGACACCTACTTTGCAATTTTCCTGATTTTTTGATCAATGGTTACAGTTAGATGTAAATATGTTAGTCATTATCGTGATATTTTAGTTTGAACTCCAAAATATTATTATAAATATCCAATATTAGTAATATTTCTGATATTATTTACAGGTGTATTGTATAATATTTTCAATCACTTTTGATCATTTTTCTGCATTCAGTCGTTTTCAGACTTTTCTTAATTTTAAATTCCCATCAAGTTCCAAAGACAGAAATTTTCCCTTTATAGTTTTTTTGCAGTTTTAATTCATTTCTTATGACTGTTTCTTACCCTAGCTTTTTGAGTGTTTGAAGGGTTGGCCTAGGATACTGCATAGTCCCTTAAACCAGAGGAGCGTAGGTACATGGCAGAAAAATTCATGAGATCACACTATGTATAACACTTAGTCTAAGGACTAGTCTGGCGGTCAGTCCTGAGTGAAGTATAGGTCAATATCCCAATATGGAGTTTAGCAATAAGTATAGGGTCATCAGAGCTCTTGAAATACACTGGTGAACCAATGTTAGTTTTTGATTGGGACAATTGGTTGGGCCGGTTAATTGGGATCATTGGTTGGTTAATTGGGGCGGTTGTTTGGTTCCTGAAAGGATCTGAAAAAGATGTGAACAGGGATGAGAACTGCAAAAAAGCAAAAAGACTGAAACCACGCGCAAACAAAAAATTGTACCACATTTTATCCATGAAAGATACTTTGAAATAAAACAAGGGTCTGATTTCCGGGCAAATGGAGACAAGCTCACAAACCTGTATACTACATTACAGGAGTGAAAATAGCCAAATTACACACAGCTCTTAAAACATTGAGTGTAGGTCATGTGAAATGCTCGACATATCAGAATCATGACCGCTCCTGAAAATTAAATAATTTAATTAAGAATAGAGTTTTGTGTGTCATAATTTTAATAAATTTTTTAGAAAAATTATGAAAAACTTAGTGAAAATCACAATGGTTAGTTATTTTTGGTCACACGGGCTAATTGGACCAGGACCTACAGCCAGCTTAGTGTGAATTCTGAATCAGGAGCGATTCTGAGTAAAAAAAAAAAAAAAATTTGAAATTTACAACAAATTTTCTGAAAGGTTACAAAAGAGGGGGGGAAGGGGAGGATACACTAAAAGCACTAAATACACGTATTTTTCGCGCCATTTTGACGAAATTTGTCGCTTTTTCGCGATCTTTTGACAAAATTTGCAGTTTTTTCGCGATCTTTTGACGAAATTTGCAGTTTTTTTCGCGATCTTTTGACGAAATTTGCAGTTTTTTCGCGATCTTTTGACGAAATTTGCAGTTTTTTCGCGATCTTTTGACGAAATTTGCAGTTTTTTCGCGATCTTTTGACGAAATTTGCAGTTTTTTCGCGATCTTTTGACGAAATTTGCAGTTTTTTCGCGATCTTTTGACGAAGTTTTCTGCTTTTTCGCGTTTTTTGACAAAATTTTGCTTTTTTCGCGATCTTTTGACGAAATTTTCTGCTTTTTCGCGATCTTTTGACGAAATTTGCCGCTTTTTCGCGATCTTTTAACGAAATTTGCCGCTTTTTCGCGATCTTTTGACGAAATTTGCCATTTTTATCGCGATCTTTTGACGAAATTTGCCATTTTTATCGCGATCTTTAGACGAAATTTGCCGTTTATTTGAGATCTTCTGACGATATTTGTAGTTTTTTGCGATCTTTTGGTGACATTTAGCGCTTTTTCGCGATCTTTTGACAAAATTTGCCGCTTTTTCGCAATCTTTTGACAAAATTTGTCACTTTTCGCGATCTTTTGACGAAATTTGCCGTTTTTTCATCACCTTTGCATGTTCTTTCGAAATCGGAAGAAAAGCGGAATCGATAGGAAAGTGAAAATTTCGAAAAATAACAAAATTTTGCAGGAGAAAAAATACGGAAACCTCGGAAAAAAAGGCGGAATTTCGAGAAAAAAAAAAGCGGAAATTCCTTGAAATAACAAAAAAGCGGAAATCCTCCAAAAGACGGAAAATTCTCATCCCTGTCAGGGATGAGAATTGCAAAAAAAGCAAAAAGACTGAAACCACGCGCAAACAAAAAATTGTACCACATTTTATCCGTGAAAGATACTTTAAGAAATAAAACCAGGGTCTGATTTCCGGGCAAATGGAGAAAAGCGCACAAGCCTGTATACTACATTACAGGAGTGAAAATACCCAAATTACACACAGCTCTTAAAACATTGAGTGTAGGTCATATGAAATGCTCGACTTATCAGAATCATGACCACTCCTGAAAATGAAATAATTTAATTAAGAATGGAGTTTTTGTGTGTCATAATTTTAATAAATTTTTTAGCAAAAAATATAAAAACTTAGTGAAAAATCACAATGGTTAGTTATTTTTCGTCACACGGGCTAATTGGACCAGGACCTACAGCCAGCTTAATGTGAATTCTGAATCAGGAGTGATTCTGAGCAACAACAAAAAAATTTGAAATTCACAGCAAATTTTCTCAAAGGTTACAAAAAGAGGGGGGGAAGGGGAGATACACTAAAAGCACTAAATACATGTATTTTTCGCGTCATTTTGACGAAATTTGCCTCTTTTTCGCGATCTTTTGACGAAATTTGCAGCTTTTTCGCGACCTTTTGATGAAATTTGAAGTTTTTTCGCGAACTTTTGACGAAATGTGCCGCTTTTTCGCGATCTATTGGCGAAATTTACCTTTTTTTCGTGATCTTCTGATGATATTTGTAGTTTTTTTCGCTATCTTTTGACAAAATTTTCTGCTTTTTCGCGATCTTTTGACGAGATTATCTGCTTTTTCGTGATCTTTTGTACGAAATTTTCTGCATTTTCGCGATCTTTCGACGAAATTTGCCGCTTTTTTGCGATCTTTTGACGAAATTTGCCGCTTTTTCGCGATCTTTTGACGAAATTTGCCGCTTTTTCGCGATCTTTTGACGCAATTTGCCTTTTTATCGCGATCTTTGGACGAAATTTGCCGTTTATTCGCGATCTTCTGACGATATTTGTAGTTTTTTGTGATCTTTTGGTGACATTTACCGCTTTTTCGCAATCTTTAGACAAAATTTGCCGCTTTTTCGCGATTTTTTGACAAAATTTGCCGCTTTTTCGCTATTTTTTGACGAAATTTGCCGTTTATTCGAGATCTTCTGACGAAATTTGCCGTTTTTCCATCACCTTTGAATGTTTTTACGAAATCGGAAGACAAGCGGGATCGATAGGAAAGTGAAAGTTTCGGAAAATAACAAAATTTTGCAGGAGAAAAAATACGGAATCTTCGGAAAAAAGGCGGAATTTCGAGAAAAAAAAAAGAAATTCCTTGAAATAACAAAAAAAGCGGAAATCCGCCAAAAGACGGAAAATTCTCATCCCTGTAGTGAAATGATATAAAAAACTGGTGGAACCAGAGAGAAAAGTAAAGCTCAATCTAAAAAAGTTACAATAAAAAATTGTCAAATAGTTTCAGTTTAAAAAAGTAAGTAGTGTGCATCAAAGTAATGGAATCAGATTATCTGTAAAGCTCATGAAATTACCCAAATTTTTGTTGATAGCTGAAAATGTGGACTGAGCTTTACTGGTGCTTTATATTCAAAATCATATCCTCCACTCAAAATGAGTACTGGGTATAGTAAACGGAATGTGTAGTTATGTGCAAAAAAATTTCTGTCAGGCCCAGAATTGTGGACATGATTGCATCAAGTCAAGCTAAACTCCACAAAGCTGAAAGAATGTAAACCATGAAGTAATATTTTAAGTATAACATTAATATAGTCAAGTTGTTGAGGAATTGTTATTAACATTTCTGACATAACATATGTAGCGTAATAATTTTTATTTCATGTAATTTTTGTGAAAAGGGAGCCTTATGTCATTGGACTTAGCCAGACAAGTATTTAGCATATGGTTGAATCGTACATGCTTCGTGTTTTGGACTTATTTTGGACTTTGATCTTCCAGGCTTATCAGTGACCCCTGGAATGGAATTTGGTCCATACTTCGTATCTTTCTCTTCGTATCATACTCTATACTTTCTCTCATGTTCTTGCTCATTTCCAAATCACCCTCTAACCTATTCTTATGAGCCCAAATTTTTAAAGTGGTTATGAATAATTGGAATTCAGAATGAGTTAAAAATGCATTTGCTTCCCTGATTGATTTTAAGGTACCAGTAAAGCTCAGTCCACATTTTCAGCTACCAACAAAAATTTGGGTAATTTCATGAGCTTTACAGATAATCTGATTCCATTACTTTTCTGCACACTACTTACTTTTTTAAACTGAAACTATTTGACAATTTTTTACTGTAACTTTTTTATATTGAGCTTTACTTTTTTTTCTCTCTGGCTCCACCAGTTTTTTATATCATTTTATAATGGTTTGCAGGCCATCACCATTCGCCAGCACATGCTGGAACTCTTTTGCATAAAAAAAAGTCGAGTAACATTGTACAACCTGAAAACATCTTAACAAACAATGCTTCTTGTTTCACTGATAGCTTGTTAGTAACTCACCTACCATTCAATCCATTAACTATGAACTTAACTGAAAACCATAAAAACAAAATGTAAACAAGATAGATGCCTGCATGCTGTTGGAGTTAAGTGTTAGCATTAGTTTTGTTAGTAAGTTAGTAGTTTTTAATCATTGAAAAGGCATCTTTTTAAATAAAACACTTAGTACAAAAATTGAAAAATGATGGAAAAACTTAATAAAAGATTGTGGTTCTTCCACAAGAAGGTGGCATGGAAATAATCAAATGAAGTGTAATGTCGTATAGAATGGAGTGTGTACAGCGAAGGCGGGGAAAAGGTGTGGTGTGTTTATTAAATTTGTGGTGGATGATCGACTCCTGTATTATGATAAGAGGAAGTAATAAATCAACCAAAGCCTAACTTATTGGAGTGCCAATGAAATATTGAATATGGGGTCGTGACGGGTATAAAAATGATGGCTGCCTAAATCCTTAGAATATTACGGAGTCGTTGTTGCCTTACTTTACATCGTCCCACGACCTGTCACCCAATATCATCACACACATATAATACAGACAAACACAAAAATTATATGTTTAATACTTCTAAAATTTTGTGTATCTAAAAAAATATAATTTTTTTTTCATTATAATTATCAGTAAACCAACTTAGTATTGTCGATATTTATACAATTTGTATGCATAATTTGTTAACAACAAACTGGGCAGAAATTATTCAAACACAGAATTCCAAAATGGTGATCACCCCCACACACACTTTTTAAAGGCCTGTAAGTATGTGTAGATAGATAGAGAGAGACAGACATATTATATATATATATATATATATATATATATATATATACACACACACACACACACATTTTTTTTTTTTCTTCATTTTTAGGATAAAAAAGAAAAGTTCCATTTTTCTGTTTTTAGTGATCCAGAACATGAAAGAGAAACCTTCTGCTTACCTTCTTACCTTGAGTATCACCACGGTAAAATTGTTCTGCTCTCGTTTTACCTTGAACAACAGGGTCCACAGCTGGAAAAATAAATAAGTACTTTAGAAAACATACAAAGACATTTTAAAGAAAAACTAGTAATAATACAACATTTTAGGAAAAATCAGACACAGAGCTTTTCACGATGCTTTTTAACACTTTCCAACATAGTTTAAAAATGTTTATGATTTCGGTTTATCTGTCTGCCTGTCCATGATCTAACTCAAGTCAATAGACTCGGATTGACATGTAATTGACATGTTGTTTGTGTTGACTCTAGAAAAAAAAAGGCCGCCAAGTGGGAAATTTTCAAAAAGGGAACATTATTCTAAAAAAAAGGGTACACTTTTTCAAAAAGGGAACACTATTCTAAAAAAGGGATACATTTTTCAAAAAGAGAACACTATTCTAAAAAAGGGCACACTTGTACCTTGTTCACAAAAAATATTTTGAACTGGTTTGCTTAGAGTCCCTAGAATTTGAGATATTTTCCCGGGATCAACTGAATTGCCACGGGCGCATAGGAAGTGTTAAAAATGACAGGAAAAATATATCATTTTCCCTCCTATTCTTGTTATTCCACTTACCTTTTCATTTGATCTTTTATTCAACCTATTACTACATTAAACTCCACTTAACCTTTCCTATTTGAGTTTGCATTTACGAGGGCTTTTCGAAAAGTAAAGATACAACGCAGACAAAAGGGGAAAAAAGTTTTAATGAGCGCTTTGGCAACATAAATAGTAACACTGAACCTTTGACTTTTCCCTCGCAGTCTTTTGTTAATTCTGTGATGATCCTGATTCATGTAGCAAATGCTTAGAATGGCTGCGTCAATTAAAAATCCTGCCAAATGTGAAGTCATACGTTTTTTTCATGCAAAAGGGAAGCGTCCAGCGGAAATTCACAAAGAAACTGTTTCTGTCTATCGGAACATTATGAATGTAACAAAATGGTGTTGTGCTTTCTCTAGTGGTAGGACCAATGTTCGTGAAGAACCCAGACCATCTGTGATCTCCGATACCCTTCTTCAAAGAATGGAGGAAGTGATTCGAGCAAATAGGCGTCTCACAATGAAAGAGTTGAATAAAATCATACCTGAAGTGTCTATGACAACTCTTTATGAAGCTGTGACCGTGACTTTAGGGTACTGTAAAATTTGTGCACGCTGGGTTCCGAAAATGTTAATGGAAGAACACAAAAGAAGAGGATGGGCTACGCACTCGACTTCCTCATGCGCTATGCGCTGAAAAAATTCAAGTGAGAAGTTTTAAGTCATCCGCCATACAGTCCGGACCTTGCACCCAGTGACTTCCACTTATTCCTTTACCTGAAGAGACACCTTGTAGGGCAAAATTTCCATGAGGATGAGATCAAAATTGAAGTTGAAATGTGGTTTCGACAACAGACGGCAAACTGTATGACAATGGTATACAAAAGCTTGTACCCAGACTAAACAAATGCTTGGACAACGGCAGTAATTATGTTGAAAAATAAGGTATATAGCTGCAAATAATTCGTAATAAACATTTTATCAAAAAAGATTTTTTTGATTGTGTATGCGGCATTGTATCTTTACTTTTCGAAAACCCCTCGTACTTCTAAATAAACTCTGGTTACATACTTTATTTACTTTCATTTATATATGTGTCAATACTTTAAGTCTCCATATTTAAACACTTTCATTTATCTTTATTTTCAATGTTTAAATATAAGGTTATAATAAATATAATATTCTTATCTTACCTGATTTTTACTTCTATATAAGTTCCTCTTTGCTTGTTCATTACGTTCTTCCATTAGCATGCTGTTTTACGGCATTCATGTTCTTTCGTCTCGCCGATGCTGTCAACAAACATTGTATAGTCAATTCACGAACTGAGGAGTTGGTATGGCTATTAGCAGATAGCATGACCTGTCTGTCGTCACGTGCTCTATCTCATGGCCGATTGCTGGTCCGTTTTTCCTGAGATTGCTAGACGCCGGAGGTGACGTTGACCAGGTGATCGGAAGTCACGTGGGGGCGGCGTTGTCAGCAGATGTGGAATGCTATTTATAGCATTGAATTCAGTTTGTTGGTGTCTTGTGTTGGTACTTGTTGATGCTTGGGAAACGATGTTCGCGTTTAAATATTTTTATCGCTGTATTTATTTTACGATGAAGTGGAAGGCATTTCAAATATAATATATACCGGTGTTTAATTTTAGCCATCCACTATTTTACAAAGTAACGTTATTTTATATGTATATTAGTTATAACTTAGTCAGGTTTGATGCGGCTGTTGGTTACGATGTTAATACGGCTTCTTCCAAGACTGTGAATAGGGGATGGAGATGAGCAATCATCGTATGTTTGGCTGTTTAATTTTCCGTAAGGATTTGCCTGGAGACGTGCGTGTCAAGTTGTTCAGTCTCTTTACGTTGGGAGGTATGCCAGCCACCTACTGCACGTTTCAGATGCCATTTTCTCTTTTTATTTCTGTTAATTGAAATAAACTAAGCTTTTTATTTACAGTTTATATTTCTCTCTTCTTTTAAAATGCTTTTTAAGTTCCAGATATTATTCTGGTTTTACCTTTGGATTCAATCTTGCTAAGTTTACTTTTAAAGTGGATGAACGAGCTGTGGGATTGTGAGATGGTTTCCAAGAGACCAGGGTTTTCTCGTCTCGGTATTACAAGGTCCGTCATGATAGAAGTGGCCTGATACTCACGCAACAGTGGAGATCTGCACGGTGTACTCGGAACTGTTACGACTGGTTGTATCAGGATATTTACGATTCCTAGGAAGTTCTATCAAACGGTGTCCGCTAGGGAGCTTCCAATTAGGCTTGCTACAGTTTGGGAATCCATTTAACATTAACTTTTTAGTTAATGTTAAATGGATTCTGTATTTCAGTATGCTTTTTAGTGGCAGTTAAGAGTATCTGGAGATATCAGTTAAGCTAATGTTTGATAATGAAGTTGTGCTTGCCTTTTTAGGAATCTTTTTATATAAGGAAGAGAGATTGAATTTAATTAAGTAACATAATCTTTTCTTAATTATTTTGTTTTTCTGAACATCAATAGTTAATATTGTTATTTCAGTTGAACTGGATTAAGCTTATATTTTTCTCAGTGGTTAATTGGAATAAATTTATAATTTGCTTTTTGAGAAAAATACCTTTTTGAAATTATTTAAAACTTATTAAAAGAAGTAAAGCTTAAAGTTAATAGCTTTTGATTAAAGGCTAAATTTAATTATATAAGTTTAATTACAGTTTTTATAATCAAAGTAAAATATGATTTCTTTGAAATAATTTTTACTGTTTGGTGCTCCGATTCATGTTTCAAACATTCTGATAGATATAGATTTGTGTTATCTGCTTTTAAGCCAGTGTTTAACTTGAGAACTTATGTCATGTGTTTTAAAGACTTATTTTATTTTAATGATTTTAGTTTTGTTTTATTTAAATATGTTTTTAGTAAAATTGTCATTTGTTTGTAACTTGGCTTGTTTTTTTCTTTAAATATTCTTTTGCAGATGTTTTTATATTGCTCTAGTTTCATTGACAAGTTTCTTGGCAGACAATGTCAGCAAATATGCCCTACTTGCGTTTTAACTCTTTCACCCAAATATTAGGAAGGGTTTAACACGACAGCGAACTTTCTGTTTAAAACGCATCATTCACATCTAAAATAATGATACAAAACTGAAACATTGTTTTAAATAATTACTGAACAAATATTTAAGATTTACCTACCTTTTATTTATTACAGGATTATACTTTCTTAAAAATTACTTTAAACATTGTAAATTTTCAGCACTTCAGTGTCAGTTATCGTGGCACTCAACATGTTAAATTTTAAAAGAGCCACTGGGTGCAAAAAAGAAATAAAAGGGTGCTGCGTGGGTACTGCTAAAGTGGCTTAGAGTCAACATTAGTTATTGAGGTTTGCCAAGGCATATTTGGTATTCAAAATGAAGTATGTAGCATTCATGGTTCACTGACAGGGGTACTCAAAAGTATTCTGTTACATTAGGGTCTATGGAGAAAAATCACTTGTGGTTTATTTTAATAGTGTTGCCACAATCTTAAACATAATGAAATTTATACAAATTATTGAGGTGCACCAGAAGATGGTTAATATCGAATATTCTATGTTTAACACTTACCCTATGCATACGGGGAAACTCAAAAGTATTCCTTTATATTAGGGTCTATGAATAAAAATTGTTTGCAGCATATTAGGTAGATTTCGTAAGAAATACTACCTATTGCAGTCGTTACCATGGTGCGACTTTTGAAAAATTCCTTCATAACTTTTCATTATAGGACCCCAGGAACCCAAAACCACCACCACCTAAAAAGTTTATATATATATATATATAATGTATGTATGTATGTACTAAATTTTGTCCGCACGATAAAAGTCGCAATTATGCACGAATCATCTTCAAACTCGCCAACAACTTTGAGATGGCTAATATCTCGGCGGGGATTGAAAATGGGCGAAATCGGTCCAAGAGGGTGGAAATGGGGAGGGTTCAAAATTTTGAATACTGTCTTAACATGATTCTGATAAAACCAGCTCTTACACAACAATGGCAGGAAAAAAAATAAAAGTTTTTCGTTATAGCAGTTGCCAACAATTAAAAAAAAAAAAAAACAAATAATAAAATTCTCAGCACAACAATTACTTTTCTTTTGCAAAATTTTCACGTGTAAAATTAAATAGTTTGACAAATTGAAAACAAATTGAATATTACGTCATAAGTTTCCTAGAGCAAGATTTCAGCATGAAAACTCAAAATAAATAGTTTGACGAATTAAAAAAATATGTATATTGCGTCATATTGGAAATATAATGGACCTCAGCAGGTGAATATGTAACGCCATGTAAGTTTGAAGAAACGTATTAAAACATGATAAAAACCCGACTATGGAAATATTAACATATTTTAACACTTTAAGGTTCTCTGAATTTTTTGTAGCCATTTTTTAAACCTATTCCATATATATGTGTGTGTGTATTCGTGTATATTACAATTTTCACAAAAAGTTTAGCTCCCTACAGCTCGCTCTTTGTGAAGAAACTGGGTTTTATCTCTAATCTTGATTTAAGTTTTGTTGGAGAATTTAGTACTTAACATCGAAATCTACCTCCGCCTGTAGGCCCGAGCCGGCAGGGATTTTTTTAATGATGTTACAAACATAATGAAATGGATAGGATGTTTTTATTTATAGTATGCATTTTAAGTTTACTTAAATTTTTGCACACTACCAGGTGTGTATAAATTCTAAAGGCCCTATACAGGGCTACACAAAAGAATTCGTAACCATTGCTGAGAGTGAGCGTGAATTGCTTAAAGGTGTTTTTAACACTTTCCAACAATGCTCAAAAGTGTTTACGAATTTGGTTTGTCTGTCTGTCCGTGCTCGCATTAGTCTTATTGCCATGAAATTTCTAGATGTTATTGGGTATCACAATGCAATGTTCAGTATTGAAAATGAAGTGTGTAGCATTTACAGGGGTCGTACACATTTCTTTAAATAAAAATCAAGGACCAAAAACAAACAAAAAAAAAATGTATAGACCAACAAATTAAACTAATAAATTATAATGTATGTATTTTTTAATAAAGGGTTTCATTTTTGTAAATACAAGTTTTAATCATTCAAATGGCCAGGAATGCGGGGAGATTTCAGCGTGTGGCCGTAGAAATTTTAAAATAATTTTGGATAGCAGAAGAAAACACTAGTTGGATGTGCCAATCCCAAAACTTTCTTCTATCCCATACATGTTCTAAAACTCCTTATCAGAATGCCAAAATTAAATCTAGGCCCATCATGAAGATATAAAATTCCACACATTAGCTCTTGAGATAGGACTATTGCTAAAATTGTGTAAATATTGCAAAATGCAGCACAGCAGCGCCACCTGTTGGGTGATTGACACCAGAACAACTTGTATCAACATCTAATTGTACCTGAAGTTAGATGAAAATTCGTGCATTAGCTCTTGAGATAGAGTGCCTACAAAATTTGTCTCACATACAACCAGATAGGCAGAGTCACAGACAGAAATTTTGTAAAAACACAGTTTTTTGCGATCTCTAAGCCCTAGAATGTGTAAGTTCGCTGAAGGAGGCGCTGTAATAGCAATGTCTGTGCCATTTTCATTATTGAACCATCGAAAAATGCATCAAGTTATGCATAGAATTGAACCAAATTTGTTGTGTTTGTTTCTGGCTATGACCAGCTGAATGGCTTAAAGTTGGAAATATTCCGGCAGAGAAGGGAGCTGTGACAGCAATTTTTGTAAAATTTTCTCGATTTTTCCTAGTTCTATTGTTAATTGGCGACTCGTGAAACAACGGAGCTTTGCATCCTACTAAGCTGGTTATTCGCAAATAGCTGATGTACAACAGAATTTAAAAAAAAAAAAACTATTGATTTTAATAAGTACTGTGTCAAGATTAAATCGTTTTACTCCGATTTATTGACTGAAGCAGAGATGAAAATCAAAGTGGGTAGAGAATTGAACTAACAATATCGCAGTATTAACATCTGTAACTACTTTTTGAAATATTAAGATGTATGAGATAGAAGAAAGTTTTGGGATTGGCACATCCAACTAGTTTTAAAATAAAATGCATAGAATTTTTGTACTTGCCATTTTTTAAAAATTTATGAAACAATTATTTAAATAACAAAATACTCAGAAACAACTTTTCATCAAAAGGTTTTTTAATCTCTGTCTCAATCCAGATCACAGATTATATTTACAAAGTAAGTAAATGAAAAGAGTGAAAATTGTGTAAATTAACACTCAATAGTTAATTTTTCAAAACAAACATTCTTAAAATCTTTAGCTAGTCTAATAGATAAAAATGAAAATTTGTCTGTCTGTTAGTACCACAATACCCACAGTTTGGAAGCCAGAATTGCGAAATGTTACGTACATGGGTATTAAAACACGACCGAAGTAACTAAAGTAATCCAGAATCGAAATAATTTGCAGTTAATTTTATTTTTAATTAATAACAAAACCACCCATTTCCTATCCAATTTAAACATTCTTCCTTATAGCTGTTGCCAACAATAAAAAATCTACAATAAAATTCTTACCACAACAAGTAATTTTCTATTGCAAGATTTCCATGTTTAAAATGAAAATGAAATAAATGGTTCGATGAATTTAAAAAAAGTTAATAACATGTCATAACTTTTCTATAGCAAGATTTCCACTTGAAAAATCAAATAAATAATTTGACGAATTAAAAAAAAAAAAGTGAATATTACGTCCTGCATGGAAATATAATGAATGCCAGCAGATGAATATACACTATGTGGTCATAAATGACTGGCAACTTTCAATTTTAGACATTTTGTCAAATATTTAGAAATGTACTTGTCAGATTCTTCTGAAATTTCAGGATTAAAAAGAACAGGTATGACCTCATATTTATCAATGTCGATTTGACAAGAGGGAAGAATTAGAGGGCCAACAAAAAATCAAAGGAAAAAAATATTAGGTTGAGCAAAAAATTCTGGGAAATTTTTTATTTTATAGTTTCCAGAGTATGTATCGTATACAGGAGAATTAGTGATATATCTATAGAAGTTCAGGAATTTCAGCAGAACGATGGAAGAAAATCATGGACTATGATGGTCTCTACTTTAACCGCCTCACTGACAAGCCCGTGTTAATGCGTTCACTAAGCTCCAGGTTTCACAGCAATACAAGCAATGTTTAAAGTAATATAATTCTATTGATTTAATGTATTTTTAATACATTGAACAATGATTAATACTTTCAAGGATTGCATTCATATTCGTTATTAAGTTTTTTTATAAAATGTTCAAAGAATAATTTTTTTAGCATTTAAAACAAAATGCAGAGAAAACAACATTACAATTTTGCCCCTTTCCAAGACAGTCGGAGGGTTAAAGAATAGTCCTTGTTGTTGAGATAATTACCAATAAGTAATATCTCAATAAATTAAGTTAGCAGAGTGAATTAAGCATATGGAAACGTAATTGCTTTATGTCCCAACCTCAGATGAAAAATATGTTAAACTATTAAATCTATTATAACTAAATCTTTAAATGGAATTAAAATTGTCAAAACAGTTTAATGGAATTAACTTGCTGAAATATAAAATAAGAAAAAGTCAAACTACTATATGATCTAAATAACAAAAAGACAAATTTAAAAGAAACAAACGTTTGTAACACGCACTGCCTGTTTTAAAAAAATCGACTCGACCGGCAATCACGTGACTAGCTTGCGTGAGCTTTGCCGAATGAGAAATGCTGTGAGTTCGTTGGAGTTCTGTTCTGTTTTGAGTTGTGGAAATATGTAGGAAGTTATTCGCGCTTTTATTATTTTATGTGTACATGTGATGTTCTTTTTGTTATGTGCCGTCTTATCAAGATTAAATAAAAAAATATTTAAAGTTATACCCCGAGAAAGTATTATCTTGAAATTATGTGAAATTTCTGTGTGATTTTAATCTGAGCTAGCCTGACAATTGGCTTCCCAACGTCGGCCTGAATTCGAAGGAAAATGTTCTCATCCTAATTCTACAAAACAATGATATATTTTTATTCAAGAAGTGTTGTTTCAACTAGCTTACTGAAAAAAAATGGCACGACCGGTCGTGTGCGAGTGAAATATGTTCCTATAATTCTACAGAATAATTCGTCGTCGTAAGCTTTTGAGGTATATTCGCTATGTTCTATAGATTAATTTTTGTTTCGTTACCTTTGCCATTTTCATGCATCAGCTTTACACGATGTGATATGTGTTCTTATTTTCGAAAGTTATTCTACAAATTGTTTTGTTTACGACGAAGAAAAATGCTACGATATGAGTGTTTTTAAAAAACCTTTCACTTCATTTGTTCTTAGAACGGTGCCTACTGTGTTTGTGCCTATAGTGGTTTATTCTACAAGATTTATTTATTCTACAAGATTTATTTGTTCTACAAAATATTTTTACCAAGTAAGCGTTTTAAATAGAATGGATCCATAATATTTTTATTAAAAATAATGTATTCTTCAGATTCTTGACTTTATCCTTCGTAACGATACTAATATTCTAAAAATTCTTAATACTTTTGACATTATTATTTTGAATTCATTTTATTATCTTCCATTCATTTATGTATTGTATATTTTCCCCCTCCCCTCACCCATTATTCTGAAAAGTTACTTTTGATTCTGTTCTTGCATGATTAATTTTTACTTTGTTTTAAGTAAGATATTTTTTGAAAAAAAAAAAAAAAAAGAGTGAGAGAGAGCGGAAGCAAAAGAAATATTCATTTGCGTTTTCGTTGATTTTTTTTTTTCTTTTCTTTTTATAAAGAGGGAAATAAACTGTCAGTCAAATGTATTTATAATTTTATCGCAATTCTCATAAAGATGCGTGTTTATATATTTCATTTTTTTTTATTGGTTTCGTAAGAGAATTTATTGCTATTTTTATTTTAAGTGTTTGGTATTATTTAAATGCTAAACGTAAGTATTTAATTTTGAGTTGCTGATTTATTGATGAAAAAGCCTTGAATGTGATTAATTTCCAAAACAGAATGAGTAAGTTTTTGCATTTATTATTTGTTTATAAAAGAAACTTTATTTTCGTTTAAAGTGATATTGAATGAAACCGATATTAAGAAGTCTTCGTAATATAATAATAATATTGGTTGAAAATTTAATTATTCAATTATGTGTTTGATATTGTTTATAATATTGTTTATAATATTGTTTTTAAGTGTTAACTATTCAGTAAATGGTTTTATATTGGTTAAAAAGTTTGTTTTGTTTTGTAGTCAGAGTTTTGCTAAGGTTAAACCTTACTGTCTTGCTTTATTAAAGTCTTGTTTATATGAGTTGTAATGGCAAAGCTCATGTTGGGGAATAATTTAAACGAATTTTCGGCATTTGTGGGGTACTTGTTTTGTTGTTTTGCTAAAGTTTAAAATGTCTGAACTTAATAAAGCTCACAAAGAGGATTTATATCAGGTTGCGTTAGAAATGAATTTAGACGTGCAAAACTCTATGACAGTTGTCACATTGTGTGAAAAAATTAAATCCTCCCCCTCGTACGAAGTTGATTTTGTAAATTCATTAGTCAGAAACCAAATTTCGACTCGCGAGGAAGAACAACGCAGACGGGACTTAGAGGAAAAACAAAAAGCAGCAGAGTTAGAACAGCGTAAATTAAATTTAGAAGAGAAGCATAGAGCGGAAGAGTTAGAGTTAAAAAAGCTTGAGATGAATTTTGAGCTTGAGAAGCTCAAGTTACAGGCTCAGAGCCAAAGTGCTTCCAGTGGAGTGGTAGGTGGTAATGCAGCAGGGGTAATGTCTCACCCAGAGAGTAAGATAGATATCCAAAAGCTGTTGCCTACATTTAGGCCAGAAACTGATGATGTAACCTTGTTTTTGGTGCTCCTGGAACGTCAGCTAAAGCTCTCGAAGGTACCAGAGCATCTATGGGTTTCTTATTTACTCAGTGTTGTACCGTCTTCTATCTCTACACTTATCGCTCGTGAATCAGAAGAAAACGCTTCAAATTTTTCACATGTTAAAGATTTACTTCTAAAAAGGTTTAAAATTAGTGCCGAAAAGTTTAGACAGCTGTTCTTTACTCATCGCAAGGCCAAGGAAATTACTTGGCGAGATTATTATTTCGAACTTCGAGCTTATTTTGAAAACTGGCTTAAAGAATTAACTGTAACATCTTTTGAAGCTCTTCAGGATCTTATCATAGCTGATCAAATGAAAAGGCGCGTGCTTGTTGAATGCAAACAACATATGTTAGACGATTGGGAAAATTTAAATTCGCCAGTCGACCTTGCCGAAAAATTAGATGCTTATGACATTATCAGATCTACGATTCCTAAAAGAGATTCGGTTGTACCCCAAGATAAAAGAGTTTTCTCGTCGAGAAAATAATTGGAAGCAGAGTAAGCCTCCAAAAGAAGACAGGTCTTCCCCTAAGTTTATTAATCGAAGCTTAGAATCAGATATTGTTTGCTATGGTTGTGGTAAATTGGGATTTATAAAAAAGAAATGTCCAGATTGTTCCCCTACGGTTAAAAAACAAACTGTTCAAGCACATCGTCTTGAGCTATATAGTTTAAATACATCAGCAGTTTCAGCTCCAAATGTGCCTGGGAGCGAATCGTTCTATTGCGGGAGAACGTATGTATGAATTATTTTTAAAAACTGGTGTTGCGTTGAATCCTCATACTCATGAAGTAACATTAGCTGACGGAATTATGGTGGTTAGAGACACTTTGTCTGCCACTGTGCCCGTAGAGATTGAAGGCCGAGTCTTCGAAACAGAGTTCATAGTATTACCAGATGCCAAGGGTAATAGAACTCTTTTAGGTATGGATTTCTTACATAATGCTAACATAGTGTTAGATACTGCCAACAAAACATGGTATTTCAATGATAAACCTAAGTTTTATTTTGTAGACAAATACGAAGAAGAAAATAAAACGTCAGCTAGTGCGGTCGAAGTCAGTCCGTACGCTGTACGTGAAGATGAAGGCAAAAATCTAAATTCCGATGAAAGGGACAAACTTAATGATCTGAAAAGGTATGAAAACTGTTTTCAACCAGGGGGAGAGATAACCCCGTTTGTGGAGCATAGTATCAATACAGGTGATAGTGCTCCTGTTGCTGCACCACCTAATAGGATGACCCCTGCTAAGAAAAATATTCATAAGAAGAGAATAGAATATGAACGTGGTAAACCTAGTGTTGTGGCTTACATGCTGTCACGCCCTGTCTGTAATCACCAATCTGCTTTCTGTGAAACATGCAATTTTGTCAGTATAGACATGCCAACAAGAAGTCCAAAAGATATCAGAGAAGCACAGTTGCAAGATGAAAACCTTAAAAAAATCATAGATTCTTTTGAAGACCAACAGAAAAGCGAAGATTTCACCAATTGGACTGATAGAGGATTCCTGATGAATCAAGGTGTACTTTATAGGTATGCTCCCGAATCAGATGCCGAAGAAGCACAACTGGTCGTTCCAGTACAAGAAAGACAAAATATTTTGAAACTTCATCATGACGACCCCTCAGCCGGACATTATGGTGAAGCAGGAACTTATCAGAGAATTGCTAAAAGATATTATTGGACAGGCATGAGAGCATACATTTCTGAATATGTGAAGAAGTGCCCAGAGTGTGCCCGTTATAAAGCAACAAATCAAAAACCAGCCGGTTTATTACGAACACCTGCTTACGCTCAGCGGTTTGAGACCCTCAGCATCGATCTCTTTGGACCATTGCCTCCTAGTAAAGATGGGCATCGGTGGATTTTTATAGTAGAAAATTGTGCCACTAAGTGGCCGAATGCACGTATTCCAAAAAATCCAAAATAATAAATCCATTGCTTCTGGCCGAAAGACTCCATACCACGTATGCAACATAAGTACATAGATATGTAAACCAGACGAACAAACGCTGAAATATTTAACCTGTAAAAACTTCAAAAATTAATTCCATGAAAAACCAAGTATCATTTTCGGCCGAGGAGGTTCGACATCAAAAGACCACAGGAAACTTAAGATTGTATACCGACATCATGTGACCATTCAGAGGAAATCAAATCTTATTGTTGCAAAGAAGGTAATATCCTATGTTGAAAATCTAACAATTCATTTTAAAACAGCTATGACTTGTAAACTTAACTTCTAAAAATTGATAACTAAAGACCAGCTCCAGTCATAACTAATTCATCTCCTTCCTAAAAAAAATGAATATCACCTAAAAATTCTCACCCCAGGATTATAATTTAATTCAAATATATCTGGGAGATCTAAAAATATATCTTACAAGTTGGCAGAATGTCCATTTCCATCTTTATAGAACTTGACACATCCATTAACAGAAGCAGGTAACCTGGGAAATACTTTTAACACCACGCTCTGACAAAACTGTGTCCCAATAAAACTTCATCCTACCAATTGACCAACTGATATGGAACTCATGCAGATTAAGCTAAATGCACAGTTTCAACAAAAATTATATTTTCACGGTCAATACTCAGTTCTCATTTTTGACAATCCTCTTCCAAAACCACTTTATATCAAAGACTCTTCAAATATATTGAAGTTAAGGATCAATAGCAAGTTTTCAGAAATGTGGCAAGAACCATCTCAAGACAACCAATTCTGCACAACTTTACCCAGACACCAAAAATCTAACTTCTCTTAAAAATTTAATTACTCTTAAAACATCTCTAAAAGCTTTCAACAATCAAACCATTGCAAACCTCAAACTATTAAAGATACGGAACCACATCCAGAATCCCCTTTTCTCAAAGCCAGCCTCCTTTCCTTATAATTAAACACACCTTATTCAAACCTCAAGATTTTCAAGTCCCAAACATCACTTTAGACAAACTGCACCATTAATTCAACTGCAAAGAAAATTCAGTATTCAAAGAAAAATATTTTAGTTCAAACTATAAATAACTGAAACATTAAAAATCAATATTATATATACCCACTCAACAATATCCAGCATGCCTTTCTCGATCAAACTCCACATTGAGCATTAGCGGAATATCAAACACTACCTTACTCATGATTCGAGAAAAATCGAACTAAGTCAATATTAATAACAGGACATTTATAATCATAGTCCCCATTTCTGAAGAGCAGGACAAACTTTAAAAGTAACTTAAATCATACAAATAGAAAATTAACTTGAATGAATCGCCCAAATGAAGTCTCACTAAGTATTGAAGAAGTCATAAGTATTGAAGATCTTCCACATTGAGTCTTAACACCGAAAAATTGTCAAAAAGATGTCGTCATACTCAATGGAAACCCTCATTTAGACCATCTTAAAAACAGGCAATCCATAAAAGTCAAAAATTTATAAGTTATTTCGATTATAAAACTTTAAAAAATATAAAAATTTGTAAATTAATCTAAGTCAAACTTTAAATTTAGTATTGTGCCTCATAAACAAAAATCATATCTTAATAGCTGCAGCCCATCCACTGGTCTAAAAACTTCTTCATAAGATCTTCTTAAACATCAAATTTAAATATCTTTTATTACATTACAGACACAAACTGGGATGACAAGAACAAGTCTGAAAAACACATTTACAGAGCATATTTTAAATTTATAAAATTCTAAAAAAATACACCAAAGGATTAATGAACCGGCGGCATTAAACCACATACTGCATTCAATAAAAATGAATTATCAATTAACTCATGTTTTAAAACTTGGTTTAACCAAGACTTATTAAAAACCAGTCAAATACTGCCTTAAAAGTTTATCAACACCACCGATCCATCAAGCAATAATCCACTTTAAATCATACTCAATTATCTTAATACAAATCAGAAACTAAACTTTTAATGCAGAATTAACAATATCAACGACACCAAGTGACCCCTCACATTTATAAAACCTTTAAGCTCTGTAATTATCTTTTTAATTAAAACAACTCAAAAATTTAGTAAAAATATACTTTTAAACCTTAAATTAGTATAACTTTAAACAATCTTTGCATTAAATTAATCATTTCATCCATAACTTTTAAAAATGTATCAGAAATTACTTAAAAACAAAAAAAATATGGACCCAATAAATTAACTTCATCTATAATTTATAAGAACAAGCTTGCACCACAGCACTCCAGGCAGGTTCCTTAACCCTTAAACGTGAAAAGAAAACCCCCAATGCAAAGTACAAGTTGCTCATTAGACTGTAAATGAAACCTTTTTTAATAATTAATCCTTTAAATATGCATTAGCTTATAAAAGTAACTTATTTTCTTTAATATTCAATATAATCTTTAAGTTAATAGAAGAACGTGAAGGTCACCAAAAGCCTTAAACTTGTCATGCATAATAGTATATTTTTAAACTGCTCAGTTAATTAACATTCAAATTCAACAATTTTACAAAAAAATAGAATTTAGCTTTTAACTCTCAAATATTCCCATCTATTAAAACTCATGCTCTAATACTCTTTAAAATAACATTAGTACTTGCTCAAACCCCGATACCCAGTTCTTATTTAACTCCTGGAAAGGAATCAGGCTATCTAAAACTGTAACTTCTTCTCAAAACTTTACCTCTAAAAATTTAAATAGATTATTTAAAACAGTTGATCTTAAAACATTAAAAATTCTATAACTTAAACACCTTCAACTGAATTATCTTAAACTTAACAAGACTCCAGATGAAAGCTCCATAATCTAAAAAAAACCCTTTTAAATTCTGAAAATATTAATAAAACATAAACGCTTTAATATAATACAACAATAATTTCTTTAATTAAAAAGCACACACAAGATTTAGCAGGTCCAAAAAAAAAAAAAAAAATTGTTAAATACACTGGGAATCATATTTTTGACATCATTCACTTCCACTTTGTAGCATAATAAAATCTGCATTACTTTACACTTCAGCCGGGAAAACCCCAAGAGAGCATCATCGTCGAGGTAATGTTCAGGCAAACAAGCACAGTTCGTTAAACTTAATTTACGATGAAATCAAAACTGGATCAGTTCTAAAAAAAAAAAAAACTAGAAATCCACAGTGACCAGTCAATATCCCTTCACAGAAAAACTTTTGCAACGAGCACCAGCACGGCGACCGCTGCACTCACTTATCAAAAAGAATTTGAAGATGTACAATCAACACTGGAAGGCACTATCAATACTTTAATTCATTGTGAAACATCAACTTTAATGATGACACTATCTCGTTGATACCATGAAAGCACACATTAAAACACTAAAGATGAAGCACAAACTCTATTATCCTTTATCTTCTTAGACTTTTAATTCCCTTCTTTATTAGAAAATTTCTCTATATTTTTTTTCTGATGAACACTCTCTTATTGTGTCATGGAATACCCAGTATACTAAATTAATTTATCTCATGTCATGGAGTACTCAGTACATTACTTTCAATATCAAAAGAATTTATCTATACTGGCAAAAATCTATCACTTTATTTAAGTCTTAATTTATACATTAATAAACCCTTAAATTTTAATATACCATTACAATTTTTAAACTTCACTTAAATTTTAAACCTTACTTAAACTTTTAAACTTTACTAACAACTTTAAACTTTCTTTAAACTATTAAACTTTATATAAAAAAAATTATACGTTTAAAATGTAACATTCAAGAAAATTTATCGTTGGCCCTCCCCTCAAAAATATCAAATAACTTCCGTGAGGGCTGGCCGATAATTAAATGCCAGACCGATCACAGTCAAACTGGCAAACAAAAAAAAAAAATTGAGGTTGGAGACTTAAAAATATATCTATTTAAACTATATCATCTTAAAACTTTATCAAACTTACAATTTATTGACTTAACTTTTAAAATTTACAACACATAATCTAAATATTGAAACCTTATTAAGCAAAATAAATTTTTAACTTTTAACTATTGTAATTAAGTTTTTAAACGGGGCAGGGACGGGCCCAGAGCCCACTTGTTGAGATAATTACCAATAAGTAATATCTCAATAAATTAAGTTAGCAGAGTGAATTAAGCAAATGGAAACGTAATTGCTATATGTCCCAACCCAGGATGAAAAATACGTTAAACTATTAAATCTATTATAACTAAATCTTTAAATGGAATTAAAAATGTCAAAACAGTTTAATGGAATTAACTTGCTGAAATATAAAATAAGAAAAAGTTAAACTACTATATGATCTAAATAACAAAAAGACAAATTTAAAAGAAACAAACATTTATTTAAATTTAGTCAAAACAGAAAAACAAATAAATTAACTAAAAGAATAAAATACATAAAACATACCTCAATCAGTTTTAACTTTAAATGACATTAATTATGCATTCACGTATAGAGCAAGTTGTACTGAGTAACACTCCATAACACACTATCACAGAAAAATACCAAAACTGTAAAACATCTTTCACTTCAATGCTCCAGAGCTCGAAAAATAATTTATCATTGAAAAGCTATGCATCGTTTTAAACTAGTTCCAGCACTTCTAGAGATATCATACTGCAGCGTAAAAATAAATGTCATTCCCACCAGGAAATCAATAGATAATCAACAATTCAGAAATACAATTACAAACTCATTTTCCCAACGTCGAGGAATTCGGAGAAAGCTCAGCTGACACTTCAATACAGAAATGACTCCTTTTCGAATTCACACCAAAAAGTTCCCGAAGATAGAGGTCACACAAAGCAGCCTTCATTATTCCACCAGACGACTTAAAAACGAAACGTAGATCAGTTGATATCAATACGGGAAATCCAGGAAGAGAAAAACTAACATTCACCGTGTGTTTCCCAGCTTAAACAAACTTCCATACTGATAAAACATTACGATACTTAAAGACACTTGCTCACATCATGTTGTAAGGGTAAATCCCAACTGCCGAAGAAACACGCTGGCCGAAACATATATATGGTTCGGACATGCGTACCAGCTCCTGGCACATGAAAAACAGACGGCTTCCAGAACGATAGGAGACTTACGATGTACTCTACCGAACATCTAACGCCATCTCGTGGCGATTGGGAGTACTGCTCAACTATCATACGAGGAAAACGATCTCCGAAAACCGCGATGTTTTTGAAAGGCAGGCGACCGGCATTAGAAGATACGATTAAAGGTACACTGTAACTAAAGATGAAAGCAAATCAAATAAGGAATTTAAGGAGCTATAACTATGGAAAAGCAAGGATATGAGGTAAGTAGAGTCTGTATTTATATTGTAAATAAAGAACGGCTGTGTCAGCTAAAATGTAAATAAGTCATAGAGCAAAAGTAGAACGGTGATAAGATATAGAGGGCTTGTTATTCCTAACACTTGTTGCTTTCGTTGTTATTTTACGCATAACAACGCAACTTTCACAAATTTCCCAGAACTTTTTGCTCAACCTAGTAATACTTGGGATCACTCTGTAAAATAAAATACACGAAATGATCTATCGCTACAGAATATAAATAAACAGACATTGTGCAATATGTGTATTCATTTGTGTACGAATAGCACATATAATAATAGAGATATAGTGATTTTTCCTTTAAATAAAAAAAAGTCTTGTATGTTTTTTGCTTATAACATGCAGGGTTTTCAAACAAAGTTAACGCCAGTTTCAGAAAAATTGACAAAATGTAACAGACACAATATAGTGCAACTGGAATATAAATATATTAAATATTTTAGGAAATATGAGTAATTGTATGAAATAATTTTTATCTGTGCATGCGCGAACGATAACAAGGATCTTTTTACATAATTTAACAGTCAACTCTATGGAGCAACTTATTAAAAAAATCTAGTCAAATATCGTAAGAATTCAGAAAGATATTGGCATTAAAGTGAGCTAATTTTTAGTTGCTCGCTAAAAGTAGCTGAATGATAAAGGATTGGTCCATAAGTTGTCAATTTTAATTTTCTTTTAATTTTCATTTTTTATTGATACTTTAGTTCTTGGATAACCACCAGAACGAGCCTATACCATGATAAAAAGAAGCATCAAAATCGAAGCATTTTTTTCAAATCTACTCGTTGATAGTTACTAAATACTAACTTTTTTCTGAAAGTCAGTTAATAAAAAAATGACAATTTGTGCCAAATCCCTTATCATTCAGCTGCTTTTAGAGAACAATTAAAAATTTGCTCACTCTAATGCTGATATCTTTCTGAATTTTTTCAATATTTGACTGGATTTTTTTTTAATAAGCTGCTCCATAGAGTTGACTATTAAATTATGTAAAATGATCCTTTTTATCGTTCGTGCATGCACAGATAAAAATTATTTCATACAACTGCTCATATCTCCTAAAATATTTAATATATTTATATTCCATTTGCACTATCTTGTTTCTACTATATTTTGACAATTTTTCTAAAACCGGTGTTAAATTTGGTTGAAAATCCAGCATGTTATAAGCAAAAAACATGCAAGAATTTTTTTAAATAAATCTATACATCTCTGTTAATATACATGCTATTCTTATACAAAAGAATACACATATTGCACAATGTCTGTTCATTTATATTCTGTAGCGATAGGTCATTTTATTTTACAGGAGTATTCATTTTTTTATTTGATTTTTTATTGGCCCACTAATTGTCCCCCTTATCAAATCGACATTGCTAAATATGAGGTCATACCTGTTCTTTTTAATCCTGAAATTCCAGAAGAATCTGTCAGGTATATTTCTAAATGTTTGACAAAATGCCTTAAATTGAAAGTTGCCGGTCATTAATGGCCATATAGTGTATAACGTCATATGAGTTTGAAAAAAAGGATTCGAACACAATAAAATTTTGATTATTGGCATATTTTAACGTTTTGATGTTATCTGAATTTGTTTTCGCCATTTTAGCATGTACAAATTACAGTTTGTTTAGCTTTTGCCATGTTGATCCATAAGGCACAGGGTCAATCTTTACATGCAGTTGGAGTCAACTTGGAATCACCTTGCTTTTCTCATGGAGAGATTTATGGTGGTTGCTCAAGAAATTTGTATGTATCTGGCACAAATCAAGAAACATAGTTTACGAAGCTGCTTTGAAGTAATTGTTTTTTAGTTCGTTCCATCATGTATACAGTTCATAGAGAGTTTGACATTTTTTCTTTCTATTCTTTATTGCTCTAATGGTGAATGGAAATAAACTCATTTATAGCTAGCTGTATTCTTTTGCATCTGTTATATAAATTTACATATTTTTATATTCGGTTTTCATTTGACCTTCGACTGCTTTTTTTAATTGTTTTATACTGTATGTTTAATTTTGAAATTGATTTTTCAAAACAAATATTCTTAAAATTCCGAGCAATGCCAGATACCTTAGCTAGTAATTTAATAACAAAAATAATATTTAGTATTTATACGACATTTTAAGTCTCAGGTAAAGTTTAATGAAAATTTACTTCACAAATCAAGCTTGCAGATATAACACAAGCTTTTCAACCATTTTTTTTTTCCAGATGCTCATGTTTAGCTAAGAAATTATCACAAATATTATTGTCGGAACACAGCTCCGGCTTCCCTGCAAAGATTACATTTATTGTTAACACGATAGCGTCCAAAATATTTGCCGTATCGACACAAAAAATTAAATTGACGTTGGTAGTGCCAAAATCTCGGTGCGTATTGAAAATCATAAATATTCGTCAACCCCAACGGCATGAAATGTCTGCTCAAAATTTTCCCATAGAGATTACATTACGGGTTTAAATCTATATATTTGAAAGATAAGGCTTTTTTTTTTTTTTTAGACATCTACCTTGAGCTTTTTTCTGAACCAATTTTATTAATTCTTTTTTTAAATGAAAGCTGTTTCTTTGTAGATTTGCAGCACTAGCTATTTTTTTAAATATTCCCATTTTTATATTTAAATAAATTTTTTTTTTTTTTTTTTAAATGGTAGCAATTGGATTACTTCCATTGCTGTAAAGAAAAGAAAATTAATAAAGTATGTTTATCTTTATTGATGCCAATTTCTAATAAAATACAAAATTAACTTTGTAAAAAAGGGAAACAGAAAATGACGTCACGCTTTAAAAAAACACTAATTTTTTTCTCGAAAAGTTATTACAATTCAATACTTTTTCACTCCACTGAGTTTGAGACGCTATGTGAAATGCTTCAATGAGGCAAAGTGACATCATATGTAAATTAAAACCATCATTTTCTCCAATAAAACGAAATATTTTACTACGAATGCCTCTAAAAGATATAAATTTCTGGAATTTCATTCGCCGATACAGAGATTAGAATCACAAGTCAAGAGTGTGAATTTTCACATACAAAGTCGTAGTTAACAAACGTGATTTCAATTTTGGAAATATATGTATTAATAACTTATTGCGTACTGCGATATTTTTGAAATGGTGAATGTAAATTTGAGAGATGCGTATGTAAATTTTAAGACGATGAAAATGACGTTAAGTTTAGATTTCATGCGAAAAATAATTCTATGATTGGCTCATGGTGAAATCATTTTTGCTGATTTTCAATCGGTAATTTCAAACATAAGAGCCTCAATGGGTAATTTCATCATAATTACTTATCTTGGTTAGGTAAACTAATACATTTTAATTTAATAGTTCAACAGTCGAAAATTTATGGAATTAGTATTTTGGTAACTTTAAATTAAAAATAATATTTCTTGAGAGTAAGTATTAACTAATGTATGAGTACCTTTTTAAACAATTTCTCTCGTCAAAATACGATGGGTTTCATCTCGTTATTAAACAAAACTGTTGGAAATATTTAAATTCTTTTAAGTTATTTTTAGCTTACCAACTGCTTATTTTAAGCTTTAAAACCCCATTTAATCATCTTGTCGTCCACCCTGGAGAGAACACACGTTTTCGCGTCAACTGTGGAGATGTTTACATTTTCAATCGGCACTCGAGTCGAGCTGAGTTATCTCACAGTTGCTTTTCGGAAGGAAACTTCCATTTTTCAGGTTCTATAGATGGCGCTGTCGTTCCGGAGATGCACGACGCTTCATCTTTAGTTGACGTTTGCTAGGCTGTGATTCGTCCAGGTAATTAACTGTCCGTTTCGCTGTATTTTATGCAAATGTCTTACTTTTGAGGTGTATATATACCTGTACAAATTTCAGAGATGGATGCTTGCTCTCACATGCAAGTATCAGTTCGTTCCCATCTTGAACGAACATTTGATTGTAATGTTAATGGGATATTCTTTTTGAAACACTTAAAGATATGTTCTTAGCTCTAGTAGAGCTCTGTCTAAATTTAAATTAATGTCTCTTTTAGTTTTTAATAAATGTGTTTGCTTTTAAAATCTTTGTCATTTATCAACACCATCTCATCTTTTACATTTTCAGATAATTCATTAATGAGTAGAAAGAGTATGTTTTTCCATATTTTGGGAAACAAAAACATTAGCTCCATTATTGTAAATTATGCATTTTAACCTCATCCGAATTGTTGTGGCGTCATCAATATTTGTGACCTGAGATATAGATTGACTTTCAGAAGTTTTACTTTCTACGTCCGTAACGACCACTTTTTCTTTTTTTTTTCAGTGCGAACCTTTTATTCTCCATAACCTACCAAATCGATGCAATTCATTTTGAATTTTAAATTAAGAGAAATGAAAAGAAATCAAATACGGGTACGATTTTGGGTCTTAGCTGCATGTTAACGGATTTCGTTTTAGCCACATGGCTACGAGTGATAAATCAAAGAAATCAAGAAAAATATAACAGGGTTTTGTACGGATCAGGGTATTTTCCAGGAGAGTTTCCAATATTTTTTTTTTTAGAAAAAGAAATCTAGGCTAAACTGGTGAAATTTCGCATTGTTATTTCGCATTGAGATATTTTCTGTAAGAAAATAGCGGTGCAGAAGAATTTCCTGGTCGCAAAATTCCAGGAGTCGTACAAACCCTGATATAATATCATGTATGTATTACTTATATGTATGTATTCTTATGTATGTATGTTTGTATTCAGACGTACGCTTGTTTGTATTGGAAAATTTCCGCAATCGGGTTTGTAAACAATTTCATAATTTAGCGAGCGTTGTTTGATGTGCTAATTTAACCATTTGGTGGCGGTCCCAATTAAAGAAGGTTACTCATTTTTTTAATTCACTGTAAGTGAATGTGCTGCAACTGAAATGCACAAGGACATTCTCTGTAACCTTCTAAATCGGTGCAATTCATTTTGAATTTTAAATTAAGAGAAATGAAAAGAAATCAAATACGGAAAATACGATTTCATTTATTAGCCACATGGTAACGATTTCAGTATTAACCGCATGGCTACGAATGATAATCAAAGAAATCGAAAAAAATATAATGTCATGTATGTATTACTTATATATATGTATCAGGGGCGTAGCTACCGTGGAGCAGTTGGAGCAAACTGCTCCAGGCGCACAAATCCTAAGGGCGCAAAATTAGAAAGAGCAAAATAAAAATTTGTAAAAATATTTGCATATTTTTTTTCAATATTAATCGGATATTATAGATAAATCTTGTTACAATCTTGTTGTTGCATATTACTATGTTATTTTACTTTGTTTAACCTCACTATTATGTTTTTACTACTGTGTCTTTGTGTGTTACTTTCTACTGTGTTTCACCTTAAATATTTCGATTTAAAACATGTTTTTATACACAGTTAAAAGAAATGGTTTCTATTCGCGAAGTTTTAATTGTAATCCGTACCATACTGCAGCCTGGAGTCCTGTACCTCTCCAACACCGTTTCAGCATACCTGATTTTTTTTTCTGAAACTTTTCCTTAGACAACAGTTGAAGATTTTCAAATCTTAAACTGAACAAAACTTATTTACAGGGCTGTCATTGGTCACTTTATTGGCTACCAACATTTTCAAACTATCTTCCTGGTACATTTATCTTGAAAATATTTTAGAAATTTATCCTTACTAGCTGACCCGCCCGGCGTTGCCCGGGCCCATAATAATATTCTTAAATGAATCTGAAATTTTTTTATCGCAGATCCGTACAGAGGGGGCAGCTGGAGACGGTGCAAATTACCAGGGCCCGACTCTTGTTCAGTTCAAAAGTTGTGTAAAGTCAAAGGTTAAGATTTTTAATTTTTATATGTTTCATACTTTAAACTTTTTTATTCTAAATTAACTGATGAATTTAGTTAAAATGTAATTATATTTTCAAAAATTTAATTTTTTTATTTAAAATCTTTATATGAAAAAGCAATTACAAATACAGCATAAAGTGTAATGCTGAAAAAGAAATAATAAAATTGTAAGCAAATATTACTATATAGATTTTTAAGAAAAGTACCATCCAGCAAATTTATTTTCTAATAGAATAAAGCCTGTTTATAACGGAATCCTGCAATAAACGAAAAAAAAAAAAAAAAGTTCCAGCTGCTGAGTCCGTCACTGCTGAGAAACCTATACTTACGATGTAACAGCAATATCTTAGCTATTTAGTTAATTTAAGATAAAAAATAAAAGTTTGACAAGTTGAAGAAAATCATTGACCATTTTACAAACAAAAAAAGAACCAACAACAAGAAAACGAAAAATTTGAAGTTTTGTTTTGTTTTGGGGAAACTAAACATCGGCATCAATTCAGATTACAAAATAATAAGAACCCGAGTTACGTATATTCCACATCGGTCCACGGTGACAAAATTTAGATGGGGAGGAGAAGGGAGTTGTTACGCGGCAAATTAAATTTTGTGCGTATTGTTTTTGAGATTTTGAAAATATGGCAAATCTGAAATGCAGAATTGATATGTCTTTTCCTTCAAAAAGAGAGAAAAATTCAGTGTTCCTTAAAACTGATTATCGCCTATACAAATTTACACCACATTTTCGAAAAGTATTTTTCAGCATTAAACCTTATTTAATTGCAGAATTTTAGGATTAAATAAGGCAAAACATGTTTTTCGGAAATAGTAATGTGAATTTGCTTAGACCGTAATCAGGCTCTGCCCACTACAATCCGATATCCATATGGAGTTACTCCACTAAACTTTCCGAACAGTTTATAGAAATACTGTGTGAGTTCAAAACAGTATAAAAATGAATAAAAATTAGATCCTAATTTTATACAAAGGTGAAACATTTTTACTGGTGATAAAGACCTCGTTTTAAAGAAAACGTGCACTTTCATTCATAAAGCTTAAACATTTTTCTAATGACATAATTTTCATTTCACCTGTGCTGAAATAAAGCCTATAAATTAAAAAAAAAAAAAAAAAAGGAAAAATAGGATTTTGCTAAATTACTGTAATTTCCGGCCTATAATCCGCATCGGCGTATAATCCGCAGCTGCAATTTTTAGCGCTTATAAAAAAATTTCAGCAAATAATCCGCGGATTATACACGTCGGACTTTACGAGAATTACTCATCGTTTTCAACATTCCAATGTACTACTAATAAACCACCTCCCTATTTATTTAGTTGCTCTATTTAAATGATAATTGTAATAAAATAACTGAAAAATAATAATAAAATAATTACAAGTTAAAAAATACAAATATTTTTTTTCATTGAATCTTATTTCTAAAACGTTGAATGTCTTGTGAATACAGATAATTCGGTAATATTTGCTATTTTTAAATCATCTTCCGCTTTTTAAATAACGTTCTGTTTAAATTCTGTAATGTTAAATAACAGGCTCTCTCTTAGACATTATTATAACTTTAAACGTGATATACCATCAAACTTTTTGGTTTTTAATATAAATTACAAGGACATAATTGTATTTTATGATCCTATCCATAGAGAGCAGCAGTAAAATTATGAAACTACGATACGATAATGATTCATTCGATTAATGTGTGATGGATTCCCATTGTTTGCATCATAATATCAATCATCGTAATCTGTAAAATTGCCGTAATTTTGGGAGGAGCTATTTCATAAATGATTGAGATTGCATTTTTTGAAAAGGATGAGATGAGAAACGTTTTGTTCTTCATAGAATCATATTGCCAAAAGGCTAAAAATAAAATAAAATCATAATCAGAAGCCACTCCCACTAGCACGGTCACGTCATATGTGAACCAATCACAAACAACTCCACGAACGGTCGATAGCAGACAATCGTTTGATAACTGTTTACATTTTTATTTTATGACTGCCGGTAGAAACTGGATGTCTGCCCTGAAATTCTGCTTAAAAAAAATTCAGCAGATAATCCGCACTTAAAAATTTTGAGGTTTTTTAACAGATAATCCGCGGATTATAGGCTGGAAATTACGGTAAGTGATATTCTGGTAGGCTCAGACTGGCCCGTCGGCCCTAAACCAGATAAAGTTGAGACCTCCCCCAGGTGAAGCTAATAGTTATAAAATTTGCTACAAGCATTAGATTTGAAAACTCTTAAATTATTTAATAATTTTTTTAAAAATTGCTTTTTTGAAGCATATTTTTATTAAGGATTTTTTTTCTCTTTGCAAAGTAGGAGAATTGTGTTTCAGAGGACTATCTAAATCTTTAAAAACATAATGTATATTCTGTAATTCTGTTCGTTACCAATGACGACATGATCTTCTCCAAGAATTTTCAGCCAAAGGTTCTTTCCTTCTCCTTCGATTGCTATGGTTTACAGAGCATTCTGCATAAGATGAAAATATGTCTTGCACAGAGCTTTAGACAGTTTACTGTATAAAAATCTATTTTAAAGATATTTGGCTTTAAAATCAAATATTTGCACGTTTCTTAATATTACAAGCAGCATTAAGACGTTTTAATTATCTTCCCGCTGCAAAAAAAAGTTTAAAACAGATTTAATTAATCATAACATTCGAATTTAGTACTAAAATTCTGAATACTTAGGATCCTACGCTAGTAATTATCAAGCTAATGTTAAACCAATGGCAGCGTTCTTTAAAAATTTCTCATTTACATTTCAAATTTTTTTTCGTAGCATATTGACGTCTTCGATTTTCTTTTTTTCTGTAAAGACGCTTTCAAGTTCGGATCCAGTTCCGAAATTGAAAGCATTTACAGAAAGAAAAACTGGAATGCTAATGGATATTGTTGGTTTCTACTAGCAAGGTGGTAAAATAATGAGTTTCTAAAATGTTGTGCTCTCCAAAAATTTCATAGTGACCGAGTCCAACCCTGCGTGCAGTAGCAGCTCTTCAAAGTTTCACATTCACTTTTTTACTAGAATATTGGTACATAAAATGTGATCTGTAAATCATAGGATTTTCTACGATTAAACAAGAAGAATTTTTTTTTTTTTTTTTTTCTCTGAAATTACTGGTAATTTCAGTGAGATTGTGAACCTCTTATCGAGCGTGGTGAAAAGTTGTTGTATGGATATAAGCTGAACGTGAGCAATAAAAATAATTTAATTGAGATACAAGAGAAAATGTTCATCAGTTATTGTCGCAGAATAGTTGATAAAAAGTTTAGATACCAAATCATGCGGCCACTCAAAACTTCGAAAATTAATGACAGATTTAGGGACAAATTTATAACGTTTCTGCCAACATCATCAAAAACACACCAAATCGTACTCTGGGAATCTGAAAACGCGAGTTAATTCTAGCATACACGCATACATATTGAATCTTTGTAAAAATTGCGAGAACTGATTCAGAGTATTTGAAGATGTAAAATATACCATTATTTTCATTTATTTTTATTGTGATTACTATGCTTTCCTATTTCCTTCCTTACGTTGTATGTTTATGGAATGTAAAAACCGGAATCTTGAGTGTAAGGGTGTCAATCAGGGTTCTCGTTTCGGATCGCCACTGCGCCAAAATGTTTTACAAGACGGGAAAACTAAAGATTGAAATGGCCAAATTAGTCCAGGGGAAATGTACCAAAAAAGAGGGTTACCTAGCAAAAGGTCGGGTAAAAGATTTTTTTTTTCTGAATTGTTTATAATGATGCAACATGGAAAAACCAAGTTTTCTAACAAAATTTCTTAAGGCTAAATTTTCTGTGGTCAAAAAACAAGAAAATTTTGGGATCTTTTTTGAGTTTTTTTTAAATATCTCGAGACTCGTTTCCGTAGCATGTTATTTGTCAATCACAATATTAAAGAGGATAAAATTCTCTACAACTTTCATATTTACAACTTTTTTATACACTCAATAGCAAGCACAGTACGCCATTTCAAAAATAGGACAATTTTTTCAATTTTCTTAAAAACAGTGAAAAACGCAGTTCAGCCCCGATTATTCAAATGTTTTCCATGGATTTAATCGTGTATGTCAACTTCTATATATTAGTAGTAGTAAATTATGTGTTTCAGGGCTAAAACTAGCCTTATTTGCACCCATGCCAAACATGGATTTTGCCCCCCACCCCTCTTAAAAAAAAAAAAAAAAAATTACCATGGGAATTTTAATAAATCTCTAATAGCCAGGTTTTGAAAATTTTAAGTGTGTAAGCATTAAATACGTAATGCTGAACTACGTAATCAGCTTTGCCAAGTATTGATTCATTAAAACCTTGAAATCGAAAGGAACCGAAATATATTCCACTTTAAACAGGTGTCCATCTTAGCAGGTATAATTGTTCATATTCTTTCTCTTGAAAAAATATATAATTTTCTTTAAAGACCGAATTCCGTATATACAGATTTCATTTTCAAAGATTTTACGGTAGTTGTTGTATTGAGGCGTTTGAAGTCACAGTTATATGAAATATAGGACTAAATTAGTCACACGAAGACATTCGCCAAGGTAATATTAAACCTATGGGAGCGTTCTTGACAAATATCTCGCTCGCATTTTTTTACTTTTAAATTTTTTTTTTTTTTTTTTTCATGGGATACCTGAGATCAATATCTAATGTTGTGCTTTTGTACTTTTTCGGGTTTGGTTGATTTCTTTATATATATATATATATATATATATTCGGACACTTTCATTTTCGGAAAACTGTTTGGAACCCGTTCTGAAATTTAAAGTATCCTGTTTGAGCTTTAAAGCAATTAATAGATAATCTTAAAGTTTTACATATTTTTGCTTATTTTGCATTATATAATCTCTTGTTATATTTATTGATATAAGTGGAAAAAAATTGACAATATATTTTAAAACTAGTGATCTCAAATATTTTATTAACAGAATTTATAAATTTTACCAGATATAAATGCATAACATTAGTTAGTGAAATAATCTGGTGTCATTTTTATTGTAGCTATTTTATAAGGTAAAAGTATTTCTTTCATAAAAGATATTTATCTTTTGAGTCCGCCCCTTTTATATGGAACTACAGTTCAATGTTTGCTATCTTTAAAACAGTAAAACACATGTTATCAATAATTGGTAAATAAAATATACCATTGTAGTGGGGAATAAAATATGCTTTTTGCAAATTTTCATACCTGGGTGATTTTCAAAAAAAGTCATGTTTTACTGTCCTTTCACATTTGCACAGAAAAATAGTTAAATATCATAATTTTAATTATTGCATTTTAACTATCATGTTTTTTAATAATAATTTACAGATATATTATTATTTATAAAAAATTTAAAAATAAGAAATATATTCCTTTGTAGTCAAAATATCATTACCGTAGGTTGTCCCAACAAGCAATTTATTAGGTAAAGATTTGACAAAGCTCTATTTAAAACAGATGGTTATAATTTTTTTATACATTTTTATTTATTAAGATACTAGTAATTAAAAAAAAAATATTTATTTTCATTAATTAAGCTTATCTATAATTCTTAATAATTTTTTTAAAACGGTGTCCCAAGAAAGAGTGTCATTGCCATGCTTCTGACAAAAAGTTCCTCCAGATTTTTTTAGAGGACAGCACATGCCTTTTTATCAAGGCAGAAGTACTTTTTTTAAAAGTCAACTTGTTATCAGGTTTAGGTGAATAGAGTAAATAGTTTTATAGTTTCAATAAAACAAGCAAAGACTTTGAATGTTCTGGTGAGTATTCTTTTGTAAGTCATTACCTTACCCAATTCTAATTGATAATTAAATGAACTTTTATTTCTTAATCTGCTTTCATTATATGAGAAATAGAAAATCGTTGTATGGGCCAGAAGATATAATGGCTGCCATTTATGCCTGGGGGAAAAATAAAAATATTTTGCTTAATTTGTCATTACCGTGCTCACTTATGTCATTATACCAAGTGCATTACAATTTAAAAATTACTTTTAAAATGTTAAATTAGTAATTTGGTCTCTGCTGATGCTTGTATATTAATGTTTATGAGGTAAGGTAATTTTATATACAAACAATTAAAACTTTCTGATTATTTCTAAAAATTTGATTTTGTTATTCCAAAACATGGACAGATTTTGGAAATGACCCGCCTATTCCATTGATACCTGGAAAAATACGTACGCATTATAAAAATTATAAAATTTATTAAAATTAAGCAAGAAATCTTTTTTAATTGAAACTATCGTGCCAATAAGTTACTATAGATTAAAAAATTCTTTTAAGCAATGCTTTGAAATTAACATTGTATACATTTAAAGTTACTGTCTAAATATGAAAATTGTCTCATTTATCTACACTCTGCCCTACTTTTAAAATTATATAAATTTATTGCATATAAAATGTCTGTTGAGATGAAAATAAAGACGTGAGTGTGCAAATAATACATAATTTACTGCTACCAATTTTTAGAAGTCGACATACACAATTAAATCTGTGGAGAAAATTTGAATAATCGCGGCAAAACTACGTTTTTCACGGTTTTTAAGAAAATTGAAAAAATTGTCCCGTTTTTGAAATAGCATACTGCGCTTGCTATTGAGTGTATAAAAAAGTTGTAAATATAAAAGTTGTAGAGAATTTTATCCTCTTTAATATTGTAATTGACAAATAATATGCTACGGCAACGAGTCTCGAGATATTTCCAAAAAATCCAAAAATGTCCCAAAATTTTGTTGTTTTTCGGCCACAGAAAGTTTAGCCTTAAGAAATTTTGTTAGAAAACTTGGTTTTTCCATGTTGGCATTATTATAAACAATTTAGAAAAAAAAAATCTTTTACCCGACCTTTTACAAGGTAAAATGTACATTTCCCTTGGACTAAATTGCAAGAGATTTTTTTGTTGTTTCGGCGACACTCTCAATGATGTTATTGTACGATTAGACCTTTTCCGAGTAACTCATTATTTGTGTTTTGATATTCTTATTATTTTACGACAAATCTATTACTTCCATTATTTGAATTTGGCTAGTTTTTCTTTAGCGATTAGACAAATTGCTCAGATTAGTCAAAAGCCAGTGAGAACCCGGGTGTCAACTTTTATCGTTGTTCATTGGCTAATTTTCTAAACCATTAGCTGTAGAAATATAGATCCAATAGTAAAAAAGTTTCAAAGTTATTCTTCCTCCTCTTAAAAGTAATTTATGTCAAACTAGTTATTTTTTAAAAGTTGTGAGGTTTACATTTTTATCCCGTTCCTGTGTTCTATACGTTAAATTTAGAAAAATTTGCTCTGTACTTTAACAGGTAAAATAATACATTCTTTTTTGTATGACCAAAACTTACCGAGTTATGTTACTTTGAATTTTGGATTTTCTGGCTCTAAAACCAGAAAAACGTATTTCATCCATATGCGAAAAGTAAAAAAAAAAAAACTTGACTGTTTTTTTTTTATTAGTATTCTACAATGCTTCGAAACCCTTGAAAAGAAAAGCAGATGTTATGGGTAGCAGATTGTACTGACCCATTTGCGCATTTAAAACAAAAATCCCGCCCTATCCGCAGAACTTACTCCGTACTTACAGAATAATTTATTTCATTGTTCGTTATTTATTTTTAATTATTTGTATTTAACTCGTTGTTGAAATACTTTGACTTTCAAATAAAAGTGAGACTTTAAATCAAATTAAAAATAGTATATAAATTTTAAACTTCAAAACAAAAATGCGCAGAACTTTTTCGAGTGACAATAGGGCGCACAAACTTTACTTGCTCCAGGGCGCTGAATATGTAGCTACGCCACTGATATGTATTCTTATATATATATATGGTTGTATTAAAATGTATATATGTTTGTATTGAGAAATTTTCGTAATCAGGTTTGTAGACGATTTCATAATTTAGTGAGCATTGTTTGATGCGCAAATTTAACTATTTGGCAGAGGTCCCAATGTCAGAAGGGGTCATTCCATGTCAAATCACCCAGGGCATGGCGCCCACCATCACCAATTTTGATAAAAATCAGTGAATTTGCAGAGTTTTTAATGCTGATTCGAAAAATGTCAATCACATTGAAATTGATCAAATGGTTTGTCAGATATGAGCTTTTAAATGTCTTGCCAAGATGGCCGATTTGCCGCCATTTTGAATGGCACATGTGACAACATAAAGGTCTATAACTTCTTTCAGGTTTAAGCTAGAACTTTCAAAATTTTTTAGTTCTGTTCAGAATAAAGTAAACTTTCATCTAAACAGACTACTTTTGTGCAATTTATTCCATTAAAATGCTGTCAGAAAATGACTTTTTGCCATTTTTTTAATTAAAAAAAGGTATAACTTCAATGGCCGATTTCCCCCATTGTTCCCCTTTCAATTTTCATCTAATTGCATAAATAGACAGCTCAAAGTGTGTTTTGATGCCTGATAAAAAAATTTTAATGGGCAGTTTGTAGGTTTTTTGTTTAAAGAAGAATTTTAATTTTACCGACTTCCATAAGTAACAGAAAGTACAAGATAATGCTCATATTTCTTTTATTACCAAAAGTATCATACATATTTACATCTAAAAGTTCAGTAGGGTTTTATCTTTCATAAACACAATATTTTTTTAATGTGGCTAAAAAGAAGGGGAATCCCTGCGGAATTATAAATAGGAATGCTAATAATGAATTCCTGCAAGACATAGAAGTATTTTCATGGCAAATTGAAATCTATTGCAAAGTTTCAGTAAATTTTAAATAAAAAAGAAATGATGGAAAAATTCTACAAATTGTCACATTTTATAGCAAAATCATACTTGTATATTATACAAAATGATAAAATTACAATTGTTAACTAAATACAATAAGTAAAAATTATCGTACTTCAAAATTATACAAAATAACATTTAGCACATACATGGTAAAAATACTATTAAAAATATATCTACATTCAAAATAAATATAATTAGTTAAAAAATTAACTCTGTTGTATTAATATTGCAGCTCAAAGTGTGTTTTGATACCTGTTAAAAAAAAAAAAAAAAAAAAATTAATAGGCGATTTAAAAATTTTAAATTTAGTTCAAAATTAAAAAAAAATTATATACTTTATTTCACTTTGGTTCATTTTTTAAATGTAAATAACATTAAAACTGTAATTATTGTTGAATTATAAATCGAAAATTGCTGCCCAAAATATGAAATTTCTAATTAATTGCTAAAATTATCCGATTGGGTTAATTTATTACCAGAACTTTCCAGAAGACAGAATTTTAATCAATAATATCACTTTGGTTTGCCAGAAGGGGTTTTTTCAACCAACCAGATAGATGTACTTACCAGAAAGAGATTTTCAACGAATCAGACTAAAGTTACTTCCCAGAAGATTTTTTCAACCAACCAGATTAAGCAGAATTTTACAACTTGTTATGCCAATCTGTTAAAAAAGATTAAAGTTTCTCTTTTGATCTTATAAATGATGCTGCTTTGTTGTATTAAGTTAGATGTTTTCTTATGGATAAACAAAAAATGTACAATATTAGTTTAAATATTAATAATCCAAATTGTGATTTAAATAATCCTCAAGCTATCCACCATCGCAATGAGTTATCCACCAAAAATAAAGAACTTCTTGCATTAAGATGCAATTTAGAAGATAGCGAAAACTCAAGAGCTCACAGAGAACATTTTCTGCATATGTAAATTCAGCAAAAGAAATGCATTTATTTAATCTTCATCCTAACAAGACCAAGAAAAGTATCTTTACATGTGATAAGTGTGGATCAAGCTAAGAATTACAGGCATAAGCTACATAATGATGCAATTCCTGGTAAGAAACTATGTTCAACCTGTAGGGAAAAAAGCAAGAGCTTTGCTGGAAGTATATGTGAAAGAACAGAAAGATTTGTGTTAGTCCATTGATTTTTCTGAAGAAATTACATCAAACATGGATCAGAAAGAAAAATATCACGTAAAGCTTAACGGAAGTTCACCACTAAGGTTATGTGCAATTTCTGCACACGGGAAAGTGTCTGCTGGAGAAAGAAAATTATAGCAAATGAAAATTGCCTTGCGAAAGAAGGTTGCTTGCACCCTTGATTTGGAAGAGAACATTCTTCCGTGTGAAAACAGTAGCTCTGATGAAGATAATGTGAGTCAAAAGAAAAGCTTCCGAATTCAAAAGATTAATGGAGATGGTGAAAGAAAAGTTTCCACAAATTTGTCCGAGAGAAAAAATTCAGTTAACTTTGATTCATGCGTCATGATGATCAAGAAAGAAAATATTTGAAACCTTTAGTGTAACTGAGTACCAAGTATAGACTTTATACTTGGGAAGACACTATAAAATCTGTGAAAGAGTTTCATGAAAATAATGAATTTTCATGTCTCATGCCTGGTCAGGGAGATACGGTCAGCATAAAAAAATGTTCAAAAAAGGTTTCTTCTTTGTAAATCTGTTAACTGTATATCCAATTTCGATTGAAATTTCCTACCAGTAATAAAACTGGGTTTTCAAAATTTGCTGACCTGCGATCTAAGCACTGCGTCTTAGTTGGAAGTTCTGGCACACATTCTGTCTGCATGTATACAATACATCAGAAAGTTCAGTTGCTTATTGCAGCAACAGGGATTGAAGAAAAATATGAAGATTTAATCCAGAAATTGGTTTGCAGTTCTAACAATACAAATTGTATGTTACATATATGCAGCAAATGTTCCAAGAAAGATGTTCTTGAAGATTTTTTTAAAGTTCAAATTTCCGGATTTTGATCCTGAAGATGCAATTGAACATAAACAGTGGGTATCAACTGACAGAGTACGATTAACATCACATACATCTACTCTGTATGATTTCATCCATCTTATTTTTAAAAAGATTGAAAAGCTCGTACCCCATACACACATATCTAAGTCCCAAAGCATTTATTTGAAAAAAAGATCTTACTAGTCATGAGGCTCTCATACAAATGGATTTTAGTGAGAACTTTTCTTTTGTATTGCAAGACGAAGCGCAACAACTTTGCACGCCTGGTTGCTGTACTTTACATACAGTTGCATTCTATGTAAAGCAAAAAAATGGAAGCAGCTTAAAAAGTGAAAGCCTTTGCATGCTTTCAGATGATATGGACCATGATGTACCAATGGTTTATCAGGCTCCAAAATTAATCATGCAGCATTTAAATAATAAGTATATCTTAGCTACAAATGTAGAATATTTTACTGATGGCTCTGCTGCCCAATATTAAAATTGAAAAACATTTTTGAACATGATTTTGGTGGAATAAAAGCAAAATGGAGCTTTTTTGCTACAAGTCATGGAAAATCTGCTTGCGATGGGGTAGGGTGTGTGTGGGGGGAATGTTAAAAAACTTGTGACAAAAGCAAGTCTGTAAAGGCATGATCAAATTGCAAATGTGGCTATGATGTATGAATACTGCAGACAAAACATTGATGGTATAACATTTTTTATCATCACAAAAAGTGGCATGTTAAAACTGTGCAGCAACATGTCTCATCGGATGCAACTTGCTACGACAATTCCTGGAACATGCAGTATGCATTATTATGGATCTACAGAAAACTTATGAGTGGAAAAAGAATAAATACTGATGAAAATTTTTCTGTTTGTTCATCTTTTGATAGCAATATTAAAGAGACTTTGGATATTCCATCGCTTAAAAGTTATGTAGCATGTATGTATGAATGGGATTGGTACATAAGCTTAGTGTCAAAAGTCCACAAAAAAGAAGGAGATGCAACTGTTAAATTCATGCATCCACAATGGCCCATCACCTTCATATTATTGGACAGAAAATGACAGTTGTATTGTGTCTTTCAGTCATATCCTTTGTGCATGTGACATCAATACTACAAATGGTAGAATATATAAACTTGGTGATGCATCCAGTGCTTTAATAAGCACCTAGTGGGCAAAACATAAAATTAGAATGAAATAAGATCGAAATATAAAGAGAACAAACTTTATTAATTATCTTTATTTTTAATTGTTATTGATGTAGATATATTTTCAATAGCATTTTTACTGTGTATGTGCTAAATGTTATTTTGTATAATTTTAAAGTACGATAATATTTACTTAATGTATTTTTTAAAATTATATTTTGCATTATATACAAGTATGATTTTGCTATAAAATGTGACTATTTGTAGAATTTTTCCCATTATTTCTTTTATACTTATAATTTACTAGAGCTTTGCAATAGATTTCAATTTGTTAGGAAAATACTTCTATGTCTTGCAGGAATTCATTATTAGCATTCCTATTTATTCCTGTGGGATTCCCCTTCTTTATAGCCACATTAAAAAATATGTATATGTTTATGTAAGACTAGCAAACCCCGCGGCTTTGCTCGCGTAATATTTTAAATATGCCAAGTGATATTTATATGTCTAATTTTTTATTAAAAGAAATTATATTTTAGGAATAATTCAAAAATTACTATTTAAAATACAGTTTGACTAAACTTCATTATTACACTGCATTAGGCAGAAATGAGACTTAAATTAATAAAAAGAACTAAAACTAAATAAATGATAATTTAGAAAATATTTTGAAACTTTTACGCTCCATTAATACGCTCATTTCAGTATTCATTTGAAGTTTTGAATTATTTAGAAACCATCTTCTTACATCTTAAAATTAACCATCATGTCAAATTCCAAGTCCTACCACCTCTCTTAACATAAAGGGCTATGTTGAAATAGGAACTGTCATTATTAATTTGTCAACATTAATTTTTAAATCGGTTTGTTATTTCCTAATATTCCACAGAAACGTAATTTAGAAAGCTTTTAAAGGCCTTTTTTAGAACGTTTGTTGTTCCTGTGAATCCTGGTGGTAGAATCATTGGCATAAAATATAGCCTGTGTAGGATCAGAGACTGTTACCACTGATTTGCAACTATTACTTTTATAATCTGTTTATTTTCCCTGAAATTGCATAGAAATCGTAATTTAGGACTTTTTTAGAACGCTTTTCATTCCTCCTCTTCGCTTTACCCCTTTTTAGTTCGAATTTATTTTCGACAGTCCTTCGAGGGCATTTATATTTTATAAGTAACTACCATGCCATATTTAAAGTTTCTTCTTTGTTAGCCTCTTCAGTATCACATCGCAACTTAGAAAGTTTTTTGCTTCTGTAACTCTCTAGTGGTAGTGGCATAGACATAAAATATAGCTTATGTTTGAGCAGGCTCTATCACCAACAATTCGTCACCATTATTTTTTAAATCGGCTTAGTATTTGTTAAGATTGCTCAAAAATTGTAATTTAGAACGTTTTTAGAACGGTTTTCGCTCACTTCATCCTTTTAAATTCGGAATTTTATTTCGACTGGTCTTAGAAAGCAGTTGCATCTTATAAGTAAATACTATGCCATATTTCAAAATGTTTGACCCCTGAGTTGTGCAAAAAACGCAAATTAGAACATGTTTTGCTCTTGCAACCCCCAGATGGTAGTGACAGCAACATAAAATACAGCCTTTGTTGGAGCAGGGACTGACACCATCAATTTGCAACCATTACTTTTGAAATAGGTTTGGTATTTCCTAAGATTGAGTAGAAATCGCAATTTAGAAAGTTTTAGACCGCTTTTCGGCCATTTTCACCCCTTTTAAATTTCCAATTGTTTCGAAACTGTTCTTAAAGATAATTTATATCTAATAAATATGTACCTTGCTAATTTCAAGTTGCTAGCCCCTACCGATCACAAAAATCAAAATTTAGAATGTTTTTTTGATCCTGCAACCTCCAGGTGATACTGACACCGACATGAAATAGCGTCTATGTTAGCGGCTGTCAGCATCAATTTCCTACCATTGCTTTTGAAATCCGTTTGATTCTTCCTGAGATGGCTCACAAATCGTCATTTAGAACGTTTTTCGCGCATATTCACCCCTTTTAAATTTCAAATTTTTAAAGAAATGTTCTTAGAGATCATATATGTCTAATAAATATATACCATGCAAAATTTCATGAATCTAGGTCCTCCCATAATTCAAAAATCGCATTTTTAGAACATTTTTTGGTCCTGCATTTCCTCTGGGGTGGTGGAAATAGACAAAAATATAGCCTATCTTGGAGCAAGTGCTGTCACCATCATTTTTATACCATTATATTTGAAATCGGTTCAGTACTTCCTGAGATTACATAGAAATCTCAATTTAGAAAGTTTTTTACAATGCTTTTCGCGCATTTTCACCCCTTTTAAATTTCGATTTTTTTAGGAAATGTTCTTAGAGATCATTAATATCTCATAAGTAACAACCATTCCAAATTTCATGATTCTAGGCTAGGGACGGCAAACTTATGGCACGCCTGCCAAAAGTGGCACGCGAAAGAATAATTTTGCATGGTGTTGCTTGTGGTTCTAATTCAGTATACGGTAATATTGCATAAAAGACACGAACTTATGATGAAAATATGATTACTAAAGAAAATCTGATCTTTTTCTATATTCGATTAATTAGAAATTAAAGAATTTTAATTGCTGCTTTTTAAAATACCGTAAATAACCGCATATAGATAGACAAAATACCAATAGTAAAATTGCAGCAATTTGGAAATTAATTTCGAAGCTATTCAAAGATAATGGCGTTTGCCCTCTTAATATTTTTTTTCCTTATATTTATGTCCGCAAGGTCATTATTTTCGCAAATCAATTATACGAAAAAACCAATAAAAAAAGCATCTGTCAGATAAATCCAGTTCAGTTTGCATTCTGTTGAAATTAACTAATAAGTATAAATTTGAAATTAATTATTTTTCATGTAAGATGCAATAACAAAACTAATCACATAAATTTTTTAATTAATTTCTAAAATATATTTGTTTTTACGATCACTACAATGTAATACCTACATGAATGTTGCAAATGTTTTAAAAATCTTAATGTGTAACTTTTATTCATGATTTTTCAATCCACTAAACTTTTTCATCAGTTGCACGTCAAGTTCATATAATTTTATATATTTATTTATTTTTTTTTTTTGGGGGGGGGGGGGGGGGGAATGGCACGCGGTTATAAAAAGGTTCGTCAACTACGCACTTCAGTAACGCAAAAATCGCATTTTTAGATCGTTTTTTGCTCCTGCACCCCCGTTGAGGTAGTGGCATCGACATAAAATATAGCCTATCTTGGAGCAAGGGTTGTCACCATCATTTTGACACCATTATTTTTTAAATCGGTTTGGTACTTCCTGAGATTGTGTAGAAATCCTCATTTAGAACGCTTTTCGCGCATTTTCATCCCGTTTAAATTTCGAATTTTTTAAGAGCTGCTCTTAGAAATCCTTTATATCTAATAAGTAATAATTATTTCAAATTTCATATTTCTAGGCCCTTCAGTAACGTATAAATCGCATTTTTAGAAAGTTTTTTGCTCCTGCACCTCCTTTCGGGTAGTGGCACCGACATAAAACATAGCCTATGTTAGAGCAAGGGTTGTCATCATTATTTTGACACCATTATTTTTTAAATCGGTTTGGTATTTACTGAGATTGTGCAGAAACCACCATTTAGAATGTTTTTTAGAACGCTTTTCACGCATTTTCACCCCTTTTAAATTTCACATTTTTTAAGAACTGTTCTTAGAAATCCTTTATATCTAATAAGTAACTAATATTCCAAATTTCATGATTCTAGGCCCTTCAGTAACGCAAAAATCGCATTTTGGAACGTTTTTTGCTCCTGCACCCCCTTTTGGCCAGTGGCACGGATATAAGATATAGCCTATGTTCTAAGTTGGCCATCATTTTGATACCATTACTTTTGGAATCGGTTCGGTAGTTTCAGAGCTTACCTCCGACAAATAAACAATTTTTTCCTCTTTATAATAGGAGTATAGATAAAGCCTTATGAAACTTTTGTGTGTAAATATGTATGATATTTCTGGTAATAAAAGAAATATCAACATTATCTTGTACTTTCCGTTACTCATAGAAGGTCAGTAAAATAGAAATTTTCTTTAAACAAAACACCTGCGAACTGCCCATTAAAATTTTCTTATCAGGCATCAAAACACACTTTGAGCTGCCTATTTATGCAATTAGATGAAAATTGAAGGGGGAACAATGGGGGAAATCAGCCATTAAAGTTATGCCTTTTTTTAATTTAAAAAATGACAAAAAGTCATTTTCTGACAGCATTTTAATGGAATAAGCTGCCAAAAAATCAGTTTAAATGAAAGTATACTTTATTCTGAACATAACAAAAAAAATTTGAAAGTTCTAGCTTAAACCTGAAAGAAGTTATAGACCTTTACGTTGTCACATGTGCTATTCAAAATGGCGGCAAATCGGCCATCTTGGAAGACATTTAAAAGCTCATAACTCACAAACATTTTGACCAATTTCAATATAATTGACATTTTTGGAATCAGCATTAAAAATTCTACAAATACACCAAAGTTTATCAAAATTGAAGGTGGTGGGTGTCATTTTTAGAAAATTGTGGGTGATTTGACATGGAATGACCCGAAGGTTATTAATTTTTCTTTTTAATTCACTGTAAGTGAATGTGCTGGAACTGAAATGCAAGTGAATATTTTCCGTAACCTACCAAATCGATGCAATTCACTTTGAATTTTAAATTAAGAGAAATAAAAAGAAATCGAATACGGAGAATACGATTTTGGATGTTAGTTGCATGATAACAGATTCACTACTAACCAGATGGCAACGAATGATTATAAAAGAAGTCGAGAAAAATATAATGTTATGTATGTATTCTTATGTATGTTTTTATTCAGAGGTATGTATGTTTGTATTAGGAAATTTCCGTAATCGGGTTGGTAGAAAATTTTTATAATTTAATGAGTGCTGTTTTATGCGCAAATATAACAATTTGGTAGTGGTCCCAATTACAGAAGGTTACTCTTTTTTTTTTTTTTAATTCACCGTAAGTGAATTTGTTGCAACTGAAATGTGAGACATTCTGAAGTGAATGGGATAAGAATTTTTTGCCTAGATGTACACTTGAAAACAGAAGTATGTAGATAACAAAATAAAAAAGTCCTAAAAGCGAAAAGAAAAGGTAGCTTACTTATTTCTTAATTTTAAGATTTTAGCTAATTTTACGGTAAAACACTAAGCTAAAATGCGAAGAACCCAATTAGAGAAGAATCATGAGTGCTCAATTTCAGTGGAAATTTTGCTAAATTTGGCAGCTACAGCCAAATTCGCTGCATTTATATCAACATATTTTTGGTCACCAAATTTGGTGAAATTTCAAGAAATATCTCCAAGCTTGGCGAAAATTTTGACGTTAATGTATATGACTATATAGTTTTATGCTTATAATTGGAAAATGGATACAACAATGAAAGATAATTCGTGAGAAATCAACTTCACTAAAAGTCATAAATCACTCTCTTTTTTTTTTAACCTGTTGCCTTAGATGTATTGTACATTTTAAGAAATGTACATAATTTTATATGTGTAACATTATACACTAAAGTTTCGAAAATGCCGATTAAAAGAAAGCAATTCAGATGAAAAGAGTTATTCAGCGTAATTCTATGCGGAAAAATTACATAAAAATAACCCAGCTGCCTACGAGTAATTGCACGAATAACGATATAACAATAACTCAGATGAACAAAAGTATCAAGTTTGATAAAGGAGTATAGCAGATTACCCATGTGTGCGTGTTACATACGTGTTACAAACCTTTCCCTTGTACCATAATACCATATTAATTAAGTCTGGGCTATGCCAGACATGCAAGTCTTTGAAGGGGCTTTGAAGTTTTCTGCCGTTAGCTCGATGAATCCAGTTCCAATTTTTGATTGTCTCAAAAATCAGAGCTACATTAAACAAATCAAAATCACTCAAATACATCCGGTGGTTATTCTTTCTCTTTACCGTAGACTCTTATTCAATGAATTCTCTTTACTTTTAACATTTCGGAATTATTTTAAAGACCAACAAATCACGCTGCATGAAAATTTTGATAATTCTGACATCAGATTTACAGATGAGCAGCAGAAAATACTTTAGTTATGCACAGAACAGCTTTCGTCATTGCAAACAAAAGTTACAATTTTCCCTAAGTCAACTTTTATTATTGGAAAAGCAAGAGCTTGCAAAAGTAGGATAATCAAAGAAATTAGTAAAACAATCACAGAGCAGTTAGGATCAGAAGCTGTCATTCTTTTGGCGCTAATAGGTACTGCTGCGCTTAATGTCGAAGGAAAGTTAATTCACTCAGTGCTTAAAAATGCACCGTGTTTTAAATAGTTTGCTGATTTAAAAAGTCAGGCAGAAAAAAAATCTACAGCTCGGCATGGATACAGTATTATTTATCCTTATTGACAAATTTTCAACTGTCGTGTTATGTCTGAACTTAAACAAAGATGTCGCAAAGGTACTTTGTTTAAATCCTTGGAGGTATTAGGTAGTTACATTGCGTAAAAGACATCTCTCTATATAAGAGACATTCTATAAAAGACATTTTGACTCTTCGCAGACAAAAAATGCTTAGAACTTTTGAAAATTGCTTCACATTAACAAACTCATTGAGACAAAATGACGACCAGCAAAGACAGTTTCGAAGGACTCTATATTCGCTTTGCATGGGTCAAATTTCAGACTATTCTCATCCCTTATTCAACGGTGGAAAGCTACACTGCTTCCGGCTCAACTTGAATGATTTCAAGATGCTATATGTCTTTTTTCAAAAAACAAGCAAGTGAAAGAGCATAATCAAGAAGTACTTCTTAAATCAAAGTGGTCAATGACAAGAATGTTAGCAGACTACAATAATTAAAAGTAAGATGTAGTGATGTAAGATCATGTGTTTGGACTTGAGGCTAGACTTTTTCAGCAGTTGGATGCAGAGTTATGTTACATACTTACATATTTTATATGTGTAACTTTATACACTAAAGTTTCGAAAATACTGATTAAAAGAAAGCAATTCAGATGAGAGTTATTCAGCGTAATTATTACGTAATTCAGCGTAATTAAGGAACATCTGGGAAAAAAAAAAGTTTTGTATTGTATCCATTCTTTAAATCTGTAAGCTTGATTTGTCAAGTCAACTGGAGTAACCCTAGCTATGTAGAATAACTTTAATTGATAAACTAAGCGGGATGGGTTAAGATAGAAAACATTTATTCGCGGATACAAGATCTGACCATCATTCATACATGGTGGCTAGCAACACCGATCTCCTGATCACAGCCAGATAACATTTCGCCAGATCTAGTGCATATCAGAACAGATACAACCTTCTCTTCCTTCTTAAAGCTAACAGAAAACATTTAAGTTCTTCAGACATGCACAGTTCAAATAATACAATTACAGTCCTTGACATAGTTCAAAATGATAACAGTTCTAATGTCTAATATTGCAGACATGCAGGTTTTGCCTTTGGACAAGTAGAACACCTAAGAAGTAGAGTTCCTGAATTCTGCAACACTAATGGAGGCGAAAGTGCCGGAAGGTTTGCCTGAGAACTGTCGTCTATGTCTAGGACACTTACCTGCGTAGACAGTAGTAGAGGTAGTGGAGTATTTGTCACCTGATCAGCCAGTAAATCCACTGCAAAATTAGGTTGCTCCGGAGCAGGTGCTGACACAACTGGATCTGGAGGAAAAGGGGCTGATGCATCGGGAGTTGGAGGAATTTCATGAACACTGTCCCCTCCTGTCTGTAGTGGACTTGGTCAATGTGCCGTATCCAAACACCCCAAGTCGTCTTGACTTTGCACGTGGTATTTCCCATTAGACATATGACACTTCCAGGAACCTAAGGTGGGTCCCGGCTAAAGGAGCGCACCCAAACTGGAGTGCCTCCGGAGAATTTGTTTCTCCTTTCTCAGTTGTTTGAGTTTCAGCACTACAGACGAGATCCAAATGCATGCGAAGAGGGCGTCCAAACATTGCAAGAGATATACCCGTTGTCCATGATGGGGTGTTTGGGAAATCTCTCCATGAAAGTTCCTCCTTTAACTTTCTTCAATGCAGTTTTCACTGTATGTAAACCGTTTGAATTTGGATGGTACGGTGCAGTTTTTATGGGTGTAATGCCATTTTCTGCAAGAATAAGTGAATTCAACACTACGGGTCCCTGGTCCGTTATCACTCACTAAACTTTCTGGTAACAAACTTCATTAAAGTTGACACTTCAAGTTTGCTGCAAGTCAAGATCAAGCATTCAAGTTTACACTTGACCCACTTCCTTTTGGCTGGTTATCACAAACGTGATATGTGCTTGCTATGACAAGTTTAGCACAAGAGTGTTGGCTCGACAAATATAGCTTGATGCAAGCTTTTTGTGCTATCTGGGTAATGTAAAACTGTCTTTTCATGTGGTTGTTTATCTTTTAAAAAATGTAACATACAGTGATAGTTTTATTTTTACAGCAGATAAAATTAATAATATATTTATGGAAACCTAATGAATTATTCTGTGACCCTCCAAAACAAGTGTTAGCAGGCGTCCCACGTAAATCCGGACACCCAATGCTCTAGACACCAGTACTTGAAAGTAATTTTCTTCGTCTGCAAATAAAGATGACAAAATAAACAGTAAGAAATGAGTGGTGAACCCTGATTTACACCTGGTAACACTACCTGCGTGGGTTGTAGGCACAGATTGGGAATCACTGAGGAAGGCGAAATTTTCAGTCCCGAGTTATCAAACAAATTATAGAAGCTGTAGGATTTAAAAGCTTGATAAAAACAAGCACTTTTCAAGCAAAACAGTGTTGATGAATGTGGAGTAGACTAACTCAGAGAAGTAGGTATTTTTAAGTTAGCAAGTGATACATTGGCAACCATCATTCATTTATTTTAAAATGTAAATATTTCATTTAAAATGCATAAACTTTCATTTAAATTGCATACATTTAAAATACATGTTTTTCTCTCATTTTATTTAAAATACAAAAGAAGATAACAATAAATAAAACATTTTAATTCAACATCAAAGCATTGTACCTAATTGGCACATGCAAAAAATAAAATCTGTCATTGGCAAGATTTGGTTAACATAAAAGTAGAGAGACTGATGTGGAATGACAGGCATTACACTCACTCGGAAAGATTGGGGGCAGGTAAAAAGGAATTTTGTAGTAGATAAAAATAATTTTTGTAGCAGGTATAAATCAACTTTTCTAGCAAGAACAAGTACAGTGAAATATGTTTAACACGAAACTGTGGGGACCGAAAATTTCTTTCTTGTTAAAAGATTCTTAACAAAAGAACAACACTCACAAATATTTTCGGCGGCGTCAAATTTTATTTCAATTTCCTGTTAAACTGCAAGGAAATTGCATCCGTTAGGATAAAAAGCAAGTAAAAAAATATTGTTTTGGGGGAAAAAAATCAGATATCTTTTTCGTGAAGTGTCTTTTTCAATATTCTGAGATCTAGCTTTTTTGAACCAAATAAGCAAAGCTGTCTCTAAATCTTCATGCTTAGCAGTTCTCATACATTTTTCTCTCTGGCACTCAAACATTATTTACTGCGTAAGAGCAAGCTCAGACATTACTAAAACATTACATACTGTGCTCAAACATTAACGTAATTAGGGATGCACCGAATAGTGATTTTGGCCGAATACCGAATATTCGGCTAGCTGAATAGTAACTGCTAGGCCGAATACCGAATATTCGGCCTGCCAAATAGTAACTGTTCGGCTAAATGCCGAATATTCAGCTTGTCGAATACTTTTATATTTCAAAGTTTAAAGGCATTAAAATGTTAAATTTTAAAACAATTTCACATAATATTTAAAACAGAAACTTTTATTCTAATAAACAAGAGCTTTTTTCAAGTAAACTTTATGCTGAAAAAAAATCTGCTTTGAGTTATTTAAGAAGAGGATAGTTATAAAAATTTTTAAATTAATAAAATTTTAAATTTCATGGCTTTTTCTGAGAATTAAAACAAATGAATAAAATTTTCTTAAATTCTAAAAGAAACATTTTAAAATCAAAGAGAAATTGTGAAAAAATTGGAAGAAAAATTGTACTGGATCCTATATTATTTGTTTGTCAGGAAGAGACTAAAGTAAAAATAAATAAATAATACAATCTATTCAAATTTTATATGATGGCAACTCAGCAAGAATAACTGTTCTACTCCCTTTAATTAAGCAAGGAAGTTTTTAAATGCATCCTAGATTGGTGTCTGGAGTGGGCAATTATTTTCAGAAGTTGTAAACGTTGTTCTTAAAATCTTAGCAAGAAACAGATTATTTACTGGACACTGTTCAGGAACTTGCATTTTCACATAATTAATTCCTATGAAAATCCTCGTGATTGGTTAATTTTCTTAAATAATACTTAACAAACAGCAAATAAATAATGTAAAAACATTATCTTTTATTTAAATATGATTCTGATTATAAGTTGACTACTAAACATAGAAGTTGTATAAGGTTTTTAAAAATATGTTTTAAAAGTTTTTTTAAGTATTCGGTTTGGCCGAATAGTTTGATATTCGGCATGCTGAATAGTTTGCTATTCGGCATACCGAATAGTTTGATATTTGGCCAAGTCGAATATTCGGTAACATGGCCGAATACCAAATAGATACCGAATATTCGGTGCATCCCTAAACGTAACAGGATCCTCGTTTTTACTTTCTTCTATCTTTACAAGAAGAAAGTATTGGATTCATGAAAATTTTCGAATTCCGGTTTTCAACGGATTTACACGTTTTAGGGGTCAGATAATCCGAAAAACATGTTTTTACAAAATGTCTGTCTGGACAAACTTGAGTCTGTCTGTGTGTGTGTGACACAAATTTTGTGGGCGCTCTATCTCAAGAACTAATGCACGGATTTTCATGAAATTTGAGATTCAGTGAGTCCTTGATATGACTTGATGCTGATTACGTGTTAGTGTAAACCGCTCAACAGATTGCGTTGCTGTGCTGCATTTTGCACGATTCCCACAATAGCTCTATCTCAAAAACTAATGCACAAATTTTCATCTAACTTCAGATTTAGTTAGATGTTAACACAAGTTGTTGCTCATTAGGTTTTGGTGTTAATCATCCAATAGGTGGCGCTGTTATGCTGGAATTTTCATGATTTTTGCAATAACTATCTCAAAAACTAATGCACTTATTTTCCCCAAATTTCAGATTCAGTTAGACTTTGACATAAGTGGTTGCTTGGTGGTTTTGATGTAACATAGGTTTTGGTGTAAAGCAACCAATAGCTGGCGCTGCTAGGCTGAATTTTGCTGGATTTACACGATTTCAGAGATAGCCATATCTCAAGAACTAATGCACGGATTTTCATATTTTTAGAATCCTCATGATGAGCATAGATTGCCGTTTAATTTTGGCAGTGGGATAGCGAATTTTAAAGTATTAACATGTATGAGATAGAAGAAAGTTTTGGGATTGGTACATCCGACTAGTTTATTATTGTTGATAAAGTAGAATTGGCAATGCCAAACTCTTTTCAGATTTCTGTTTTCGTCCTTCTGTTTCATCCACTGCATTAAGCAGCTTCAGCTTCATTTGAAGCGAAACAGCAGTTTGTTTTTGCACTGATTTCTCAGCCATTGTGCTCATAAAACATAATTTACAAAAAACACAAAATCCACTGCTTTTCACCCAAAATTCAGTGGTTTTAAGACAAAATTCATCCATTTCAATTGAAACTAACTAGATCGAAAGCGAATTTTTTACGTGTTAAACGATTTTTGTTTTGTGTTAAAAAAAGAAAAATGTATTAAATTGCATAGTGTACTGTCTGGACTGCTCTATCATTTCGTGTTAACAGATTTTTCATGTTAAGCGTTTTCATGTTAAACATATTTCACTCTATGTATCATTTTGAAGTAGTTTATGAGCCTCAAAAATCCAGTTTTGGAAAGAAATTATGCAACGTAGCAACAAAGAGTGACTTATATTTTTTACCCCCTCAAACTCTTAGAATTATGAGACTTTTTGTTTTCTAAAACTCCATGCTATACAAAAACATCTCTACTAGAAACAGGAACTCCATTTTAAGCACACTTTTCTCACACTGCATTTTGTTTCCTCATTGAAAACGGAAGGGTGCAAAAATAGGGCACACGATCCAATGCCATCATTCAACACCAATGTCTAACGGAAATGAAGTTGGATGACATTTTGTGTGTGTGTGTGCACTTGCTTTTGAGGTGAGAGTGACCCCACAAAATGACATTTTCAAAAATAGTGCCCACACTATGTAAAAGCCATCCAAAGACAGACGTTCTTATGGAGAGTAAAAAAATGAAAATAAAATGTTCTAACTACTTTCTACCTTCAGAGCGACCACATGGAGTGAAGGTGCGTCCAGTGACCCCATTTTAAATTCATGTTGATACATAATGGCTTTATTTCAAATCTGAATGACTTTAAAGAGGTATTTGTTAAATGCCTCTCTACTTTCCATACTGAAATGGGCTTTAACAACCGACATCACTCTTGCCGAAACTCATAAAACAGAAACAATCAGTCATAGAGGAGGCATTCAGAAGGCAATCCGACTGACTCACTCCATTTTAATGCGGCATTTTTTAAAACAAAGGAACATTGAAAATTTTCTATCTATTTACACAACGACTATAATTGTATACAACGCGTAATAGTTGAAATATGCCAAGTGATATTAGCATGACTATTTTTTATTAGAAGAAGACTTTTTGGAATAATTCAAAAATTACAAATTAAGCCACAGTTTGGCTAAACTTCATTATAAAAGTGCAATAGACAGAAAGGAGATTTTAAGTAATAAGAAGAACTAAAGCTAATTACAAATAAATGATAATTTAGAAAGTATTTTGATACTTTTATGCTCATTTCAGTATTCCTTTGAAGTTTTGAATTTTTTAGAAACCATCTTCACACATTTACACCTTAAAATTAACCATCATCTCAAATTCCAAGTTTCTTGTCCAACAGTCTAACACATCTCTGGTGTTAGTGGCACCAACATAAAATGCCGAAGCAGAGTTGAAATAGAATGTCTCGAAAAATGTTGAAACAGAGACTGTCACCATTAATTTGCCAACAATATTAACCTTGAAAGCGGTTGGTATTTCCTAATATTTTATAGAAAACGGAATTTAGATATTTTTAAAGGCTTTCTTGTTGTTCCTTCCAACCAGGTGGTAGTGACACTGGCATATAGCCCGTATAGGATCAGGGACTATCACTCTTCATTCGCAACCAATAACTTCTGTAATCGGTTTATTATTTCCTGAGATTCCATAGAAATCGTAATTTAGGACTCTTTTAGAATGCTTTTTGATTCTTCCCTTCGCTTCACCCCCTTTTAATTTTTTATTTATTTTCGGCTGTTCTTAGACGACATTTATATTTTATAAGTAAATACTATATTTAAAGTTTACCATGCCAAATTTCAAGTTGCTAGCCCCGTCAGTATCACAAAAATCACAATTCTGAACGTTTTTTTAAATGCAACCGCAAGGTGGTAGTGACGTCGATATGAAGTAGATTCTATATTGAAGCAAGGGCTGTCATCAATTTCCAAACATTACTTTTGAAATCAGTTGGGTACTTCCTGAGACAGCATAGAAATCGCCATTTAGAACATGTTTTAGAACTCTTTTCGCGCATTTTCACCCCTTTTAAATTTCAAATTTTTTAAGAAAGGTTCTTAGAGATCATTTGTATCTTATAAGTAACTACCATTCGAAATTTCATGATCCTAGGTCCTTCAGTAACACAAAAATCGCATTTTCTAGCATTTTTTTTGCTTCTGCACCCCTTTGAGGGTAATGGCACCGACATAAAATGTAGCCTATGTTGGAGAAAGGGTTATCACCATCATTTTGACACCAATATTTTTTAAAGCGGTTTGGTACGTCTTGAGATCGCGTAAAAATCGCCATTTAGAACACTTTTTAGAATGCTTTTTGCACATTTTCACCCCTTTTAAATTTCGAATTTTTTTTAAGAAATGTTCTTAGAAATCATTTATATCTAATAAGTAACTACCATGCCAAATTCCATGTATCTGGGCCCTTCAGTAACACAAAAATAGCAATTTCGAACGTTTCTTTTTTTTTTGCACATGCACCCCCTTTATGGGTAGTGGCCTATGTTTGAGCATGGGTTGTCACCATCATCTTGACACCATTATTTTTTAAATCTGTTTGGTACTTCTTGAGATTGAGTAAAAATTGCCATTTAGAACGTTTTTTACAACTCTTTTCGCTCATTTTCACCCCTTTTTTATTTTGATTTTTTAAAGAAATGTCCTTAGAGATCATTAGTGTCTTATAAGTAACTACCATTCCAGATTTCATGTTTCTAGGCCCTTCAGTAACACAAAAATCGTATTTTCAGAACGTTTTTTGCTCCTGCACCCCCTTTTGGCCAGTGGCACAGACATAAGATATAGCCTATGTTCTAAGTTTGACAAACACCATCATTTTGATACCATTATTTTTGGAATCGGTTCGGTAGTTCCAGAGCTTACCTCCTACAAATAAACAATTTTTACCTCTTTATAGTATTACTAGCTAACACCGCGGCTTTGCTCGCGTAATACTTGAAATATGCCAAGTGATATTTATATGTCTAATTTTTATCAAAAGGTACTAACTAAATTTTTATTTTATTAAAAGGTAATATTTTATTTTATTAAAAGGTACTTATTACTTTTAGGAATAATTCGAAAATTACTATTTAAAACACAGTTTGACTAAACATCATTATTACACTGTATTAGGCAGAAATGAGACTTAAATTAATAAAATGAAATAAAACTAAATAAATGATAATTTAGAAAATATTTTGAAACTTTTATGCTCAATTAATACGCTCATTTCAGTATTCATTTGAAGTTTTGAATTTTTTAGAAACCATCTTCTTACATCTTAAAATTAAACATCATGTCGAATTCCAAGTCCTACCACCTCTCTCAACATAAAGGGCTATGTTGAAACAGGAACTGTCACCATTAATTTGCCAACATTAATTTTGAAATCTGTTTGTTATTTCCTAATATTCCACAGAAAAATAAATTAAAAAGCTTTTAAAACCCTTTTTAGAACGTTTGTTGTTCCTGTGAACCCCAGGTGCTAGAATCATCGGCCTGTGTAGGATCAGAGACTGTTAACATTGATTCGCAACTATTACTTTTATAATCGGTTTATATTCCCTGAAATTGCATAGATATCGTAATTTAGGACTTTTTACTACTTTAACTACCATGTCATATTTAAAGTTTCTAGCCTTTTCAGTATCACAGAAATCGCAATTTAGAAAGTTTTTAGCTCCTGCAACCCTCTGGTGGTAGTGGAACAGACATAAAATATACCTTATGTTTGAGCAGGTTCTATCACCAAAATTTGTCATCATTATTTTTTTAATCGGTTTGGTAATTTATAAGTTTGCTTAAAAATTGTAATTTATAACGCTTTTCACTCACTTTATTTTTTTAAAATTTGGAATTTACTTTCGACTGTTTTTGGAAAGCAGTTGCATCTTGTAAGTAAATACCATGCCATACTTCAAAGTGTTAGAGCCCTCAGTTGTGCAAAAAACGCAAATTAGAACATGTTTTGCTTTTGCAACCCTCAGATAGTAGTGACAGCAACATAAAATATAACCTATGTTATAGCAGGGACTGTTACCATTGATTTGCAACCATTACTTTTGAAATAGCTTTGGTATTTACCTAGATTGAGTAGAAATCGCAATTTAGAACGTTTTTAGGACGCTTTTCGCGCATTTTCACCGCTTTTTAAATTTCCAATTTTTTCGAAACTGTTCTTAAAGATCATTTATAGCTAATAAAAATGTACTTTGCCTAATTTTAAGTTACTAGCCCCCACCGATTACAAAAATCGAAATTTAGAACGCTTTTTTGCTCCTGCAACGTCTTGGTGATAGTGATACCGACATAAAATAGCGTCTATGTTAGAGCAGAGGCTGTCAGCATCAATTTCCTACCATTACGTTTGAAATCAGATTCATTCTTCCTGAGATACTGCCGACAAATCGGCATCTAGAGCGTTTTTAGAACGCTTTTCGCCCATTTTGCTCCTGCATCTCCTCTGGGGTAGTGGAAACAGATATAAAATATAGCCTATCTTGGAGCAAGATCTGTCACCATCATTTTTACACCATTATATTTGAAATCGGTTCAGTACTTCCCGAGATTGCATAGAAATCGCAATTTAGAAAGTTTTTTTATAGCACTTTTTGCGCATTTTGACCACCTTTTAAATTTCGATTTTTTTAGGAAATGTCCTTAGAGATAATTGATATCTTATAACTAACTACCATTCCAAATTTCACGATTCTAGGCCCTTCCGTAACGCAAAAGCCGCAATTTAGAGCGTTTTTTGCTCCTGCACTCCCTCTGGGGTAGTGGCACCAACAAAAAACATAGCCTATCTTTGAGCAAGCGTTGTCACCGTCATTTTGACACCAATACTTTTTAAATCGGTTTGGAATTTCCTGAGATTGTGTAGAAACTACCATTTAGAACGCTTTTTAGAACACTTTTTGTGCATTTTCAACCCTTTTAAATTTCGAATTGTTTAAGAAATGTTCTTAGACATCATTTATATCTTATAAGTAACTAATATTCAAAATTTCATATTTTTAAGCCCTTCAGTAACACTATAATCGCATTTTTAGAACGTTTTTTGCTCCTGCACCCCCTTTGGGAGTAGTGGCACCGACATAAAACATAGCCTATCTTTGAGCAAGCGTTGTCACCGTCATTTTGACACCAATACTTTTTAAATCGGTTTGGTATTTCCTGAGATTGTGTAGAAACTACCATTTAGAACGCTTTTTAGAACACTTTTTGTGCATTTTCAACCCTTTTAAATTTCGAATTGTTTAAGAAATGTTCTCAGACATCATTTATATCTTATAAGTAACTAATATTCAAAATTTCATATTTCTAAGCCCTTCAGTAACACTATAATCGCATTTTTAGAACGTTTTTTGCTCCTACACCTCCTTTGGGGTAGTGGCACCGACATAAGATATAGCCTATGTTCTAAGTTGGACTAACACCATCATTTTGGTGACATTACTTTTGGAATCGGTTCGGTAGTTCCAGAGCTTACCTCCTACAAATAAACAATTTTTACCTCTTTATAATATGACTAGCAAACCCCGCGGCTTTGCTCGCGTAATATTTAAAATATGCCAAGTGATATTTATATGACTAATTTTTATTAAAAGATACTAACTAAATTTTATTTTATTAAAATGTAATATTTTATTTTATTAAAAGGTACTTATTACTTTTATGAATAATACAAAAATTACTATTTAAAACACAGTTTGATTAAACATCCTTATTACACTGCATTAGGCAGAAATGAGACTTAAATTAATGAAATGAAATAAAAATAAATAAATGATAATTTAGAAAATATTTTGAAACTTTTATGCTCAATTAATACGCTCATTTCAGTATTCATTTGAAGTTTTGAATTTTTTAGAAACCATCTTCTTACATCTTAAAACTAACCATCATGTCAAATTCCAAGTCCTACCACCTCTCTCAACATAAAGGGCTATGTTGAAACAGGAACTGTCACCATTAATTTGCCAACATTAATTTTGAAATCGGTTTGTTATTTCCTAATATTCCACAGAAACGTAATTTAAAAATCTTTTAAAACCCTTTTTTAGAACGTTTGTTTTTCCTGTGAACCCCAGGTGGTAGAACCACCGGCATAAATTTAGCCTGTGTAGGATGAGAGACTGTTACCATTGATTCGCAACTATTACTTTTATAATCGGTTTATATTCCCTAAAATTGCATAGAATCGTAATTTAGAACTTTTTTAGAATGCTTTTCGCACCTCCCCTTCGCTTCACCCCTTTTTAATTCGAATTTATTTTCGACGTTCCTTCGAGGGCATTTATATTTTATAAGTAACTACCATGTCATATTTAAAGTTTCTAGCCTTTTCAGTATCACAGAAATCGCAATTTAGAAAGTTTTTATCTCCTGCAACCCTCTGGTGGTAGTGGGACAGACATAAAATATAGCTTATGTTTGAGCAGGTTCTATCACCAAAATTTGTCATCATTATTTTTTTAATCGGTTTGGTAATACAACGCTTTTCGCTCACTTCATCTTTTTAAATTTGGAATTTTCTTTCGACTGTTCTTAGAAAGCAGTTGCATCTTGTAAGTAAATACCATGCCATACTTCAAAGTGTTATACCCCTCAGTTGTGCAAAAAACGCAAATTAGAACATGTTTTGATTTGGCAAACCTCAGATGGTAGTGACAGCAACATAAAATATGACCCGTTTTATAACAGGGACTGTCACCATTGATTTGCAACCATTACTTTTGAAATAGCTTTGGTATTTCCTTAGATTAAATAGAAATCGCAATTTAGAACGCTTTTAGGACGCTTTTCGCGCATTTTCACCCCGTTTTAAAATTCCATTTTTTTTAAAACTGTTCTTAAAGATCATTTATATCTAATAAATATGTACCTTGCCTAATTTTAAGTTGCTAGCCCCTACCGATCACAAAAATTGAAATTTGGAACGCTTTTTTGCTCCAGCAACGTCTTGGTGATAGTGATACCGACATAAAATAGCGTCTATGTTAGAGCAGGGACTGTCAGAATCAATTTCCTACCATTACGTTTGAAATCAGATTCATTTATCCTGAGATATTGCCGACAAATCGGCATTTAGAACGTTTTTAGAACGCTTTTCGCGCATTTTGCTCCTGCATCTCCACTGGGGTAGTGGAAACAGATATAAAATTTAGCCTATCTTGGAGCAAGATCTGTCACCATCATTTTTACACCATTATATTTGAAATCGGTTCAGTACTTACTGAGATTGCATAAAAATCGCAATTTAGAAAGTTTTTTACAACGCTTTTTGCGCATTTTGAACCCCTTTTAAATTTCGATTTTTTTAGGAAATATCCTTTGAGATCATTGATATCTGATAACTAACAACCATTCCAAACTTCACGATTCTAGGGCCTTCCGTAACGCAAAAGCCGCAATTTAGAACGTTTTTCTCCTGCACCCCCTTTGGGGTAGTAGCACCGACATAAAACATCGCCTATGTTGGAGCAAGGGTTGTCACCATCATTTTGACGCCATTATTATTTAGATGGTTTGGTATTTCCTGAGATTGTGTAGAAACCACCATTAGAACGTTTTTTAGAACGCTTTTCGCCCATTTTCACCCCTTTTAAATTTCGAATTGTTTAAGAACTGTTCTTAGAAATCCTTTATATCTAATAAGTAGCTAATATTTCAAATTTCATATTTCTATGCCCTTCGGTAATGCAAAAATCGCATTTTTAGAATGTTTTTGCTCCTGCACCCCATTTTGGGTAGTGGCACCGACAAAAAACATAGCCTATGTTGGAGCAAGGATCGTCACCGTCATTTTGACACCATTATTTTTTAAATCGGTTTGGTATTTCCTGAGATTGTGTAGAAACCACCATTTAGAATGTTTTTTAGAACGATTTTCGCGCATTTTCACCCCTTTCAAATTTTGAATTGTTTAAGAACTGTTCTTAGAAATCCTTTATATCTAATAAGTAGCTAATATTTAAAATTTCATATTTCTAGGCCCTTCAGTAACACGTAAATCACATTTTTAGAACGTTTTTTGCTCCTGCACCCCCTTCGGGGTAGTGACACCGACATAAAACATAGCCTATCTTGGAGCAAGCGTTGCCATCATCATTTTGACACCAATATTTTTTAAATCGGTTTGGTATTTCCTGAGATTGTGTAGAAACTACCATTTAGAACGTTTTTTAGAACGCTTTTTGTGCATTTTCACCCCTTTTAAATTTTGAATTGTTTAAGAACTCTTCTTAGACATCATTTATATCTTATAAGTAACTAATATTCAAAATTTCATATTTCTAGGCCCTTCAGTAACGCTAAAATCGCATTTTTAGAACGTTTTTTGCTCCTACACCCCCTTTGAGGTAGTGGCACCGAGATAAGATATAGCCTATGTTCTAAGTGGGACTAACACCATCATTTTGGTACCATTACTTTTGGAATCGGTTCGGTAGTTCCAGAGCTTACCTCCTACAAATAAACAATTTTTTCCTCTTTATAATAGGAGTATAGATTACTAGCAAACTCCGGGGCTTTGCTCGCGTAATATTTGAAATATGCCAAGTGATATTTATATGTCAAATTTTTATTAAAAGGTACTAACAAAATTTTTATTTTATTAAAAGGTAATATTTTATTTTATTAAAAGGTTTTTTTTTTTATTAAAAGGTACTTATTCCTTTTAGGAATAATTCAAAAATTACTATTTAAAACACAGTTTGATTAAACATCCTTATTACACTGCATTAGGCAGAAATGAGACTTAAATTAATAAAATGAATTAAAACTAAATAAATGATAATTTAGAAAATATTTTGAAATTTTTATGCTCAATTAATACGCTCATTTCAGTATTCATTTGAAGTTTTGAATTTTTTAGAAACCATCTTCTTACATCTTAAAATTAACCATCATGTCAAATTCCAAGTCCTACCACCTCTCTCAACATAAAGGGCTATTTTGAAATAGGAACTGTCACCATTAATTTGCCAACATTAATTTTGAAATTGGTTTGTTATTTCCTAATATTCCACAGAAACGTAATTTAGAAAGCTTTTAAAAGCCTTTTTTAGAGCATTTGTTGTTCCTGTGAAACACATTTGGTAGAATCATCGGCATAAAATATAGCCTGCGTACGATCAGAGACTGTTACCATTCATTCGCAACTATTACTTTTATATTTGGTTTATATCCCCTGAAATTGAGCAGAAATCGTAATTTAGGACTTTTTTAGAATGCTTTTCGCACCTCCCCTTCGCTTCACCCCTTTTTAATTCGAATTTATTTTCGACGTTCTTTCGAGGGCATTTATATTTTATAAGTAGCTACCATGTCATATTTAAAGTTTCTAGTCTTTTCAGTATCACAGAAATCGATATTTAGAAAGTTTTTAGCTCCTGGAACCCTCTGGTGGTAGTGGAACAGATATAAAATATAGCTTATGTTTGAGCAGGTTCTATCACCAAAATGTTTCATCATTATTTTTTTAATCGGTTTAGAAATTTATAAGTTTGCTTAAGAATTGTAATTTATAACGCTTTTCACTCATTTCATTTTTTTAAATTTTGAATTTTCTTTCGACTGTTCTTAGAAAGCAGTTGCATCTTGTAAGTAAATACCATGCCATACTTCAAAGTGTTAGACCCCTCAGTTGGGCAAAAAACGCAAATTAGAACATGTTTTGCTTTTGTAACCCTCAGATGGTAGTGACAGTAACATAAAATATAACCTATGTTATAGCAGGGACTGTCACCATTGATTTGCAACCATTACTTTTGAAATAGCTTTGGTATTTCCTTAGATTGGGTAGAAATCGCAATTTAGAACGTTTTTAGGACATTTTTACCCCTTTTTAAATTTCCAATTTTTTCGAAACTGTTCTTAAAGATAATTTATATCTAATAAATATGTACCTTGCCTAATTTTAAGTTGCTAGCCCCTACCGATCACAAAAATCGAAATTTAGAATGCTTTTTTGCTCCTGAAACGTCTTGGTGATAGTGATACCGACATAACATAGCGTCTATGTTAGAGCAGGGGCTGTCAGCATCAATTTCCTACCATTATGTTTGAAATCAGATTCATTCTTCCTGAGATATTGCCGACAAATCGGCATTTAGAACATTTTTAGAACGCTTTTCGCGCATTTTGCTCCTGCATATCATCTGGGGTAGTGGAAACAGATATAAAATATAGCCTATCTTGGAGCAAGATCTGTCACCATAATTTTTACACCATTATATTTGAAATCGGTTCAGTACTTCCTGAGATTGCACAGAAATCGCAATTTAGAAAGTTTTTTACAACGCTTTTTAGGAAATGTCCTTAAAGATCATTGATATCTTATAACTAACTACTATTCCAAATTTCACGATTCTAGGCCCTTTCGTAATGCAAAAGCCGCAATTTAGAACGTTTTTCTCTTGCACCCCCTTTGGGGTAGTAGCACCGACATAAAAAATCGCCTATATTGGAGCAAGGGTTGTCACCATGATTTTGACGCCATTATTTTTTAGATCGGTTTGGTATTTCCTAAGATTGTATAGAAAGCACCATTAGAACGTTTTTTTAGAACGCTATTTGCGCATTTTCCCTCATTTTAAATTTCGAATTGTTTAAGAACTGTTCTTAGAAATCCTTTATATCTAATAAGTAACTAATATATCAAATTTCATATTTCTAGGCCGTTCAGTAACGCAAAAATTGCATTTGTAGAACATTTTTTGCTCCTGCACCAACTTTCGGGTAGTGGCACCGACATAAAACATAGCCTATGTTGGAGCAAGGGTTGTCGCTATCGTTTTGACACCCTTATTTTGACACCGTTGTTTTTTAAATCGGTTTGGTATTTCCTGATATTGTGTAGAAACCAGCATTTAGAACGTTTTTTTAGAACGATTTTCGAGCATTTTCACCCCTTTCAAATTCCGAATTGTTTAAGAACTGTTCTTTGAAATTCTTTATATCTAATAAATAGCTAATATTTCAAATTCCATATTTCTAGGCCCTTCAGTAACACATAAATCGAATTTTTAGAACGTTTTTTGCTCCTGCACCCCTTTTGGGGTAGTGACACCGACATAAAACATAGCCTATCTTGGAGCAAGCGTTGTCACCATCATTTTGACACCAATATTTTTTAAATCGGTTTGGTACTTCCTGAGATTGTGTAGAAACTACCATTTAGAACGTTTTTAGAACGCTTTTTGTGCATTTTCACACCTTTTAAATTTCGAATTGTTTAAGAACTGTTTTTAGACATCATCTATATCTTATGAGTAACTAATATTCAAAATTTCATATTTCTAGGCCCTTCAGTAACGCTAAAATCACAGTTTTAGAATGTTTTTTGCTCCTACACCCCCTTTGGGGTTGTGACACCGACATAAAACATAGCCTATCTTGGAGCAAGCGTTGTCACCATCATTTTGACACCAATATTTTTTAAATCGGTTTGGTACTTCCTGAGATTGTGTAGAAACTACCATTTAGAACGTTTTTAGAACGCTTTTTGTGCATTTTCACCCCTTTTAAATTTCGAATTGTTTAAGAACTGTTTTTAGACATCATTTATATCTTATGAGTAACTAATATTCAAAATTTCATATTTCTAGGCCCTTCAGTAATGCTAAAATCGCATTTTTAGAATGTTTTTTGCTCCTACACCCCCTTTGGGGTAGTGGCACCGATATAAGATATAGCCTATGTTCTAAGTTGGACTAACACCATCATTTTGATACCATTACTTTTGGAATCGGTTCGGTAGTTCCAGAGCTTACCTCCGACAAATAAACAATTTTTTCCTCTTTATAATAGGAGTATAGATAATATAGAAGTATAGATAAAGAGTGACCCTTGATTAAAAGGAAATGAATAAATTCAATCAAAATATCCCGAGAAAAAATATTATAGCGATACACAATTATTATAGTTACAATAACTTTAACCGTTTATATTGGATTGATGTGTGCACTGAACGGCTCCTATAAAGATGGCTGTTCATTTGCACCTTTAACACCCAACATTTCCGAGACATAACATGGTAATATAAAGGCTCTAAATAATTCTACAATTTCATACCTTCTAGATGGGAAGGGTTGGCCACAACAGCAAGTTTAATATTCTTATTGGTCACACGGTTCAGTCTTTCGTGACACATGCCCAGATGATACTTCACATCACCCGAACCCTGGAAGGAAAAGAATTCAACAATTACCGCTAAAGAATCAGTTTGTTTTGCAGGATTAGAATTCAAATATTTTACTAATCACGAGTGCCATTCCTATTGTTCCATTACAATATGAGAAAACTTTTAGGGTTGCTTGATAGAAACTATTTTAAATTTTTGTTCAGATTCTTTTTAAACTATCTATTCAGGATTTCTGAATTGTTCTCTTAACAAATAATCACCCTAATTCAATTAATACTCTTAAATTGATAATTAAGTTCTGTAAGCAATCTTCAAAAGAACTTTAGCCATCAGAGAATAGGGGCGAAAAAGGATTTCTTTGTATATTTTATGCCCATTTCTAACCATCTCAAAACATTTTAAGCTTTTCCTTTATATATATATATTCCATTTTTAAGCTGGGCGCCAAAGCCCATCCTGCATAATTTGTAAAAATTTATTTTCAGAAACACGTGATTCATTGAGTGCAAGAGTAAAGACCTTACATAAGATAGCTTAGTGAATGAAAAATGTTAAATAGGTACCATAACGTAGGCTTGGGAATTGGATATCCCACCCTTTTTTTAGTCACAACTTTTCACCCTGTTTTTTTTTCACTTTACAGAATTTCTTTTTTTTTTCAACAGTTTATATAATTTACATAATCTACTCATTGAAATTAACATGAGTTCTCACAGAATGTTTTTTCCGCACGGGGAAAACACAATATGCACATTAGGGTGGTCACAAGAAATCAATTTTCGAATTTTTTCGGGGGGACTCCCCAAAAAGTTGCCAATTGACTAGAAAATGAGATTGGCTAAGTTTCAGCTCATTTGGATAATATTAACCCGTGCCTCATTGAGGTTTAAGTTTGAAAAAAACGTGATTTTTCGCAAAAAAAATGCTGTTTTTCCTTCATGAAATGAATACAATTGAACCTAGAAACATAATGCAGGTCTCATTTTATAAAAAAAAGTTTTGCTTTGAAGAACTACACACCATTTTTTTCTAAAAATGTATAGATTTAAAAATATGCGATTTTTCAGGACCAGACTTCACCTGAATCCTAAAAATTGACTTTTTATGGAAAAGCGAAAAAAAAATTTGTAACATTCCATTTTATCTGCTTTCCACCTTTTGTTTTTCTTTTTTTCATTTTGTGAAGTCCAATAAAGTGTTTGATTAAAAAAAATTCCAAAGAAAAGGAAAAAAAATCGAATTTTGAACTGAAAGAATTTAAAAAAAAAAAAGGGGAGGGCAAAGGAAGTATAGAAATGAGAGCAAATAATGCTCAATTGCATTTTATTATTAAAGTTGTGTTACAAGAAAGGAGGTATAATAAAGAAAATAAATTATTTTCCCTTACAACTGTCACGTTAACCCTTTCTGGCACAGAAAAATTCTATTCGTAAAAGGATGAAATGATTGTCTACCCCGGAATTTACAAACAACATTTTTAGAAATTAAAATCACATTACTTTAACCTTTCATTGTAAAAGCAAAATTTTATTAAAAATATTCTTCGTGCCGTTTGTAAGTTTGGAATTAAAATTAGGTGGTCCCGGCGTGGGACACTGCGCCGGAAAGGATTGAAGTGGTAATGGTTTAGATAAGGTGGCTTATGTTGACTTTTTTTTACCAAAGTATTATCTAAAAATGAAAATGCAACTTGATCCGAGTTAACATACCAAAGGCAGTTTGTCATTTTAGCAAGTACTTTGTCTGTAACCTATTTATCAAATTTTCTGTAGTAAACAAGTGATTTTATTATTTGCAGGTCTTGAATTGGGGGCTAAAGTGGCAGTGGAAGTATTGAAGCACGCTTTTGTATAAATATTGATTAAAACTAAGAAAAGATCTCTGATACCTTCTTTTTTCTAAATTTGTTATTGAAAGATGATTCCTGAAACAATATATTTTGATAGAATGAATGGCCTGTGCCTCCATCCATCTGACATGATTAAAAGTACCAGGTGCTTTGAAAAAAGTCTTTTGCAGAAGGAGTTCTATAAAAATTAAACAAAGTTGGATAAACTCTTTATAATCATCCCTGAGCTGTTAATTTTTAAGAGTTTCTGTAAGAAAATTTGAAATTACTTCTGAATTAACTATTTATACCTAGTATTTCATCTTCAATAACATTTGTATACCTACTCTGGTTTAATTTAGACCACTCAATCAGAATTGGTTTTTTTTTAATATCTGGCTGAGGGGCAGTGATTATGCCCATTTTATAATCAACAACAGCTTTTAGGAAAATTTCTAAATTATGCTGGTGGCATAGTAAGTACAGAAGACTTTTCCTTTAACAATTGCTATAGAAAAATGCAGGTGAACTCTGAGGCGACCTGTGTTTACTACAGTTGTATCAAAAAATATTGCCTGGATTTTACCAACTTCCTCCCACTCTTCAACTGCTGAAAATACAACTTTCGCCTGAATTATTCGGATACTATTTTCAATTTGAGGAACTCGTAGTAACTGTTCTTCATCCCCACAACTAATTAAAACTTTTATCCACTCTACATTTACTTTATTAAAAAAAATGATGAAGCAGTTTTCCACCCCAGTGAACAACAGTTCTCTCTAAACGAAAATTTTTAAATCTGTTTTTGATGAGCTCAGTTTTTTGTTTACGAAACAGTTATTTGCAGAGTCGATGTCTGTGGTTAGCTAGTGGATGTATTCTAAGTCTAGCAGCTTCTCTGGCGTTCAGTTCATTTTGCGAATATTATAAAATAAAATACATAAAACTTGACAATTACTTGTCTGCTTACTGTCGATGATTTGATGAGACATGTGGCCAATTTAAAAAATCTTACATTTCTGCCATCATATCAAGAGGGGGAAGGGGTTTTACGGAATGTTTCGTCAATTCTAAAAATAGATAACAAAAACAGCCTTGTAATAAAAAGAGAAATTCAGAGGTTCAACTGCAACACAAATCGATAAGCTCTTTCTTACTAGACACAGAACTAGATAACTAATAATCAATTATAATTCGTGAAATATTTTAAAAGTTACAAAAATTGTTCACTTATTTTTGCCTATTAATAAAAATAATACAAAAAAATTATCAAAAGTAATAAAATTTTTAATTTGTCATTTTTTACCTATGTTTCAAAAATGCAGAGTTTGAGGGTATAGTTCACTAGATGTCCTGAAAAATACTAAATGTTCATTAAATATAAGTTTTCATGAGAGTAAAAGTTCAAGGCAACAACAGTTTCTATGAAATAAAACAAGAATCAGGTTTCTAAGACAAATATTTTTCACGTAAGGATAGAAAAACGACAATTTTTTGCCAAAAATTGCAAATTTTCAAGAATTCAACCTCGATGAGGCACAGGTTAATATTATTTATTTGAGCTGAAACTTTGCCAATCTCATTTTTTAATTAATTGGCAACTTTTAGAAGGGTCCCCCCCAAAGAAAACATTAAAAAAAATTTTCCCCATGTTGCTTGTGACCACCCTAATGCACACATAACACATCATTTAAAAGCAACCCACTTCCCAACCAAGGAACAATCAATCCTTTAAAAACATTTCTTTAATTAATCATTTAAAAGCATCTTTATTTAGAATTTTACAGCTCATTTCACCCTTTTAAATTCATAATTTAATAAAATAATATTTTACTTAGAAAAACCATCATTTGACTTCGAATGACCCTTTTTAGTCATTCCTCCTCCCAAGTCACTCTCTCTAGACATACACACTAGGGAAAGAAAATTGTGGGTGTTATTTTATTCAAATTTTTTTGAGCCCACCCCAATATTTTTCAAAAGTCTGTCTTAACTGACTGATTTTTTATGGATTTTAAAATAATCTTCAAGCATGTTTTTAGATCTATCTCAAAAATGAATGTGCAAGCCAGACTAAGCAGTTTGCACAGTGTCAATAATTCAGCTCTTTCCTTTATGTGTATAATATCTTTTGACTCAATTCTCTAACGAAATTAAAACTTCACAAATAACAATAAAATGGGAATTGAATAGACCTGTCATCAAACTATGCACTTAAATATTAAAATAATCAAAATGAAAAAAAAAAATAATAATAAAAATTGTCATAGAAGGTGAAATCACTCCTATGAATGAACCCAAAATGTTTTGGGGTGTAACAAGATTCTTCTACATAAGGTTGTTCCATTTGAAGGATAGCCAATCAGAATAGAGCAGGACTGAAACGTCACGTGGCGGACAAGATCGGAGAGAGACAATGTAAATAGATGAGTAAAAGAACAGAATATGAAGTAAATAATTTTTTTAAAAACAGATCCTCGAAAGTAAAGTGAACGAAATCACTTTCCTTAAAATAATTTGTTCGAACACTGATTGGAGTTAGTTAAATATAACATACATAATGGTTAAATAATATCGCGATACATTTGTTTCATTCAAACACTTCAATGAATTCGCGAAAAAAATTACATTTTTAATGCGTAAAAGTACAAATGAAAACTTTTAAACTATTGTAAAATAAAATGAATGGATGAATTATATGAATATGATGACACAGCAGTAATAATAAAAAGACTAGAATTATCAAACAGAATAAATTAAACAAAACTCACTTCAAAACTTTTAACAATAATCCATTGTCCGATTACTAGATATAAGTTTTCAAAAAATTTCGAATGTCACTATGCTTATTCAGGATCAAAATCAATATGATTCAAATATCTGCAACAATATATATACACAGGGCTTAGTTTCTAGCAAAAAAAAAAAAAAAAAAAAAAAAGTACCGGAGCTCTAATATTTTGCAGCAATAACAACAAAGTTTATAATCCCCCTGCCCCCCCCCCCCCCCCCCACACATACGCATATTTATATTTCATACACTATTTCAAATTTTAAAGCAATTTCGTCTTCCTCAAAAAGCAATTTATATTTTTGACATATCTTTAGGCATTAATATCTAATAAATTCTAATAAATGAACAGAGCAAAAACATTAAAATCAGGAGTGGGAAATTTTCAGAAAATCCTACTCGTCAGGGACTTCTTTGTATTGGTGCGCAGTATTTATAAACTCTGGTCTGTTCTGACTAATATTTAAATAGTCACTAAAAATAAAGAAGTACTGGAGCTGTGCTTCTGTGATCGGAGCAAATTAAGCACCATGCAGAGCTAGAAAGTTAATCAGAGAGAATATTTTAAAAACACGAACAAAAAGCAGCGAATAAAAACGGCAGAAACAGTTGCGACTAATTCTGACATTCCTCGTCGCCATTCTGAAACCATTGAAAAAAAACCCTACACAGGACACACTATGTCACATACGTAAGCGCTTTGGTAGGAAAGAACGCAAAATATTAGAAATGGGGAAAAAAGAAATAAAAATTTAGGCTTTGATTTTTTAGAAACACTATTTCCGCTAAATTCCGGAGTGAGCGCCGGGGAATTCAGACCAATATTTAAATTTCCACTAAAAACAAAGAAGTAGCGGAGCTGAGAATCAAACAGAATATATTAACGATAATATCTAACGCAAATTAAGCACTGCTTATAGGTTAATACTTCAACCCTACATTAATTTTCATCTTAAATTTCTGCTTCATTTTATTAATCAGAGTAACACGAATATAATATTTAATAAAATAAATATCATCGTTATTCTGTTTGCGAATCGCCGAGTTAGTTATAGTTACGAAATGCATGTCGCTGCATCAGCAGCCGATGTACAACAAAACTACGAAAAATCGCACAAAAATCGTTATCACAGCGCTCCCTTCCAGGGTTACATATCCATTTTCAACTGGAATCTGGCGTCAATAGTAAAAAGTATGCGTATGAAGTTTGGTTCAAATCTATGCCTAACTTTGTATGCTTTCCAGTGAATCAATAATGAAAATGAACAAAAATCGCTATTACAGCGCCCCCACCCGGCGGAATATCCCCAAATTTAACCTTGACATGCTGGCCATAGTCAAAAATACATAACTTCGTATACTTTCCGATGATATAATGAGACATACACATATACGGACAGACAGATATTTTGTAAAAACATGTTTTTCGGGATCTCTGACATTTAAAACGTGTAAATCCGTCGAAAACTGGAAGTCGAACAAAAATTCGACTACAATACGTTCTTCTGTTATAGATAAAAGAAAGTAAAAAAAGATAATGCTAAAGCAAATATTTTAATAGAGGAATTTTTTTAAAGGTAAAAAAAATCCCTATAACAAAAGAAAATTTTTAAATTTTTTATGCAATTTTTGACGTTTTCTTTTTTAATTTTTTGCATTAAATCTTGTCATTTTTTTTCAATAAAGTTTATTCGGAGTTCGTACAGAGATTTTCGCATCTTTCTCGAATTTTTTATGCGATTTTTAGAATTTTGAGATTTGTAAAAGGAACTCGGTTACCAACTTTTAGCGAAATATAATAAATTTTCTCCTCTGCGAGTTTCGAACTTTTTTCCCCCCACTTCATGGTGATTTGTCTGCATTTGTGAAAGATATCTGGTTTTAATCTTTTATTCTAATATAGTAAATGCTGTCCTCTTTTTTTTTTTTTCTTTCATTAAAGTTTATTCTGAATTTCTCGCGATTCTTTTATGCAGTTCTTTGAGATTTTCGCGTTCTGCAGGAATTTTTTGACGCTCGTAAAAGGAATTCGGTTTTGAAATTGTAGCTTAGTATAGTAAATTTTGTCCTTTGCGATTTTCCAGAATAATAATCGCCAGTTAACAAAATGCCCGGATTTTGAAGAATTCGGAATTTCGACTTCTGGATTTGAGACTCTGTACTGTTATGTATTGTAGACTCTGTATTGATAAATCTGTATACGTGTTCTCCGAGAGTTATTAGAACATCCTCGTTGATATAGTGCATTCACTAGGTTTTTTTTTTTAAAAGTCTGTTAAAATAATATAAAAATTAAAATCATTCACAGAAAAATAATCCAACGCAGAACAGCATACAGAATACTATTGAAACGAGCGAATCTGTCTGCCACGTGACGTAATGCGCGAGCAGTTAAGGAGTCTTTACAGTTGGCGCATCGCACGAATGGTACCCCCCTGGGGTGTAGTGGGTGAGAAAATGTATTAAATATAAAAGATCTAATAAGAGTCTTCAATTAAAAACTATTTTCACCTACGATTTGTACACAGGGCAATGATACTGGACATTAAAAAAAATTATGGGATACTTGGATTTTTTAACACGTACGATAATACTCCTTTGCCAGCCACTCCTTTTCTAACTCACCGATGACGAGCAATGCCATAGAAAATACATGCAATGCTTTGGCACACAGAAAGCGACGAGTCGCTAAAAGTAATCTCTTATATATATATATTAGCAGCCTTCGCCCGCTTCGCTGGTCTGTTTTTCTAAACAAATCATGAATTAAACGAAATATATCTGTGAATTTGATCATTCGTTTGAAAGCAATATGGACATTAACCTGGCATACCCATCCGAATTGCTACAAACGATATGGACGTCATTATACTATTGTATTTTCTATTGAGACAGACAAAATTTGAGCTGCTAAGGACCAACTTCTTTAGTTGATCATTTACTGTAGGATTTGGTAAAGTACGATAGAACAATATGTAATATTCGGTACTTCTTAGTTATCCAGTCGACCAATTTCGCCAAATTATACACATTGACATAATTTTTATTTTAAATAACTGCTAGAACAAATAAATTAGTAAAACATTAATAAAAATACAAATAAAATGTCGAATTCAAGATTTTATTGGCTATTATTGGCATTTAATCTTACAATTAATTAATGGCAATCATTATTGGCATTTAATCTTACAATTTGGCGACGGGATAACTAAGAAGTACCTAATATACTTATACCCTCCCTCTGAAAATTTATCAATGCAATTCTCATCATATTCCGTCCAATAGAACCTATGAAAAGGCTAATCTTTTATAATTGGGCTCACCTCATTCTAGAACTTTCATCCAAAATCCTATAACCAAGCAACCTAGAACGATATGTGTTTTATACTAAAATAGTCCCTGAAAAATTAACTAACTGGGCAAGTTCCACCAAAATCCACTTAGCAGAATCTTTTAAACTGGCAAATGTACCAAAACGTTCCCTAAAAATTATCTAATTAACACTTTGTCTTACCAGAATCCACCCAGCAGAACCTTTAAAAAAGGCAATCTTTCATAATCGTGTTCTTATGATTTTGAACTTCCCCCCATAATTATTTAAATAAGCAACGTAGAACGATATGATGCACTAATTTTTTTTTCTGAAAAATTATCTAACAATGTAAGTCCCATCAAAAATCTATTTAGCAGAACTCATGTTGTAAGCGGCCCAAACGAAATTTCTCTTTGCATTTCATACATATTATAGATAGTTAAATTTAAATATATCTTCCATAATCGCTTTAACCAGATTATAGAACTCTCAGGAATGTAGGGGTAGGTCTACTTTATATACCCACTGGATTTTTTAAGAAACCCTGCACACATTTATAGAATATATATTCTCTAGTATATACACATTGCATATAGCGTACATCCTCTTATAGTAATTTACTACACCACAGAGAACTTTCCGGCATAGCATCAAAATTCATTTAGTAGAACTTTACATTAAAGGTAATCTTTCATAATCGGGTTCACCTAATTTCAAAAGTCCTGTACTTATCACTAATTCAAAGTAGAACTATTTTTTTTTTTTTTACATTAAAACACTTCTAAAACAAATTACTTAACTAACAGTGTGCGTTCTACAAAATTATGTTCAGTAGAACCTGAGTTATAGTCAATCAGAATGAAATAAGAATTTGCGTTTTGTAAATATAGTAGATGTTGATGAGTAAAATTGTAAGTATTGGTATTTGCGATTTATAAAATGCCATTGGCGAGATTTATACACGGCTAACATAAAAGTATTCATTTTTTCTTTTTATCCATAGGAGCAAATGGCAAAATATTTTTCTATTTAAACCTTTGAATATGAACACTTTATTACACAGTACAAGCATTGCTTTCATACTTAAATATTTCCGTTTTATATTTATTTCTCATTAAACCCTTTTTCTTTGTATTTTAAATAAAATCAGTAACTGTTTTCCGTTATACCAACGCCGTCGTCGCCAAGCATAATAATTAGCACAAAATAAAATGAAACATTTGAAAAAAAAAATAATTTTGTTGATACAAAAATGAGCATTTAAAATATATAACATTTGAAAATTACAGACTTTCACCAACTATTTTTGTAAATCAATACTTAAAATAAAAGAAAAAATAAATATTTTACAATAAAATAACGTTAATTTAATCTGCAGGTCTCGAATTGTAAATGTCTTTCAGGTTATCATTGTAGCGTGGCGTACGTAATAAGCATATCTGTCATTGCAGTAAACATTTAATTTTTTTGAATGAAGACGTTCAACGTTTTTTAACAAAACATTTTTACAGGTATAATTCCTAAGTTCTGAAATGACTTTATTACACCTTCCTCGTCATCAAGTAACTCCCAGATCGTAAAATCTATGTCAGTAATAAATGTAAGTTTTAATTTTAAAATAAATATTTTCTATTCAAAAAATAACAAATTAAAAAGTTTTACGAGATTACGATGGAATAATACTCATAAAAATTATTCACGTTCAATAAATAGCAAATGTTAATCTTTGACACGGTTTGCCATAAAAATCGTTTGCACGCTAAGGGTAGAAATAAATGGCGCAATACCATACATTTTGGCATAGTGTTGATAGAACGAAAAAGTACAACAGTTTTTTTTTTTATTATTAATATTTAGTTTTAGTTTTTGAGGCGTTTATAATTTTTTTCCTAACTGACATAGTTGTTTTAAATATTTAAGCAAAAGAATTGATTAAAAAATTATTCAATTTGAATTTCTTCCCTTGCTATAGTAACAGAATGAAGAGAATGAGATTTTAGCAATTATCACTTGAAAATTTGAGGTTTTGGCGCCAAAGATAGCACCAACTTAGAAAAATGTGAAATATCTCATGAACTATTAGACTTAAAATAATTTGGTTAGTGCCATTCGATTCAGCATACAAAAATACACTAAAATATGTTATCAGTTGAAAAATAACTGTAAAATCAGATTTTTAAGGAATTTTTTTTAAGTTCGTTCTATTTTTTACCCCCCTTAGGGGTGGAATTTTAGAAAATCCTTTCTTAGCGGCACTCTATGTCATAAGAAGTATTTTTACCCGGATTTTCAAGATTTTAGTTTCAGTAGTTTTGGCTGCGCGTTGATTAATACAAAATCCAGACTTTCTTTTATATATACGAGTTGCAACCCGTCGAAATTCGACGAAGTAAAATGTTAGAAAGGAGCTGTCAGATCGAATTTATAATAAACCTACAAAAATAATTACAATAAAAAATTCGTCTTACATTGGTTGTCTAACTCTGAAAACAAATAATATTTTTAACCTAAAATTACCAAAATATTATTTCCACAAACTTCAACTGCTGAAATTATTGAAAAATTAAACTCTATTAGAATACGTAATCAAGATGAGTAATTATGATGAAGTTATCGATTGAGGCTCTTATGTTTCTTTTTACGGGATGAAAAATCAGTAAAAAGGATTTCGCTTTGTCACATCATAAAATTTTACTCCATAAAATATAAACTGTACGTTATTTTCAAATTCCCATAATTTACATACTTACCACTCAAATTCGCAATTTGAAAGTATTTTAACGCGCAATAGATTATTAATGAATGTATTTCTAAGCTTAATGTCACGTTTGTCCGATACAACTTTTCATGTGAACATTCGCACAAACTTTAAGTTCTCTAAGCATCTCAGCACCCGCGAAAAAGTTTTTCAGAAATTTGCCTTTAGTTGTCATCTCATTGGCCTTTTAGCATTGGTCAAATGTTTAGTTTTATGAAAAAATGATCGTTTTGTTTTAAATATGACATAATTTTTACTCACTTAATCGGTTTGCCTAGCGTCTCAAACTCGGTATCAGCGTAATGTAAAAATATTGAAATGTAACTGATTTATGAAGAAGAATGCGGTTTTGTTTAATGTCTGACGTCATTTTCTGTTAAAAAATTATAAAAAAGTTACTTTTATTTCTAATATGAAAATGGCATCAATAAGGATATAATCAATAAAAATAATAAAACATTACTATTTTCCCCTTACTTTCAATATAAATGGAGTACTTCAGTTGCCACAATTACAAAATTTGTATTAAAAACTACAAAAAAATTAATATCTCAAAAATAAATTGAGATACAGATTTCAAACAAATTGCATTTAAAAGCACATTTTTTTTCTTTGTACGAAGGTGTAAAAATTGAAAGTGTGCGATGTTTAGAAGTTTAAAAATTTGCAGTAGCGAAAATTGCAAAACCGAAATTTCATTTCTTATTTCAAAGTGTTGCCATTCGCAAAATGACGTATGCGTTACGCACAGATATGTTTGTCCTTTATAATATAGATAGATATATATAAATGATGAAGGGAATACTATAAAGGCATAAAAATGCAGAAAGGATCTTGACATGTAGGACCCTCTCAGCTTTGGTAGCGAACGCGTTAAAAGACAAGTTCTCAGTACAGGGGTCGATCCACAGAAAATTTGGGGCCTATTTAGGGCCCCTTCACAAAAATCTATTTAATAAAACAGGCCCCTTCACAAAAATCTATTTTATAAAACAGGCCCCTTCACAAATTCCCTTTTATAAAACAGGTCCCTTCACAAAATTCTTTTCAATAAAACAGGCCTCTTCACAAAACTCCATTTCATAAAAACATACTTTTCATTGATTATTTTTATTAAATCTATATAATAGCCGAAGTCATGTGACTGTCATCAATAGTTCCGGGCTGACCGCTTCACTTTTTATATGCTAAATGGCGATTTTGGCACTTTTATTTTAGTTGGGCGCAGGGGATAAATCGCCAAATATTCTTCCATCGCCATCTTTCATTTAAAATATAAACCTATCACCCATTTCATTTAAAATACATAAATTTAATTTAAAACACAAATTTAAATACATATATCGGATACATTTAAAATACACATCTTTCATTCACATCATTTAAAATAAAATAAATAAATAAAGGTATGTTTCCAATATAGGTCCATGGCAAGAAAAAAAAATTGGCATCATATTTTCCGGAAATCTATATCCTATTTCATACACATAAGTAATTTTTTCCATATGTATACAATTTATTTAATCTAAAGAAAGCAATAATCTATTTTTATATAGAAACAGAAATAATTTGTGTATAAACAAATATTGTATATATATGTACAATATGTTTATATGCAAATAAATACAAAAAAAAAAATAAAAAGTTCACCAGTTTTGTTTTCATAAGCTATTTATATATTTTGTCAACGTATTTCACTTTCTGAAGCCCTAAATGCGCCAAGCTTTTTAAAAAAATGCCAAGGTCCCTGTAGGGGAAAAATACCTAAATAAATAATTAATCGTAATAATAATAACATAAACTAAAATATTTCATTTCAACATCAAAGTATTGCTTCTAATTTACATTCAAATAAATATATATTCTAAAATAACTTCAATTTAAATTAGGCTGACAGCTTACTGTCTCACTTCATAAAGTAAACAAACACAGGAGATTCATTCATCATGAACGGTAGAAAATATTAAACTATGAGGGTAATCACTCGCAAAGCAGGTTCTCCAACAATGAATGGACAATATTATTATGATGTCATAGTAGGTAAATTGGCGGCACTAACATTTGTTTACGGTTTGCATTCATGAGAGTTTTATTTTGCTATTTCTCTTAGTTACGTTACTTTAATGTCCCGTTTATGAACTCAGAAATCAAATTTATAAAAACAAAAGTATATATATTCATTATTTAATTATAAACTAGTGAAAAAAAAATTTAAGAATGCATGATTTGCAAAATTTAAACAAATTTATTAATGCTAAAAAATAACATAGAAGTAACAGCGTGTTTAAGCAAAATAAGTTTAATTTAGCTAATTAAAAATCTGGATTGAAATTTCACTCATTTTTACAGCTACGGAATTTAAGTGGTATTTGTCAAAAAAGACGAAATACGCATAACAACAAAAAATGTATGAAATATTATCAACATGGCAAAGAATTCTTGATTTCTCTATCAGAATCTTTGGATTTGGGAAGGATTGAACAAGTAAATCAGTTTAAGAATAAAAGTAACATGATGAAATGCTTAGCATATATTTAAGGGAGACCAAACTGGTCGCCAGAGGTGGCTAGTTGTTTAATATTTAAACAAAATAAGCTTGCCAGTAAGGAAAACTTTAGCAGAAGGATTTAAAGAAGTTATTATAAACATTTGGTTAGAATTTGAGAAACTGAGGTTCATCTTTCGTGACAAAATGTTATTTTTCACAAAAAAAAAAAAAAAAATAATAATAATAATAAATTTCACATTTCGTGATTCTTTAAAATTTGTGATTCTTTGAAAGAAATGCGCCTTCTTTTGGTTGCGATTCTTTGACAAAATTAGCATTTTTTCCAATTTTTTGATGAAATTTAGGTTTTTTTTTTTTTTTTTTTGACAAAATATGCATTTTTTCAGCGATTCTTTGAAGAAATTCATGTTTTTTCTGCAATTCTTTGACAAAATTAGCATTTTTTCCCCTGCGAACGATGGATGCGTTTTTTTTTTTTTTTTTTTTTTTTTTTGCTGCCCATTTGTCAAAATTTGCAATATTTTTTATGTTCGAATTTTCGAACTGAAGTCCAATTTTTTTTAATTTTCGGAAAATTCAGAACAGAATCACCCCAGGTGAAATATCTGATCTTTGTATTCCCCCGCCACAAAGTAACATATTTTAGTGGTAGACATAGAAACACAATGGACTGAAATTTTTTTTTTGAGAAATTTGTAAAATTTTCGAAAAATTTCAGAATTCTAAAATTTTAGTAAAAATTTAGAAATCTGTAAAATTTACAAAAAATTCCAAAATCTCAAAATTTTAGTAAAAATTTACAACATTTTCAAATATTTTTTTTTTTTTTTTGGATTTCAGGTTGTTCCAGATTTTGGAATTCCGGATAATGGGTCCTGTACTGTATTAATTTTACAATTTTCCCTTTATTATGAACTCAATAAATAAACAGAAATATGAATATTTTACAATTTTGGCAGATTTTCGGGTCATTTGGGCTAAAAGACAAAGAGAAAAAAAAAAAAAAAAAAGAGGGGAAAATGACACAATTAATTTTGTGTTATTTCGGCCTAGCAGACTCTGAGAAAGGGCCAGAAATTTTACAATTACAGTTTTGGTCAGGTTCCACAGATACAAACAAGTTGGAAATGGCCTGGCCAATGAGGTGCGTTCGTACTCTAACGCATTTTATAAATATTTTTGGCACCGCATTAGTGTACTGAATGTCTATTGGAGTGTGCTTCCTAAGTGCCTATCCATTTCATTCTGTTCGAAAGGCTGTCCCATCTTTCAAAGGCACTTGCAATCATTTTTTCTCCCATGGGCCTTCGTGTAACGGAAAACTTTAGATGGTCCCTGTCATTCCACTCTACATCCAATTTTCATAAAATTTGAAATGACTCGACAAAATGATGCAACCATTCTATATTTTAAATTTCAAACGATTTGATTGGATAGTTTTTGCGCTGTTATATCTGTATAATAGTTGGGCTGAACGATGACTCTAGGTGCTTATAGAATGACGAACGCATCTAAAACTAGTATGTTGTGGCCATCACAAAACTTTCTTCTATCTCATTCATGTCAATACTTCAAAATTCATTATCACAGTGCTCATCATGAGGATTCTAAAAAGATGAAATTCCGTGCATTAGTTCTTGAGATACAGCTATAATGAAAATTCTGAAAAGTGCAGCATAGCAGCATCACCTGTTGAGTGATTTACACCAAAATGTTCAAAACTTCAATTCATGTCAAGGACTCACTGAATCTGAAGTTGGATGAAAATCCATGCATTCGTTCTGGAGATGGAGCTACTGCGGACATCGTGAAAAAGGCTGCATAGCAGCGCCACCTGTTGAGAGATTGACACCCAAATGAATCAGTACCCATTTATATCAGGGACTACCTGAATATAAATTTTTATTCAATTCCGTGCATTCGTTCTTGAGAGAGAGCACCCACAAAATGTGTGTCACAGACAGACGGACGGACAGACAGACTCACATTTTGTAAAAACATGTTTTTTGGAATCTCTGGACCCCTAAAACGTGTCAATCTGTCGAAAACTGGAATTTGAAAATTTTCATGAAACCAATACTTTCTTCTTGTCAAGATAGAAGAAAGTAAAAAAAAAAAAGGGGGGGGGGCATTTTACTATTTTGATCCTCACATGCATACTAGGATGTAAAGTAAAATGTTTTTTCAGATCTTAAAAGTCTTAAGCAGGGTGCTTAAAAAGTACAGTTATTTTAAGTGGGAATCTTAAAAATACTGCATGAATCCTGGTCTATGAAAAGAAATGTATCTATTTTTATCTGTCCTGAAAGGAATTTTAATAAACGATGAGTTGGATATAAATAACATTAGATGAATTGTCAGCGAGCGTAACAGTGAATAGAGCAGCAAGTGAAAATGAACGTTGGTGTGTGTGTGTGTGTGAAAAGGGATCCTTTAAAAGACTGACACTATTTGAAGATCACTCATGAACTGTTTTATTAAATCAATACATACTTGGAATAAAAGGAATCAAGTAAAAATCAATTTAAACTGCAGGCATGAAATTGCAAATGTCTCTTTGCATTGCAGGAGCCTTATTTTAGGCGCGTTCGTCATTCTATCAATACGTAGTAGCACCTGTAGTATAGAGTCGGTCAGTCTGCAACAGAGCCAGAACGACCCAACCGAATGATTTGAAAAATATAAAAGGGTCCCTGCAAAATTGTGTCGAGTCCCTTCAAATTTTATGAACATCGGATGTATCACAGGAAAGGGACGGTCAAAAGTTTTCCGTTACAGGACGGTAAAAAAAAATGATTGCATGTGCATTTGAAGGATGGGAGAGCCTCTCAAACAGAATGAAATGGATAGGCACTTAGGAAGTGCACTCCAATAGACATTCAGTACACTATGCAGTGCAAAAATGATTGATAAAACGAGTAAGAGTACAAATGCACCTCATGGGCCACGTTGGACGAGCCATTTCCAACTTCTTTTGAATGAAAGAGGTTGTCAGGGTTCCACACTGTCTCTTATTATGTTATTTTGCCCGAGGTTAAAAAAAAAAAGTCAGGGTGCTGCTGGCGTGAAATAGGCACTTTTTAGCTTCACAAGAGCACTTTTATTTAGGGTGTAAAAAAATCCTGCATTTCATATTAAATAGTTGTCACTCCTTCAAATTAATAATGATTAAACAATGAACTCTCTCATTAGGAACCTATTATACATTTTTAAGCCTTAATTATTAAAATGATAATAATGTAGTGTTCATTTTAAAAAGAAACAAGTAATATAAAAATTTTGTTTTTAAAGTCAATTCCTACTTAGGTCAAAGAAAGGTACAGATGTCATATTCGCCCCATATTGGCGCGATTTTTTTCGGTTGCCAATTTGGCGAAAACATGAACAACATAATCCGGGTTACCACATCAAACAAAATAGCTACACTTTGACGCAAGTTAAGTACCTGTTGACTATATGATATTGGCGCCAGAAAAAAATTGCGCCAATATGGGGAGAATATGACATCTGTTCCCAAAGAAAAATTGAATAGAATCCCTTAAGCTAATATTAGTTTTTGTTGCATTAAAATGTCTCAGTGGGTTGATTTTCTATAAGCAAGTAGGTTTACAATGGAACTCTATGGGATTTGGGCGAAATATTAGAGATATCGCCAAGTTTGAGTCACTTTTGGCGACTCATTTTGGCTGCCAAATTGGGCGATATATCGCCAAGTGGGCGAAAAACATGGCGGTTTTTGGCAACAGAACAAGGTCTCCCCTATAGTAACCCCTTATTGAAAATACTTTAATTGATCTTAAACAACCATTGGCCGCCATTTTGTTTCCCATGCAAAACTAAAATTAATTAATTAAAATTTAATTAATTAATATTTGAAAAAACTGTATTAACATCAATTGTCATCCAGTACAAGTTTAAAAAACTTTATTTCAACTTGATAGGATGAATAATGAGTATTTTATTAACGATTGAAAATTTGAACAAGATAAATATATAAATAAATAAATAAATAAATATAGGGAGAGTGTGAGCTAATAGTAGTAATTGAAAAAGGACAGGATGTTCAAAAAAAAAAAAAAAAAAAAGGTACTATTTCATGAGAAAATATAGTGATGTGTTTAGTTATGATATAAGAAAAAAAAAAGAATAATTTTTAGTGATAAATAAAGTGTCCTTAATTTTTAATAATTTTATGAATAACAAATGGAAAAATACAATTAAATAATTTTATTTTAATAATATCTTTTATTTTTTAAAGAAATAAAGTTTTATATTTTTGCAAGATCTGCACTTGGCCACCTGAATTTAGAAATACTGTTGAATGGGGAAGTTTTTTACAAGAAATCTTTGGCTACAACTACAGGTGAATTTCAACTTTTTTTTTTTTTTTAAGGCACGGTGCATTTTGCCAATTTCAAAAGGGGCATGGTGTGACACCATTAAAAAAATGTTCTAGAAGAAATAGTATAAGTAATTACAGGATTAATAAAAACTGCAAATAAGTAATTTCATTAGTTAGTAACACAAATAACAAAACTAACAAATATTATTTGCAGCTCATTTTGCATTTGTATTTAGAAAAATTACTGTAAACTTACACACATGTATGTGTATGATAATGAAAAGAGTTATGAAAATGAGTTAAACCCATTCATATAGGATAAATCTAAGTTAGCCACTTATATCTGAAATCCTCAATATATTTAAGTAACAGAATTATTACCTCTCAGTGTGGTGGCTCAGCTTTCAATGGTTCAATATATATTTTTCTTTTTAAGAAAAATTTTGCTGCCTTTTCAATCCCTAATTATTTTTTATTTAGTATATATGAGTTAAAAACATTTATTTAACCTATACCGAAGAAGCTCTCGCTGAGCTTAGCATTTTTATACCAATTATTTCATTTTTCTTTTATGCATTCAACTACAATTTAGCTTTGAAAAGATGTCATTCTTTCATTCTTCTTTAACTTGAAATTGCTATTAATTACTATTTATTCTTTTACTTGTAGATGTATGAATTCAAATGTATTACACTTGCTATGTGTAATTTTATATAAAACTAGCAGGCTATGCCCGCTGCGCTGGTCCATTTTCCAAACGAATCTTGAATCAAACGAAATTGTGATTTTTAACCTTCTATTTTAAAGCAGTAAAGACCATCACCTGGAATGTCCTTCTGCATTGCTGAAAACGATGCTAACTTCATTGGGATATTATACTATCTTGTGCCTTAGACAAAATTTGGGCAATTACAGGCATGCAAGTGCAATAATGCTTCCAAAAAAGTGAGAAAAGTGACAAAAAGACCAAAATAAGTGACAAAAAAGTGACTAAAGCATGTCAAAAAGTGACTTAGCGTAACAAAAAAAAGGGGGGGGGGAGGCTAAAGCACTAAAAAAAAAAAAAACGTGATGTGAATGGTACATGACAATGATTTTTTTCCAATTTGTCAGTTAAATTACGTAAATAAAACACCTTTTTGCTTTTAGGATGACAACCCCTTACCAAAATGACGGATAAGACAAAACCTCAGTTTTATTTAATTATATAAAACAAAAAGTACGCATAATAAACTTTTAAAATTGAATTATAAATAGTAAGGTTGTTTGTCACAAAAAAATGACAGGGGTCCTACCTATCACCTTTTAATAAGCACACACTAAGAAAGGATTTTTGAAAATTCCCTCTAAGGGGGTTAAAAGGGGAGGGGGGGGGCAAAAGTTTTATAACTCCTGGCCTCCCTTTCAGCAGCTGTTTTATGTAGGAGTGTGAAATTCCAGAAAATAAATCTATTAAGAAAATAATTAAACACATATTTCAGCGATTTTATAAATTCCCTTCCTAAAGGGGTTAAAAGGGGGAGCCGAAAATTTTAGAATATTTGGCATATCTCAGCAGCTGTTTTAGGCAGGAGTGTGAAATGCCAGAAAATAAATCTACTAAAAATAATTAAACATGTATTTCAGCAATTTTAGAAATTCTACCTCTAAACAGGGGTCGAAAATTTTAGAACATCTGGCCATTTCTCAGAAACCGTTTTAGGTAGGACCGTGAAATTCCAGAAAATAAATCTGCTAAAAAATAATTAAACACATTTTTCAGAAATTAATAGAAATCCCCCCTCCCCTAAGAGGGTTAAAAGAAGGTTTGAAAATTTTAAAATATTTGGCCATATCACAGCAGCCGTATTAGGTAGAAGCGTGAAAATCCAGAAAATAAATCTACTAAAAAAGTAATTAAACATGTATTTCAGTGATTTTAGAAATCCTCCCCCCCACCACCCCCTCTAAGCAGGTTAAAGGGATAATCGGAATTTTTAGGTCATTTTGCCACATCTTAGCAACCGCTTTAGGTAGGGGCATGAAATTGCAGAAAATCTATTCAAAAATAATTAAACATCTACTTCAGTAATTTTAGAAATTATCCCCTAAAATGGTTAAGGGGGGTCAAAACTTTTAGAACATTTGTCCATATCTTGGCAGCCATTTTAAGTAGCAGCATGAATGTCCAGAAAATAACTGTAATAAAAAATATTTAGACAAGTATTTCAGCGATTTTTGAAATACCTAATGACATAAGCGCACACTAAGAAAAGATTTTTAAAAATCTCCCTCCAGCTAAGGGGGTCAAAAATTTTAGAACAACTGGCCATATCTCAGCAGCAGTTTTGGGTAGAAGCGTGAAATTCCAGAAAATAAATCTACTAAAAAAATAATTAAACATGTATTACAGCAATTTTAGAAATTCCCCACCTAATGGGTTAAAGGTGGGGGTAAAAATTTTAGAACATTTGGCATATCTCATACAAAAAATAATGATAGAATTGTGACTGAAATTCAATGAAGAGTGTGCACGCTATGAATCTTACAGTCATGTAACGGGATTTCTTTATTCATTCTACACTAGTTTTCGATGAAACTCAAATGCAACCGAACGATGTTTTGCTCATATTAGCCGTGGTCTTACTTTTATAATTCATAAGCGAGAAAATCATAGTACGGTTTAAATGACAAATTTTTCTTAATGTCCAAATTGGTTGTTTTAACCGTGCCCTCGTATTAGCTGGTCTCGTTTTAACAGAGTTCGACTGTATTTACTTACACATGGCTTTTTGGGCAAGAATATCAATTATTGATGCTGAGGATATCGACAAATCTGAAAGATAAAAATGTTGATTTTAGTTACACTTTCTTACTAAAAATGCATGAACCAGTTTCCGCAGCTTCCTCACTTTTAGAGACTTCATCTCTTTTAGTCAAAAAAAGTGACTAAAAGTGACTTTTTTTAAAAATAGTGACTAAAAGTGAGAAGTTTTTAAAAAAGTGACTAAAAGTGAAAAAAGTGACTAACTTGCATCCCTGCAATTAAGGAACAACTCTTTTAGCTGACCATTTAAAGTAAAGTTTGGTACGGAAATGAGACAGTTATGACAACAGGAATTAAAGTATTCTCTGGTCATCACAGTGTTAAATTAGAGAGCATTACAATGATTGAAGAGATTGATTTTTGAACTTTAAGAACATTCGATTGTTCACTTTCTTTTGTTTGTTGTTGAACTCCCAGCATCTCAACTTGCGCTATATGGGGTTCTGGTAGCTTAAATTCAATCTCATTACATGTTACATTACATTTTTTAATAAACGTCCTCTTCTGGCAGGTCTACTACTGTTTTCATTCTGTCTATTCCAGCAGAATAAATAGAATAAAAAATTTAAAGTTGCAGACAATGATGAGCATTTAACTTATATATTTACTTGAACAGTGAAGTAAAAAAAAAGTGGATTTTTAAAGCTAAATTTTTTGAATAAAATTAAAAGGTACTATTTGATTATCCCATCGATCAAAAAACTATCGCCAAAATATAAGATTAAATGCCAATAATGGATGTTCGTAAATGTCATATTCACTTGACATTAAACACCTTACACGTATTTGTTACGTCATCAAATTAATTTTAATTGGACTTTTTACTTGCACTTTTATTAAGGTTTTACTAATTTATTTGTTCTTTCCTTATTTGAAATAAAAATTTATGTTAATTTGTATAATTTGGCATTGGCGAATAGTTTGGCGAAATTGGTCGACGCGATAATCAAGTAGTACCCCATGAAAAATATATTTGCATAAAGAATTTTTTACGTAAAGAACATTTACATTCACAGAAAAATATTGCTTAAACAAAACAAAATCCAGAAAATTATAAATTAAAAAAAATAATTATAAAATATACGCATGCAAAATTATTACTTATCCAGAGGTAGCATTCAAAGAAAAACGCAACCCAAAATGCTGAAGATCGCAACAATCACAATGAAACATTTATCACCAAAAAAAAACTCGCCAAAAAACCAGAACAGAAATGGAACTCTTGCCTAACTATTAGACACAGATGTCATATACGTACCGGGTTTGGCATTTTTTTTTTTTTTTTTTTTTTTTTACAAGTTTGGCGAAAACAGAGTTTTCAAATACCAGTTACATATATGTATAATACTTATTTTAAAAAATTTCTATTATTTTAAAAGGAAATAACAATAAATAAAAAAATTAATAACTATAGACAGAAAATAATTTATTTAATTGTAAAAAAAAGAAATAAGAGTAAATAAACGATTTATTAAATAAACAACAATAGCCATGTTAGTTACCATGTCAGGCAAAATAACGCCATTTTGGAGCCCATTAGGTACCCTGGAGCGTATATGAATTCCGTGCCAATAATAATATGGAATTCAGACGCTACTTTATGTACTTTTAAATATCGAAGATTAGTCTAATATCTTTTAAAATATTACCTAATAGAGGGGGGAATATGAAGAAAAGCAAAGAAGAAATAACGAATTAAAAAAGATTTGCAATTTTTTTTCAGCAAGCAATTTTTGGTACTTTCCAGTTAATAGGGCACTAGTGTTATATATACATATATATACATGTGTATCCACATATTTGTATATGTATATAGATGTATATACATACATTTGTGTATATATATATACATGTATATACAAACAGTGGTGCCCGGCTAACCGAAAAGTACCCTCTTCTTCTTCTGTTCTTTCCTTATTTGAAATAAAAATTTATGTTAATTTGTATAATTTAGCGTTGGCGAATAGTTTGGTGAAATTGGTTGACGCGATAATCAAGCAGTACCCCACGAAAAATATATTTACATTTACATTCACAGAAAAATATTGCTTAAACAAAAAAAATCCAGAAAATAAATTTCAAAAAATAATTATGAAAAATATGCATGCAAAATTATTACTTATCCACCAGCAGCATTCGAAGAAAAACGGAACCCAAAATGCTGAAGATCGCAATAATCACATTGAAACATTTATCACCAAAAAAAAGCTTGCCAAAAAACCAGAACAGGAAATGGAACTCTTGCCTAACTATTAGACACAGATGTCATATACGTAACGGGTTTGGCGCTTTTTTTTTTTTTTTAACCATTTGGAAAAATGGTTATTGTTCTCGTCAGGGTAGGAAATCAAAAGCATATCTGAACGTTTTCATTGGTTTAATCCGCAATTTATTCGTTATCTGATTGGTATATACAGTAATCTGTATTTCCCTTTGATTTCAACAACGATGGACAACAGAGTGTTGCCACTATGACAAAAAAGTAATAAAAACTACAAAAAAAATTAATAAATCAGAAACAAATTGAGATACAGCTTTCAAACAAATTGCATTTAAAAGTACATTTTTTTCTCTATACGACGGTATAAAAAGTAATATTTATTACGAATTTTATTTAAAATTCGTCGTGAGATTTTTTTGGAAATCTGATGATAGAAAAGCCTTTTCCCTGAACAGCCAATGAAATGCTTGGCTATTACGTAAGTTTCATAGGAAATCTGACGAGTCGCAGGCGATTTTTCTTCCTTGCAATTTTTATGTGTAATAACACTATTAATCTTTAATTCATGGCGTACGTAATGTATGACCAGCTCCGTAGAAGTTTAAAAATTTACAGTACCGAAAATTGTAAAACTGAAATTTCTTTTAAAATTTGTTATGATGGTTCCAGGAATGTTATCGTTTAATCCATGGCGTACATAATTGTAGGATCAACTCTGTGCGATCTTTTATGTCTTAAATTCTTAAATTTTAGTCTTTGAAAAAATCATTTTCCAAATGGTCGTTGTAATTTGTTAAATTGCTTTTATTTTTTTTACAACAGCTTGGCGAAAACATAGTTTTCAAATACCAGTTACATATATGTATACTTATTTAAAAAAAATTCTATTATTTTAAAAGGAAATAATAAAAAAATTAATAACTATAGACAGAAAATAATTTATTTAATTATAAAAAAATAAAGGAAATAAGAGTAAATAAACGATTTATTAAATAAACAACAATAGCCATGTTAGTTACCATGTCAGGCAAAATAATGCCATTTTGGAGCCCATTAGGTACCCTGGAGCGTATATGATTTCCGTGCCAATAATAATATTAATTATAATAATAATATGGAATTCAGACGTTACTTTATGTACTTTTAAATATCGAAGATTAGTCTAATATCTTTTAAAATATTACCTAACAGAGGGGGGGGGGGGAAGATGAAGAAAAACAAAGAAGAAATAACGAATTAAAAAAGATTTGCAATTTTTTTTCAGCAAGCATTTTTTGGTACTTTCCAGTTAACCGGGCGCCAGTGTTATATATGTAACGAATTAGCCGCTTCTCCAGTTATGGATCTTCTGTCGTGGCATCGGTCAGTGCCCGACCGATGGGGGCAGGGGCGCGAACCGCGAATGCGTGCATGCTGATTTCTGAGTGAACCCTCGGAACTTCTAGCATATTTAGGTAGTCACAGGCCGTGAGTGGTATCCGGGAAATCAAAGTCAGATTAAGATAGCAGTTGTTCCAATAAAGACACAGTTTATCAGGGGACCTGATTTATTGTTCTTTTGTTACATCCTTTTGATAAATCAGGCCTCTTTTGGCTTGAGAGCTGCTAATTTACTTTATGGACATCTGGCTTGGGAATTATGTGTACCGCAAAGCGATACTTAAGAGAGCCGAGTGTCGTGGAGTTAGTGCATTCTTTTGAAGGTAAACTCGTCCGAGGACCCGTGCATCGGTATAAACATGCTGTATTTCGCATTATTCCTGCTAGGGGCCGTTGAAGTCAAAGGAGGCGTCTTTAAACTATAATTGGTCATTAGCTGAATGATTGACTGCCCGGGATAAAGGCTGTGGTTTGAGTTTGGCCGATCGAATGCAGCAAGACTTACAAATTGCACTTATTCAGCAAAGTATTCTTATGAGATGTGCCAAAACGATCTTTAAAAGTTATAAAATGCGATGCGGGAAAACTGACTTAACAGGGGCAAACTCATTCAATCAACTGAGACACAATTACAAAAGCATTTTAAAAGTTTTAATTTCTAAATTTAAATTTTAAAAAGGGACAAAAAAGGGGATTTTAAAAAGGGGCTTAGCTTTTATCATTTCATATCCCCCCCACTAAAACAAGAGCCACAGGGCTCGCCTGCAAGATCTGTGGGTCTTATCTCGTAAATTTAACCCAGGGTGTTTTTTTGTTTTTTTTTTCCCCCGATTTTTATTTGCTCCAGCTCTCAAGTCAATTGGACCTATTTTTACATTCATGTATCAAGTTTACATAAAAATATTGTTCACATAAAAATATTAGTTACACTAAACCATTGGAATTCTTTAAATGGTGCTGCAGCAAAATAATAAGGGGACAGTCTCGAGACATGGGACCTTTAATTACACCAAACTGTCTCTAAAGCAAGTCTTTTGGATGTTTTTTGTAAATGTCTCTGGGTATTGTCCATTGAGAAACATCCTTTTTTGGTGTAAAATTGTAACATTAACATATACAGAATATATAACATATACTAAAATACTCAAAGATAAACATACTGAAAACTATATAACATATTCAAATGTAAAAAATATTTACAAATACAAAATATTCAAAATTATAAAATATTCATTAATACAAAATGTTCAAAAATATAAAATATTCAATAATACACAATATTCAAAAATATAAAATATTCAATACTACAAAATGTTCAAAAATATAAAATATGCACTAATACTATCAACACAAATATATTGTCTACCAAAATGCAATTTGGAAAGTTTGCATTTCTAAAAATACTGAATTTTCACACTGAGATAAAATAAAAGTAAAATACACTATAATAACAACAAACACATTTCTTCTTATTCTACCTTTCTGTTTCGGTAGGGACTTTACTATGTTTTGATGCAGCCAAGGGTTATCTTTATGAAAAACAAACTAAGTTGTTTAAAAAGGAAAACTATAGCTAAAAAATTATAAATATACGCTTGCTATAATTTTCACCATGCCCAGGGTCAGTGTGACATGGATTTTAATACTCTGAGGTGAATATCATCCCAAAAAATGTGCCTCTTGCACGACCGAAAAGGGAAAGTGGGCAATCGACATTCACCTACAGAGGGGAAGCGAAGCAGTTTTGCCAGATTCTCCGTTGAACCTGGAAAGAGCATCTGAGAAAACAGTCCGGCTAAAGATGGGTGGCCACGGAGCGGAGGACCCCTTCATATGTCACAAAATTATCATAATAATATAGCTATTAAAACAAAAATTCCAACAGTGCTTTTAAACTGTCACCATCATTCTACGCCACTGGGGGGTTGGGTTACATGCCCAGCTGGGTCCTCGTCCAAATGCTATGAGCAAGGGGGACGATAGGAAAGGAAAAATAAAAAATTGAAAGATGAAAGAGATAGATTGGGTTTTATTCATGGTTGAGTTTAAGATTTTGAGGCGGGTGGTAGTATCTTAACTTGGATGAATGGACAATTTCGGAGTTTCTTTTAAAATGTGGACTAGGTTTATTAATTTCAAAGGATACATCAGAAAGTTGTTTTAAAATGGTGTAGGGGCCAGAATATGGCGAAGTCAGTTTACGGGTATTAGGATAATAAAATTCTTCATACATCACAATGTCACCCACTTTAAACTTTACAGGAAGGAAACGAGCATCATAACAGACTTTATTCTTTTTATGGTAAGCAATTGTTCTCTCTTTAGCCAATTTTCTAGCTTCCTCCACAGGGGGATAATAACTATTATTTGGTAAAGGAGGATCATATGGTAATTTTCCTAACAATAAATAACTAGGGGTGAACTGGGTTACAGAATGGGGAGTATTATTATATTCATATAAGACTTCATCTAAAAGCTTAGTCCAGGGTATTTTCTTGGTTGTGGAATTGACTTTACATTTTAATCAAGTGACAATAGTCTGATTTAGGCGTTCAATTTTCCCATTCGTTTCTGGGTGATGGCTGCTTGTCAATCTTGTAACACTAATCTTGTAACTGTAATCTTGTTTACATTGTAAGTACGAAGATATCTCTTAAATCTGGAAGCTGTAAATGCTCCATTTCTGTTGGTTAACAATCTATCTGGTACTTGTATCTGAAATAATTGTTTCAAAATGTTTGTATAAGTTTCGGTAGTTACACTTTTTGAAGGAAAACCCCACACATAGCGAGTTGCATGGTCAACAACTAAATGCAAATATTTTTTTGTAGAATTGTAATAATTAAATCCGCCAACAGAGTCTACTGCTAAACATTCAAAAGGTATATCTGTTGGGGGCATTAATTGCAATAAGCCAAATCTTTTTTGCCTACATTTTTTGTTTATCTGACAAGTGTGACAGTATTTTACAAAATTTTCAATGTCCTGATTAATGTTAGGCCAATAATACTGCGGAGAGATTAAATTTATCTTATAAATTCCAGGATGGCCAAATTGTGTGTGGGTTTTTTCCTAAGAGGGGTAGACGTAAAGACATGGGGAACACAATCTTATACAAACTTTTCTTTTTAATTACAACAACATCATTTATCTCAGTGTACTCATCACCCGTATCACCACTCAGTGTACTCATCACCCGTATGTATATAACCATAAACTGTTACATTTTCTTTTTTCTGATTGTCTCTTACTTCATTCAAGTCAAGGAGATGTATAATATGGGGTAAATTTTCTGAAACAGGCTGTCTAGATAGCATATCAGCTTCAACATTAGTGGAGCCTTTTTGGTATTTAATTTCATAGTCAAACATACTAAGTTTTAGGGACCAGCAGAAAAGACGTCCTCTTAAATTTTTAATACTTTTGAGCCAGGTAAGTGCCGCATGGTCTGTATGTATGACAAATTTTTGACCGTGTAAATAATGATAAAATTTATCTAAAGCCTCCACAATCGCCAAACATTCTAACTCAGTAATTGCATAATTTTTTTCATAATCGCGAAGATTTCTAGAGTGATAGGATGTAATGTTCCTTTTTCATCAACTTGTTTCACAACACATTCCACTCCATGACTTGATGCATCTACAAACAAATGACAAGGTATTTTAGGATCAAACAACTTTAATATAGGTTTTTCAATTAATTAAAGCATTTTTTAACTTTTCGAAAGAATTTTGACAATTTTGGTCCCATACATAGGGGACATTTTTCTTCAACAAATTGTTGAGAGGGTATCGAATGTTAGCATATTTTGGAATAAATTTGTGATAAACATTTATAGATCCCAAAAAATGTTGTAATTCCTTTACATTCGTAGGTGGTGTTAATTTCTTAATTGTCTCTATATTAGGGTTGTCAGGTGTGATACAACCATTCGAGACTTCATATCCTAGGAAATTAATTTTGGATTTAACAAAATTACACTTTGACACTTTCAGTTTAAGGTTTTCTTGGACACAAATATTAAATAAGGTCTCTAAATGACACAAATGTTCTTCATTTTGGGAGAATACAATAACATCATCAAAGTAACTACAGGCAAAGTCAATTTTGTATTTATTAAGGATTCTTCTGAGGGTACGGTTAAACCAAGCAGGTGCGTTTTTCCATCCGAATGGTAAACGATTCCACTCATATAATCCAAAGGTAGTGGCAAACGCCAGCTTCTCCGTATCTCGAGGGTGGATAGGGATGTGCCAATATCCACTGGCCAAATCAAGAGTGGAAAAAACTTTAGCATGTGCCAATTTATCTAACAGGGTGTCTATTCTAGGTAAGGGTTCTGCATCTGTTTTTGTAATGGCATTCAATTTTCGAAAGTCAATACATAACCGGGTTTTCTTCCCTTCTTCACGTTTATACACCAAAGTTACGGGTGATGAATAAGGGGAATAACTTTCTTTAATGATACCAGCTCGCAATAAATTCTGAATTTGGTCTTTAATTTCTTCTTCTTCCTTAGGGGAAATGCGATATGCTCTTAAAGAAACGGGGATGTCTGATGTTAACTGTATTCTCTGGGGTTCAATGTTTACACAGCCTACATCATATTTATCTTTAGCAAAAATACTGACATATTTGGCTAGAAGAGCAGGTAATTGTTCCTTGACAGTCTGGCACATGTTCAGTGGTCTCGAACAACTCCGGCTCAAAATTTTCTTCGAATATCTCTGCATTTTTAACCGTATTTTCCATTTCTGGCTGGTTAGTATATGTTTCTGATAAATGTAAGGTATGATGGGATGAATTTGTTGAAATATTGTCCATGAGAGGTACTTTCTTTTTCTCTTGCGTGATTTGAATTTTAACACAGTCAATATTCAATTTAAACAGTTTACAGTGGGGTAGCCCAATCAAAGCATAAGGTTCAACATTCTTAGAGATATGTCCTAATTTCAAACTAACAAGGCATTTTTCTTTCAAAGCTAGAACACCTTGTGTTTGGGTGACCGATATACTCTGCTGAACGTTACATATTTTTAGGTTAAGTTTGTGGGCTAAGTGACCAGGAATCACACTGATTGAACTCCCTGTATCGATCAAACAAGGTAGTGAGTCCTCACTTTTTACATCAGTAATTTTTTGACAATTTCTATTTGATTGTTTATAGCTAGCTTTTTCTTTTTGTATATGTCCGGACATAAGAAACCGTCATTGATTACTAGATATATTTTCGGATGACTCATTAGCTCTCTGATCTGGGTTGGGGTTCGCAAAGTTCATATTGGGACTAGGGGTTGGAACTGCTAAGACTTGTTGTCGAAAAGGGCAGTATTCCACCCAATGATACGCATTTGGTATTCCTATGTTAAGACAAATTTTGCTTGGGGCGGGGGGCAAAGTGGTCTGGTGATGTACATTTGGTCTCGGTTGAACATTTGAAGTCGGTCTAAATGTATTTTGGGGATTTCGTGTTTGGTTAGATGCAAAAGGTCGAATGTTGGGTGTTTGATAGGGAACTCTGTAGTTCCATTGTCTGTTAAAATTATATGGGGGTCGAAATGGTCGCCATTGATTGGGGTTTTGCGGGCTTGCGTCAACTTTGCTCTCATTTCCTTTTCTGTCCAGTTGCAATTTGCAAATTCTGAATACTAATTCACGCCATGAATGTGTAGTTGAGGGGTTGCTGGCAATAACTAGCTTTTGCATTTCTAACGGCAAGCCCTCCGTTAGTCCTTCCAAGATAAGCTTCTGGTTTAACCCTAAGGCTCTCCCTATTTTAGTCTTTTTCTGATAGTATTCGTTCAGGTCCTCTCCAATTTTGTATCTAATACGGGAAAAATCAGTTAACGAAAGAGTGTCAGGAATTTCGTAATGTTCATTGAACAAAGTGACAAATTCGGACCAAGGCAGCACATTTAAACAATTATTGATGTACAACGTAAGTGCACTGTCTTTTAAGTATTTCTGTATGTGCCTAATTTTCCAGAAGTCATCTTTTTCCTGTTCTATACAGACACTCTCGAAATAGGCGAAAACGCAATAATATCAGGTTCTATGGACATTTTCGGGCTAGCGGTTACTGAGCTGTGACCAGACCCAGCTTGAGCTGACAGAGTCTGTTCACCTAATGTTGTTACATTATGTGTCTGTGTGGCAACCCCAGACTTCTGACTATCTTTCTCTTCAGGGTTAAGATCTGCACTCTTATCGTTACTCGGGAGCGGATTTTTCTCATTTCCAGAGTCACTTGACTTATTTTCTAAGTCATTCACTTCGTTGGCAGAGGTTGGGGTACTCATGTTAAAATACAAAATATCACAGGATTACACAAAAATATAAGGCACAATTTAAAACTGAATAAAAATGGAAAATTTTTCAAAAATTGCAACACAAGATTTGTCACAAAAATGGGCTTAAAACTAAATAAAATTCAAATTTGATACATAATTTTTTTTTTTTTTCAAATTGAGACCAAAAAAAAAACGAACTTTGAAATAAAATTTTAAAATTTCAAAGATTTAACTACTGTTTAAATTTCAACAAATTAATTTCTTTTATAACAAAAAGAAATAAAATAAACCTTTTCTTATTTTTTTTTCTATTAAAATAACAACACATTAAAAAAAAATTACTTTTTAAAACTGTACTCTTTTCTTCTCTTTAATTAATAAAAGAATAGATTAAACGGTCTTACCTCTACAAAATAATTCCATAAGCACACATAGCTGGACACACATATACACAAACAAAAAAAAAATATATATCTTCATAAAAATTCCAACGAACTCTGAATTAAATTTACTCCCTTAAAAAAAGAAATCATTTTCTCTTTTTTCTTCTTCAACAAAGTTCAACGCATCTTTAACCAGCTGTTCACTGGAAAGATAACAGCAAGCCTTGAAGATGAATCCTCGTAAACTTGACCTAATTTCTCAGCTGATAACGTCCGTGGCTGAGATGGGAGAAAAGAGTTTTCTTTTTCTTTCTTTCTTGAAAAGACAGTAAAGCTTTAATAAACGTTCCTGGTTGGAAAAAGGACTTGTTTTCAGGAAGATTTTTTTCTTATTATTAATTACTGGGGCAAATGCAAGTTTCTTTATGACCAGATTTTTTTTTTTCTCTTAATTAATCGCTAGGGAAAGACTGTTTTTTTTCGTTTTCTTTTACTTTTTCACTCATGGAAGGCAGAAAAAGGATTTGTTAACTGCTCTTTTTAGAGATTTCTTTTGTCACTTGTTACACACCTCCTGAATTCTGTTGGAATTAATTGCTGGTTCAATAAACAGTAGATACGTCATTTCTTAGGACTTCATTACACACCTCCTGATATTTGTGCTGGAACTCTGGAATTTGACCCGCGCAAATGCACCGTCGCGCCGACTTTTCAATGTAACGAATTAGCCGCTTCTCCAGTTATGGATCTTCCGTCGTGGCGTCGGTCAGTGTCCGACCGATGGGGGCAGGGGCGCGAACCGCGGACGCGCGCGTGCTGATTTCTGAGCGAACCCTCGGAACTTCTAGCATATTTAGGTAGTCACAGGCCGTGAGTGGTATCCAGGAAATCAAAGTCAGATTAAGATAGTAGTTGTTCCAATAAAGACACAGTTTATCAGGGGACCTGATTTATTGTTCTTTTGTTACATCCTTTTGAGAAATCAGGCCCCTTTTGGCTTGAGAGCTGCTAATTTACTTTATGGACATCTGGCTTGGGAATTATGTGTACCGCAAAGCGATACTTAAGAAAGCCGAGTGTCGTGGAGTTAGTGCATTCTTTTGATGGTAAAAAACTTGTCCGGGGACCCGTGCATCGGTATAAATATGCTGTATTTCGCATTATTCCTGCTAGGGGCCGTTGAAGTCAAAGGAGGCGTCTTTAAACTATAATTGGTCATTAGCTGAATGATTGACTGCCCGGGATAAAGGCTGTGGTTTGAGTTTGGCCGATCGAATGCAGCAAGACTTACAAATTGCACTTATTCAGCAAAAGTATTCTTATGAGATGTGCCAAAACGATCTTTAAAAGTTATAAAATGCGATGCGGGAAAACTGACTTAACAGGGGCAACCTCATTCAATCAACTGAGACACAATTACAAAAGCATTTTAAAAGTTTTAATTTTAATTTCTAAATTTAAATTTTAAAAAGGGACAAAAAAGGGGATTTTAAAAAGGGGCTTAGCTTTTATCATTTCATATATACATATGTATCGTATATATACATATATTGTATATATACACAGATATACATCTGTATCCACATATTTGTATATGTATATAGATGTATATACATATATTTGTGTATACATATACATGTATATATAACAGTAGCACCCGGATAACTGAAAAGTACCCAATTTTTATTTCAATATGTTGAATTTTTTTATAGTAATAACACATGATTGCATAAATTTCCTTAAGAACAGTTTTCAGTTCCTAAATTTTGAAACGGTGAATTTTCCTGTACGTGAAATTGGCGTTATGGCCAAAGAAACATTAAATAAACAATAACATTTTCGAAAAAGAAAAAAAGGGATAATATTCATTGATCTGAATTGGAGTCTATAAAAAAAGCATGCTTCCGTAATTACGACGAAAATTTTCTTAAAAAGTATGAAATTACGAACAGATGTCATATATTCCCTCGGCAGCCATCTGGGATTTTTTCTTGCCGTGAAAACCCCTTTTCCACCAAGTAGTAAATGTCACCCAGCAACAATTTATGCACATGAAAGGCTTAACGAAAATAAAATGTAAAACATCGTCAACAAAAAATCGCCAAGAAATAACAAAACATCCAAGATGGCGTCCGCTTGAATATACAGGATCTAAGCCTGAAAGGATTTTACAATATGTATGTGTGGCAGAAATTCAAACAAAATTTTAAATATTTGATTCCATTTTTAAAATATTAACTGATATCTATATCATTTATAATCGAATATAAAAATGCTGATCTTGTCCACTTGAACAACCACAAATCCTCAAGCTAATGTCACTCTTATGCATTTTTGGCTTAAAATCATATTTTTTGGCGACAAACGAAAAATAGAAATCGTAAAGAAACACATAATATGTAACTCACAATAATTACAGTATTATTTACAGTTTCATCTGCTTTTTTCTCCTATAAATCACATTATGTGAACTAAAAAGTTAGATAAAAATGAAAAGAAAGAACTAAAAAAAAAAAAAAAGTAGTAATTCAAAATTAGTCTAATCAAATTTTCAGATTTCTTTTTTTAATGTAAGGCAGGCGATAATTCACCAAATATTGTATCAACTCTAAAATTTCACAATCTATTTATATAAAATCCAAGTCTCTGTGTGTCCCTCACGATTCTGGTAGGACCACCTCATTGAAATGAGTAATTGTTGAAAAATACTATTGCAGGGTTACCACAGAAGCGCCAAATGTTGGCCAACTTAGCGATAGCTGGCTGATTTGGCGAAATTCCCATTTAAAACCATTAATCTTTCATAAAGGAGGTCACCAAAATTTAATTTAAACTCCGCTCTTTTAAGATATTTTTTCAGAATCTATGGGTGAGAATTTAAAGTACATCTTTACATCTTCCTCCCGATGCTACTAATAAAATAACCGCCAATAGACGACGCTGTACTGTATGAGCTCCTAACTGCGGGATTTTAATGTGCTTTAGGTACTTTTCCAGTATAGGTGCCTTGGCGAAAAAGGAAATTTGGCAACATATTTTCCGGGAACCTATCCATTGTTTCATTTTATATACACACGCATTTTTTCTGATATTTTTCCGATTTATTTAACATAAAAAAGCCGTTTCTCTAATTTTATACAGAAACAGATGTAATTTGTACATAAAAACATGAATAATATACATATAAAATAAACATATAAAAAAAACAAAAACGCTCAAGTTTGTTTTCATAGCTGTTTATATGATTTGACAACAAATCTCAATATTTTTCCGTTATACGGACACAATGCCAAAATGTATGCTAATGGGCCAATTATTTCAAAATGCTAAAAGTTATTTGTAATTTTATGCCAGCAGTTTAATATCAGTTTTATTTTATTGCTTTATTTTATAACAGTTATTTATTCAATAATTTTAAGTATATATTTGTGATTTAATGAAATAGTTCGTAAAAGTCTGGAATTTTCAAATGTTATATTTTTTAAATGCTCACTTTAGTATCGACAATATTTTTTCTTTTATTTTACAAATGCCTCAATTCACGTGATTTTCATTTTGTGCCAACTATTACGCTTGGCGATAATGGTATCCGTATAATGGAAAAGTACCCAAATCTCACTTTCTGATGCCCAAATTACACAAAGCTTTTTTTAAAAAACGCCAAAGCCCCTACAGTGGAAAAGTATCAAACTGTCTATTAATTTGCGCTATCTGTGTTATAGTTTATACTATATGCAAGTTGAGTGGAGCGAAGAGTTTAAACATTAAATATTAAAGTTTCGGCACAGATGTCATAAACCCCCCCATGTTGGCACGATTTTTTTCTGACGCCAATGTCATATACACAACGGGTACTTAACTGTCGCCAAAGTGTCGTTATTTTGCTTGATATGGTAACCCGGATGTTGTTGTTTATGCTGTTGATATTTTCGCCAAATTGGCGTCGGAAAAATATCGCTCCAATATGGAGTATATATGACAACTGCGCCAAAGTTTCTATAAAGTAGTGTAAGACTAAAAAATTAAGAATAAAATAAATGCAAAATAAGACTAAAGAAGAAAGAAAAATCATGCTTTAAGCATAGAATATGAAACACTTTCCAACACATCCTGAATGCTTTAACAAAACTTCGTTATTTAGGGAAATAAGATAACTAAGTAAACATTTTAGAAAACGCATAAAAATTTTTAAAAATTGATTTCAGCAGTTACTCTCCATAGCCAATAGTACCGTTATTACATGCCACTATTTAGCTAAAATTTAATTTAAACTACACTTAAAGCTACTGAAATCACATTTCCAGATATTATCATCCATAGACAGTTATGTATCAAATTCTTTGCGTGACCCTGTATATAATTTTATCTATATTCTACAAACATTTCTTAGTAAACTACATTCAGTTCAGCGTAAAACTGCATAACTCCTTTAAAATCCACCTTTAAGCAATTTATTCTCATACTCAGTAACCCTTACGAATTCTTTTGTGTAGCCCTGCATATAAACTGTAGCATTTATACACACGGTATAGTATGCATAAATGTAGTGAAACATAAAAGCGCATATCATAATTAAAAATGCATTTCTTGCAATCATTGCTTATGTACAATACTTCGGAGAAAAGTTTCTTGGTGAGAAAGAAGTTTGCCAACTTATTTTCTGACAACCTATTTACTACTTCATACTCACAAGCAAATTTTTGCATATGTATACAATTTATTTAATGTAAAAAAAGCTATTTACCCATTTTTATAAAGAAACAGAAGTAATTTTTGCACAGATGTCATATGCGCATCGGGTTTGGTGTGATTTTTCTCTGACGCCAATTCGGCAGAAATCTCGCTTTCGAATACCAGTTACTTACATATTTTTAAATTATTTGCTATCATTTTGAAAAGGAAATATCCTATAGAACAAAACAGTTTATATAATTTAAAAACAGAAAATAAAAGTAAATAAACAATTTATTAATAAATAAAAAACAATAGCCGGGTTACCATAGCAGGCAAAATAACACCATTTGGCACAGATGTCATATTCGCCCCATATTGGCGCGATTTTTTTCTGATGCCAATGTTATATATGCAATGTGTACTTAACTGGCGTAAAGTGTCCTTATTTTGCTTGATATGGTAACCCGGATGCTGTTGTTTATGCTGTTGATGTTTTTGCCAAATTGGCATCGGAAAAAAATTGCGCCAATATGGGGCGAATATGACATCTGTGCCCACCATTTTAGTGCCAGTTAGGTATCCCGGCTCATATCTGAAATCTGTGCCATAATTTGTATATAAAAAAATATATATATTTAGAAACGATTTTTTTATGTATATAAGTGCATATATAAAAAAAAATAAAAGTTCATTAGATTTGTTTTCATAGCTGTTTATATATTTTGGCAACATATCTCACTTTCTGATGCCCGAATTACGCCAAGCTTTTTTTAAAAATGCTCTATAATGGAAAAGTTCCTAAATAAATAATTAACAGAAATAACCAATTATACAAACTAAAACTTTTTATTTCGAGATCAAAGCATTGTTTTTAATTTCGATTAAAAATGCATATATCCTTGGATAACTTTAGTTGAAATTAGGTTCACGGCTTATTTATTTATTTAACTGAATAACAAACATACGACTTGCGTGCTTGACATAAAGCCCGCTTATAAGTCGGAGACAAGATAGCACAAGGAAATATTACAACACAAGAGAAATACACCCTGGGAGTTCCACACAAAGTGTGTGTGCAATGGAACCAGCGGGAACCGAACCCACAAACTCTTACGCACAAGCGATTAGCTGACTGGTGCTTTGACCACTCAGCTGCAGAGCCCCTAGGTTCACGGCTTAATATCTCATTCCATAAACCTAAACAAACACAAGTGATTCATTCTTCGTGAACCGTAAAAAAATATTAAATCATTGAGGTAATCATTCACAATGTAAGTTCTCCAACAATCAATAGACAATATTCTAATGACGTCATAGTAGGTAAAATGGTGGCGGTATCATTTGTTTATGGTTTGAAATCACAAAGATTTAATTTTGCAATGTCTCTTAGTTACATTATTTTATTGTCATATTTATGAGCTCAGAACAAAAGCCTATTTTTTCATTATTTAGTTATCAAAGACGGAAAAAAGTTATAAATGTGCATGATTTGAAAAATTTAAATAATTTTCTTTCTTAATACTAAACTAGTATGTTGTGGCCATCACAAAACTTTCTTCTACATAAATCACGTCAATTAAATCCTTTAAATAGTACAAGAAATAACAACGATTTAGCACCAATTCATATCAAAGTATAACTGAATTTGAAGTTGGATGAAAATTCGTGCATTAGTTCTTGAGATAGAGCTATAGCGGAAATTCTGAAAAAATGTAACATAGCCGCGCCACCTGTTGAGCTATTTACACCGAAAGTAAACAGCACTAAAGGATATGAAGGTATACCTGAATCTGAAGTTTGTTGAAAATCCAAGCATTAGTTCTTGAGATAAAACTATTGCGGAAATCGCAAAAATACGGCATAGTAGCGCCACCTGTTGAGCGATTTACACCAAAAATTAAACAGCACTAATTTATACATCAATTCATGTCAAGGACTAACTAAATCTGAAGTTTGATGAAAATCTGTGCAATTGTTCTTGAGATACAGTTCTTGTGGAAATCGTGAAAAATGCAGCACAGCAGCGCCACCTATTGGGCGATTTACACCAGAAATTAAACAGCACTAATTTATATCAGGGACTAACGGAATCTGAAGTTTGGTGAAAATTCGTGCATTTTTTCTTGAGTTAGTACTATTGCGATAATCATGTACAATGCAGCATACCAGCGCCACCTGTTGGGCGATTTTTACAAAAAAGTAATCAGCACCAAACTATATCTTGGACTAACTGAATCTGAAGTTTTATGAAAATCCGTCCAGTAGTTCTTGAGATATAGCTATTGCAGAAATCATGAAAAATGCCGCATAGCAGCGCCACCTGTTGGGCGATTTTCACCAAAAACTAATCAAGTCCAGTTTATATCAAGGTCTAACTAAATATGAAGTTTTGTGAAATTCCGTGCATTAGTTCTTGAGATAGAGCGCCCACAAAATTTTTGTCACATACAGACTCACAGACAGAGTGACAGAGTGACAGACAGACATTTTCTAAAAACCATCAAATCGTGTTCTGGGCATCCCAAAACGTATAAATCCGTCGAAAACCGGAAGTCGAAATTTTTCACGAATCCAATAGTTTCTTCTTGTAAAGATAGAAGAAAGTAAAAATAACATCGAGAAGTAACAGCGAGTTTAAGTTAAATAAGTTTAGCTGTTTAATTCTGTTGTAATATTCAAAATAACTGTATTTATTAGATTTCAGTAAACAACATCAGGGCCCGATTAAACTTTGAAGTTAAAGGAATTACAATGTCATTTCAGGACCTTTCTTTTGGAGAAGCTTTTCTAAATTCCAAATATACATGGAAACTCTTCAGTGTTAGAAATATTATTCCTAGGACTGGCATAACATGAGAACGGCCTGCAATTTTACACAAGTTTTTGAACACTACTTTATATCAGAAATTTTACTAAAAACTGGTTACTTTTTTGTTATAGAAGCCCACACTATTAGAATTATGACAAGTTTCAGCCAATTTCGCCAAAGTCGTAACCAAGATCGTGAAGCACACACATATAATACCATATAATACCATTTCATGAAATGGTATAGGATAATTTAATAGTTTTTACCTTACTTCAAGTGTGTAATTTATTTATTTTTAAGGCTTAACAATCTAAATTGTCCAATATATGAATTTAAAAAAATATAAACAAAGATTGAATAGACATGACCGCAAAGAGCCTCAAATCTGCATAACACTTGGAACCAAACTGTGCAGATTAGTGGTTTTCTACTGTACACAGTTTTTCATAAATGTGTTTCGTTTTTAAAATGTGTTATTTTCATCTATCACCGCGGAACAAACGAGAAAACTCATATTCTTGCACATGAGTTGTATATATCTTTATATCTAAATTTCCGTCATTTTTGACGGGCTACCTTTCTAGTAAATTATATTTTAAGTATTACAAATATTTATTTCATGTTTAAATTAAATATTTTCGTTTTATAATATTATGTCTTATTAAAACTTTTATTTTGTTGTTGTCTTTTTAAATTAAATATCAGTATTTTTTTTCATTTATTTGTGAAATGTTTGTCTAACGCATATAGTCATTTCAATTCTCTAATCAACAAACTTTTCGCCAAAATATAATCACTGGCAATCCTTTCCTTCAAAATAACATTAAAATACGAAATTTATAACCAAAAATCATAGTTATCCCTGTATATTTTCTCATAAACCACCACGTGAATATTCTTTATCGAATGATATAACTTGCAAAAAATTCCACCGAGTAGTTTTTGAAAACACTCGAGCGGAACTTTTTGATCTTACTGCTTTATAATATACTAGCTGGCTATGCCTGCTGCACTGGCAGTATTTCCAAATAAACCTTGAATTAAGTGAAATGGTGAATTCAAACTTATATTTTTACTTTCTTCTATCTTTACAAGAAAAAAGTATTGGATTCATGAAAATTTTCGAATTCCGGTTTTCGACTGATTTACACATTTTAGAGGTCAGAGAACCCGAAAAACATGTTTTTACAAAATGTCTGTCTGTGAGTCTGTCTGTCTGTCCGTCTGTCTGTGTGTGACATAAATTTTGTGGGCGCTCTATCTCAAGAACTAATGCACGGAATTTAACAAAAATTCATATTCAGTTAGTCCCTAATACAAATTGATGCTGATTAGTTTTTGGTGCAAATCGCTCAACAGGTGCCGCTGCTATGCTGCATTTTTTGATGATTTCCGCAATGGCTCTATCTCAAGAACTAAAGCATGGATTTTCATGAAACTTCAGATTCAGTTAGTCCTTGATAAGACTTGATGCTGATTACGTGTTGGTGCAAATTGCTCAACAGGTGGCGCTACTGTGCTGCATTTTTTACAATTTCTGCAGTGGCTCTATCTCAAGAACTAATGCACGGATATTCATCAAACTTCAGATTCAGTTAATCCTTGACATGAATTGATGTTTTGTGCAGTTTGGTGTAAATCACTCAACAGGTGGCGCTGCTATACTGCATTTTTTACAATTTCCGCAATAGCACTATCTCAACAACTAATGCTTGGATTTTCAACAAACTTCAGATTCATATATACTTTGATATGAATTAGTGCTGATTACGTGTTGGTGCAAATCGCTCAACAGGTGGCGCTGCTATGCTGCACTTTTCAGAATTTCCATTATAGCGGTATCTGAAGAACTAATGCAACAATTTTCACTAAACTTCAGAATCAGTTAATCCTTGATATGAATTGACATTTTGTACATTTTGGTGTAAATCGCTCAACAGGTGGCGCTGCTATACTGCATTTTTTACAATTTCCGCAATAGCACTATCTTAACAACTAATGCTTGGATTTTCAACAAACTTCAGATTCATGTATACTTTGATATGAATTAGTGCTGATTACGTGTTAGTGCAAATCGCTCAACAGGTGGCGCTGCTATACTGCACTTTTCAGAATTTTCATTATAGCGGTATCTGAAGAACTAATGCAACAATTTTCACTAAACTTCAGAATCAGTTAATCCTTGATATGAATTGACATTTTGTACATTTTGGTGTAAATCGCTCAACAGGTGGCGCTGCTATACAACATTTTTCACGATTTCTGCAATCCCTGTATCTCAAGAACTAATGGACATATTTTCATCAAACTTCAGATTCAGTTACTCTTTGATATGAAATGATGCTGACTACGTGTTGGTGAATATCGCCCAATAGGTGCTGCTGCTATGCTGCATTTTGCACTATTTCCTCAATAGCTCTATCTCAAGAACTAATGCACGAATTTTCATCAAACTTCAGATTCAAGTACACCTTGATAAATGTTGATACTGATTATGTGGTTGTGTAAATCGCTCAACAGGTGACGCTGTTATGCTGCATTTGTCATGATTTGCGCAATAGGAATCATGATCTTAAGAACTAACGCACGGATTTTCCCCAAACTTCATATTCAGTTAGGCATTGACATATGTTGATGATAATTAGGTTCTGGTGTAAATCACCCGATAGGTGGCGCTGCTATGCTGCATTTTGATGGATTTACACGATTTCATGGACAGTAATATCTCAAGAACTAATGCACGGAGTTCCATCTTTTTAGAATCATCATGATGAGCATAGATGCACTGTGATAATGAATTTTGAAGTATTGACAAGTATGAGATAGAAGAAAGTTTTGTGATGGCCAGAACATACTAGTTTTAAATGGACCTTTAGCTTGAATGTCCTTCCGCGTTGCTGAAAAGATGCGAACGTTATTGCGATATTATATTACCTTATGCGTTGCACAAAATTTAGCTATTAAGCAGTTCTTTTAGTTGATTATTCACAGTGCACTTTTAGTATAGAAATGAGGCCGTTATGACAATAGGAATTAAAATGTTCTCATATCTGACAATATTAAATTAGAGATGCATTACAATGATTGCAGAGATTTACCATTGAACTTGAATTATGCTCGGGTGGTGTATTTTCGTTTGTTTGTCCTTGATCTCCTGGCCTCTCAGCTCGCGCAATATGTGATTCTGGTAGCTGAAATACAATCTCACTGGATGTTAGTTATATTTCTTAATAAATACCCTCTTGTGCTACTACTCTTTTCCCTCTTTTGATTCTAGCAGGGTAAATGCTGTCAAAAAAGTAATAAATTATTTGCAGACAAAGAAGATTGTTTAACTTTCATATTTAAACGAAAAGTGAAACATAAAAATGTGTGTTTTTAAAGCTGAATTGCCTGAATATCTCTAAAATGACGTCATTTTCACTGTCTTTCCATTTTGTAGACTAGTTGAAATCATGTAACCGTTAACCCGGGAAAAAATTTGATGACTTAATCTTGTAGAAAAATAAATCTCATGCATCCAATAAAATCTTTATAATCATCCGTAATCGACGTCATTGTGAGGGTTCACGTCAAATATTAAAACTGATGCAACAATATTGTTGCACATGTACCAGGGTTAAGAACTGACAATGATAAATAAAGTTAGTTATATAAAAATTTTAGCAATATGCATTTTGGTGAATACCTGAACCAAAGATTTATTTAGCATTTTTCTAAAGAACATAATAACACGGACAAACAAATAGGCCTGCTATTTTCTTTATATTTAAGAGTAAATTAAAATTCCGTCTGTTGTGTAAATAACCCAGATTATGAAAATAACTCTTAATTTGTTGCTGTGTTTAGCTGCTAGAGTGTGCGTCAGGACAATTCGCTTTATACTGATCGAAATTCCAGGTAATTTAATCCTATCTAGGCTGAAATGATAAGTCCATGGGCATTATTCCATGTGCCACCATTGGAACCATAAAGTTTTTTCCCTACATTGAAAGTATCGGTTTTTTTTATGAGAGTAAAACAATTTGAGGTAATAAATAAATAATAATAAATCTTTTGTTTGTTTGCTTCATTATGAAAAACCATAATTTAGTAATCGCCAATTTCAAAATCTGTCTAATTTTTGAATTTTGATACGCCATGCAACATGCTCGTTGGCAGGTGACATGATTCCGTAAGATTAGTCCAATATGTTGAATAAAACATTTTTTAAACAATGGTTAAGCAAAAGAAAGTTATGCAGAAAAAGCTAAAAAGAAATGACATATTAGCAAGCAATATTTATTGCAAAATGTTTATTTTATTTATTTATTTATTAACCATTTGGAAAAATGGTTATTGTCCTCGGTCAGGGTAGGAAATCAAAAGCATATCTGAAGCGTTTTATTAGTTGAATCCCGCACTTTATTTGTTTTCTGATTGGTCTATACAGTAATCTGTATTTTTCCTTTACTTTCAACAGACATGGATACTTCTACAAAAACAAATTAATAACTCAGAAACAAATTGAGATACAGCTTTAAAAAAAAATTGCATTTAAAAGTACATTATTTTCTCTATACAACTGTGTAAAAAGTAATATTGTGGGATGTTTAGAAGTTTAAGAATGAAATTTCATTTAAAATTGGTCTATAAATATTAATCTTTAATCCATGACGTACGTAATGTATGACCAGCTCCGTAGAAGTTTAAAAATTTACAGTACCGAAAAATGTAATCCATGGCGTACATAATGTATGATCAATATCGCGCGACTCTTTTTTTATAGTAATAACGTATAATTGCAGAAATTTTCTTAACAATATTCTTATATCTTAACTTTTAAAGCCGTGAATATTCCTATAAGTGAAATCGACAATATGTTCGGCATGTTAAAAAAATGATCATAGAAAAAATGATCATTAAAGTAATGATCAGAGTTCAAGGATATAAAAATCACATGCTTGAAGAAAACAAAATGCAAGTTTCCATAGTAATAGTATTCCATAGTATGGTAAAAAATATTTTAAATCTTTGAAAGTAAATTATTTTAGAATATGTGTGTATATGGAAGACATTTACACTAAAATTTAAATGATTGACTACATAATTATAATTTTAACTGCTTTTTATATAATTTACGGTTGAATATAAAAATGTACTCCGAAATGCTCTTCTCTCGTTTTATTTCACACTTTTGTCTTATTTGGCTTAAAATTGCATTGTTTGGCGACGAAGGTAATAAATAAATAGCATGTAACTCAATACAGCCATTTTTACAAATACTTCTAGTTTTTCCTGTAAATCATATGATGGGAGAATTATATAAAAATAATTATTAAATTGACAAAAAAAAAAAAAGAAAAAAAAAAAAAAGAAAAAGACTAATAAAGAATGTAACCTAGATTTTATTTCCTCAAGTTTTCAGACATGTTTTTATTAACCTGGCGCATGCGATAAAAGAGCTAAAAAGAAAAAAAATTTTCCATTCAAAATTGTCAAATCAAATTTTCATTTTTTTAACCCATCGCAAGCGATAATTCGCCAAATATTGTACTAATTGCAGACCTGCCAACTGCTACGAAAAAATCGTAGTTGCTACGATTTGGATCTATAAACTACGATGCTACGAAAAGCGGTCTTAACCCTTAACCGGAAACGTACTGTCTGTGAAACGGTTGCATGTATATATCTGGCCTTAATATTTTCTCTCTCCGACATTCAAAACTTATTTTTATGCTGTTATATTAAATAATTGATCCTGTTAATGCATTACTATTAAAGATTAAATGTTTAAGTTCATTATTTGGTAAATTATTAAGTGTTCTGTTTGTGCACGGGATTTTCACGTTTCCGGTTAAGGGTTAAACTACGATTTTTTGCAAAAAACACAAATGCATTTTTTCTTTCTAGTTGCGATTTTTATCCCGAAGAGCATATTTTTCTCGAGTGATTCTGTTCCGAAATTTACAAAATTTCAAAGTATTCATTTCCGAAAGTTTTAAAAAATTGGCCATTAGTCCGAAAATTCGATCATTAAAAAATGCTCATGGGGAAAAAAATCTAGGCTGCAAAACGAACTTCTTAACATAAAACACTCTTTATGTATATTAACTTCGGGTGAATCGTATTTCTGTAAATATTTATACAGAAATTCCCTTCCTTGGAAACAAGGTTGCCATTTTAAGAATTTCTCGAAGGGGAGGGGCTTTTTCTGGGGCAAGGTTTGAAATAGTGTGCAAAATCGCAAGATTTGCGATAAACTATCGCGAATTTCGACAAGTGACGGTGTAAAAAAAAAAAAAAATCCATTTCATCAATTGGTCGCAGAAGAAAATTAATTTTGTCAAAGGATTGCTGTAAAAACGTGCATTTTCTCAAAATATCACAGAAAGAAAACGTGAACTTCGTCAAAAGATCAGTAAGAAAATGCAAATGTCATCGAAAGATCAGTAAGAAAACACAAATTTCACTGAAAGATCGCAGAAAGAAAACACTAATTTCGTCAAAGAGATCTGGTAAAAAACTCAAAATTCGTCAAAGGATCATGGTAAAAAACGCGAATTTCGTCAAAAATTCATGGTAAATAGTGCAGATTTCAACAAAGAATCGTGATAGAAAAATGGGAATTACGATTTTTTTTTTTTTTGGTGGGGGGATTGTGAATATCCTGAAATGATTGCGGGAAACAAAATCACGAATTTCGTCAAAATTTACTGCAATGGGCTAAAAAATTGGAACCTGGTTTTTTTTACAAATGTAAAAAAAAAAAAAAAAATGCTGCGAAACGAAAAGAAACTCTAAAAATCGTATAATAATTTTAAGAGGAAAAAATTTATTACATTGAGTTGAAACTGAAACCTTATTCATTTTACAAATGTCAAAAGATGGCTGTATAACACGAAAAACCAACCAACCAACCTCCAGATTAATTTAATTTTTGTGTGCTACGATTTCTCATTTTCAAAGGTTGGCAGGTCTGTAATTGTAAAATTTCACAATAATTTATACTTTAAGCATTACAAATATTTATTCCATGTTAAAATTAAATATTTTCGTTTTATAATATTATGTCTTATTAAAACTTTTTTTTGTTGTTTTTTAAATTAAATATCAGTATTTTTTTCATTTATTCGCGAGGTGTTTGTATTATTTTCTAACAGATATAGCCATCTTAATTCTTTAATCAACAAACCTTTCGCCAAAAGATAATCACTGGCAACCTTTTCGTTCAAAATAGCAGTAAAATATGAAATTTATTATCAAATATCATAGCTATCCCTGTATATTTTCTCATAAACCACCCCGGGAATATTTCCTATCGAATGATACAATTTGGAAAAAAATCCACCAGGCAGTTTTTGAAAACACTCGAGTGGAACTTTTTGAGCTTACTGCTTTATAATATATATGATATGATAATGCATAAATTGATTAGCAAAGGAATTTATGCCATTGCAAATTATATTAGATTTAAATATTTTTAAATGAAACTGTTTAAATCTGGATAAAAACTTAAAAACGCTTTTTATAAACTCAACTGTTTTTAATTTTTTACAATACTCATGAATTAAATTTAGAAACAATTATTTAAAGCTTTTTTTTTTTTGTTTATTCATAAGTCAAAATACCTGTAGAAACTTTTAAATTAAGTTTATGTTAGATTTTAATACTTTTTTTGACATTTTAAACATTTAGAAAATTTTTGATTTAAATCAATGATTTTTTTTAAAAAAATCGGTTGATTAAAATCATGATTTTAATCGCTGATTTTAAATCAACTGTTTAAAATATTTGACACCCTACATTGCAAAGGGGCACTCTTTGTTAGACACAAGTCTGTTCATACTACATAAACAAGTTTTTCAATAATAAAGGCAAAAAGGTCACAATTTTTTTGACTGAGGGTCAAGAAGGGTGTACTCCCACACAGCAACATTATACCCTTCAAAGGTCAAGAGGGGTGTCAAGGGAGCTTTTCCCTTTCGATTCTGTATTCGATTAATCTGCAGAGGATACATAGAGGCATCCATTTTGTGGCCTCGTGGAGGTATAGAATAAGATGCAGTAGTAAGAAAATAGGATTAAATAAAAATATCTTTATGCACGAAATATCTTTCATTCTTTCTACGTCATAAACACAGATTTTCAACAGGTCAAAAATGGTTCATTTTTGATTTATCTGAAACTATTGCTTGAGATCCATAATTTATAGTGCAATTTAAAAAAGTTTTTGAAAAATTCCACTTACAGAAAAAAAAAAGTGTCTGTAGTATTTCTTTCTTTTTTGAACAGATTTTTAGCTTTTTATTTTGTTTCAATTAAATGCTGCCACAATCTTTTTACTGATATTACGATGCGTGATTATTTTTTTCTTGAGAACTTTTATCAAATACATTTCGGCACAGATGTCATATTCGTCCCATATTGGCGCGATTTTTTTCCGGTTGCCAGTTTGGCGAAAACATCAACAGCATAAACAACATAATCCGGGTTACCACATCAAGCAAAATAACGACACTTTGGCGCCAATTAAGTACCCGTTGCGTATATGACATCTGTGCCTACATTTCTTTAAAAAGACTTCGATATAATGGAATATAATTTAAAATGTTTGATATATATATATATATAACCATTAATTAAACATAACCTACCACCATCAAAAACGTAATATTATGAATTAAAGCTGTAAGTATAAAATTTTTTTTTTAAAATTTATTATAAGAATTATTATGGAAGAAAAATAAGAAAGTGGACACCGACAAATAATGGAAATGCTTATATATTGAATTACGTTGTCTAGGGCACAGAATTCAATGATATAAGCAAAATGGTTGTTTTCTGTGAGAAAAATAAGCTAAAGCTAAAAGTTATTTTCCCCTGTGCCCAAACAACCATTAAAATCAAGTGAATTGATTAAAAATGAAAACAGAATAGAAACAAATAATATGAAATGGAAAAATCAATAAAACCTATTTAAATATTTATAGGATATAAAATAGAAATAATAAACACCATACCGATTAATATTTCAATATTTTAGAATAAATCCACGCACACATGGCACCCAAAATATCGTAAAGATTAAGGTGAATAAAACAGTTACGAAATCACAGTAATTGATACCATAGGATGCAGTTAATACATTTTGAAATAAATGTTAAATAACTTTTAATATAATATAAAATAATATAAATAGAAAGTAATTACATATTTAAAATGCACTATTAAAATTAATTAAAAACTGTTTAACAATATCGTCAAAATTTAGCTAAAAATTCCCCCCGGTGTAGTAAATTATAACTGAAATGTAGCTGGAAAAAGTAAAATTTAGAACTTATCGAAAAAATACAAATTTTGGTGCTGCCATCTAGTATTACTTTTATGATTCAATTGTCAAAAGATAAACAGTTGTAAGCATTTGAATGTAACAATTGTTTTATTAACAGCAAAACCAAACAAATCCTTATATATAGATAATTATAAACTGAATATAAACCACACAATGTATTTTTAAAAAAACTATTGTTAATAAAATTTAAAAAGCATACAAAATATTCTATTAGCTAACTTATTTAAACTACACTAAGAATTTAAATAATTCTAGAACATCGATAATATATAGCATATAGCTATATGCTATAAAACAAAATAAATTCATTAATAATTAATATAAATAATTATTAAAAATATAAAAATCTTTAACAAAAACTATTATATATAAGATAATTATAAAATGAACAGGAAATAAAAAACATATGGGAGTATAAAGAAGGTAAACAGATACTTAAATTCAGATTACCTAAAAAGCACAAATATAGTGTGTGGATTATTTTCATACATCCATAAAAATCCTAAAAGTATGAATGTGGGACATTCAAAAACATTAAACCGATAATAAATTTTATAACACAAAGTGAAAATAGATAAATATTAAAATATTAATAAGAATAGAGGAATAATAATAAAAATAATTACCCAATTTTAATACATACAGTATAACTTTATTTATATTAAATATACTTATATGTATATTAATCACTATAAAAATGGCATACTATTAGTAATTAATATGATATTGTCCTTATTAAATTAAAATTTATAACAAATGATTGTAAATAAGATTAAACAATAATTAAGCTAATTATTAATGAAATTCACCAATTACATATAAAATATCAAATCAACATCCCTTTAAAATACGTATCAAAAATATAGTAATAATACAAAAGCCCCCCAATTTTTTTTTTTTTTTTTTTTTAAATTAACCATTGCGTATTATCCAGACAACACCACCCTCCTCCGTACTCTAACATCTACCCACCCATCCAACCTATAATAATTTTTTTATGTTATTTTACAATTTTTAATTTTTTATAGATTTTTTTTTATTTTATATTTTTTTTTTTGTAATTTTGTTTACGCATGTGTTAATTTGTTTTAAAAGATCATGTAAGAAAAATACTAATTGTATATTAATGAATATATGAATTTTTTTGGAAAACCATGATTTAATGCATCATAAATTAGTTTTTTAATATTATTGTTAATTAGAGGAGAAGAACATAAACATTTTATTCTATATAAATGATTAAGTATTATATTTCGAAATACAGAATGATGTAGACAAGATTTAAAATTTGTAAATGTATTAACTTTGAATTTAAATTCTTTACGTTTGTCATATAAATCTGTGATTGTTTTGTTGTCTTTTATTGTAATTTTAAGATCTAAGAAGTTAATTGTATTGTTAGATAAAAGGTTTTCTGTTAATTCCAAATTAGTGGGATAATCTACTGGAAATTGAGTAATTGCAGAATGATCAGTATCAATTAAAATTATGTCATCAATATAACGAAATAAATGTAGATTATTATTAGTAAAATTACGTTCATAATGATATAAGTATAAGTCTGAGAGTAAACTGGATGTACAACCGCCTTGTGGTATACCGACATGCTGTAAATATAAAGTGTTATCTTGCAAGATATAATTATTATAGATAATGAAGTTTGTTAAAGATTTAAAATATGCAATATCAATATTAGATGGTAATTCCAGTTTTTTATAATACTTTTTAAATAATGCATTTATAATTTTATGTAAATCTAATAGGTCTATATTATTAAAAAGATCTTTGAAGTCATATGTCGTTATATTATATACACAATGAAGATTTTTTAAAATATTGACAAGTTGATAGCTATTTTTTATACAATGTGTATTATCATTGTTTGTAGTAAGTACATATAATTGATTAAGAATTTTTAAGAGAAGTTTATTGGCTTTATTATCATATGTATTGCAACCAATAGTTACAGTCCTAAATTTAATTGGAGTTTTATGAAATTTGGGAATAAGAACTAAATATGGATAATTAAAGTTAGTAGATAAAATATTTAATAGTTTATAATAACTTCGAATTTTACGATTATTTACAATTACATTTTCATTAGTTTTTTTAAATGACTTATTAGAAGAAATACAATTTGTAAGAAGTTGGTGATAATAAGATTTACAAATAATAGCATAATTATTAGGAGATGTCTACATATGTAATAACGTAGTTTTTTTGTAATTTAGTAATTTGTTGGAAAATATGTTATGTATTAATAGAAACCAAATCAGCAATATTATTTTTTAAAGCCATAGTTAATTTTTCAATTACTAATATTTTCCACTGATTAAAATATTCAATAGGCTTATTATAAGAGATAGAAATTTTATAAATAAAAATATCAATATCATGTGTAAACTGTTTGATAATAGATTTAACATTAAATTTAGATGGAAGTCTATATTTAGTACCATAACCCATTAGTTGTTTCAATTTAAAATCATTAACAATATCAAGATTTCCAGTGATTATATGTCCATGATCATTGTTTATCTATTTTTTTAGAGTGGGGTCATTGCATTTACACGGAAAATTACTTGCAGCAGATGTATTTTTTGAAAATGTACTGTAGTTAAAAATCTTTCTACCAATTGTATTAGGATATTTAAAGGTTTTTGAGATATGAAGATTATTAATAGGAAAAAAACAATTTTTATCATTAATTATAGAATTGATATTAATTTTATTAAATATGTGATTTGAAAAAGTAATTAACATTTGAGTATTCATGTTTTGAATTTTATGTTTTTTTTTTGTAAATTAATATTTAAAAGATTAACCCTAGACATAATGAGGTCAAAATATATATCAGAGAAATGTTTAGAGAAAGATTTACTTAGAAATACATTTAAATGTTGTACAATCTGTTTCTTTTTAATAGCAAAGATGTGTTTTTGAATTAACAACCAGTTATAATTCTCTAAATATTTTCTTTGAAGATCATTTATATGTTTAGTGATAGATTTTTTGGAAACTACAACTGATAATGAACCCTTTCCTCGTTTATTATGTGTTGTTTTACCATTTAAATTATGATTAAGAGTAGGATAAATTGGAGAATAATCAATATTGTTATTTATAGATGTGAAGACTTTGACAGGTCTGTTAAATACTTCACTGTTAAGTCCATAAGGATAAATTGTGTTGTAATATTTCATAAATGATGATTCCATATAAAGACGTTCTGATTTATTTTTTAGAATTTGAAGGATTTCAATTGTCGTATTTTTAAATTGATGTTTATGAAAATGTTGAATATATATATATATATACCACTGCTTTAACCGTTCTAATCACAATGTCTTTTTCAGTTAAAAAAAAAAAAAAATCACAAATTGTCAACATAATTTTTCCGGAATACTTCAATTTTCCTTGAAATTTAAAAATACCTTTTACACACTGTAGACTTTCCAATGTTTAAGTTGCCTACCTACAGACTTTTCAGTTTGATGAAATTCCGTTCTTGAGATATTACAGAAACTAGTTGGAACCCGTCGAAATTCGACGAACTAAAATGTTAAAAAGGAACTGTCAGATCGAATTTATAATAAACCTACAAAAATAATTAAAATAAAAAAATCATCTAACATTGGTTGCCTCACTCTTAAAGCAAATATTTTTAACCTAAAATTACTAAAATATTATTTCCACAAACTTCAACTGCTTAAATTATTGAAAAATTAAACTCTATTAGAATACGTAATCAAGATGAGTCATTATGATGAATTTATCGATTGAGACTTTTATGTTTGCTTTTATGGGATGAAAAATCAGTAAAAAGGATTTCGCTTTGTCACATCATAAAATTTTCCCCATGAAATCTAAATTATACGTTATTTTCAATTCCCATAATTTGCATACGCACCACTCAAATTTACAATTTGAAAGTGTTTTAACGCGCAATAGATTATTAATGAATGTATTTCTAAACTTAAATTTACGTTTGTCCGATACAACTTTTCACGTGAACATTCGCACAAACTTTAAGTTCTAATCTCAGTACCTGCGAAAAAAAAATTCAGAAATTTGCCTTAAGTTATCATACTATGGGCCAGTATGGCCAGTAGTATTGGTCAAATATTTAGTTTTATCAAAAAAAAATGATCGTTTTGTTTGAAATATGACAATTTTTACTCACTGAATCATTTTGCCTAGCGTCTCAAACTCAGTATCAGCGTAATGTAAAAATATTGAAATGTAACTGATTTATGAAGAAGAATGCATGTTTTTTTTTAATGTCTGACATCATTTTCTGTTCAAAAATTATAAAAAAGTTACTTTAATTTGTATTGTGAAAATGGCATCCATAAGGATATAATCAATAAAAATAATAAACCATGACTATTTCCCCTTTACTTTCAATATAAATGGAGTACTTCAATTGCCACAATTACAAAATTTGTATTAAAAACTACAAAAAAATTAATATCTCAAAAATAAATTGACATACAGCTTTCAAACAAATTGCATTTAAAAGAGCATTTTTTCCCTTATACGATGGTGTCAAAATTTAAAATGTTTAGAAGTTTAAAAATTTGCCGTAGGTATAATTGCAAAACCGAAATTTCATTTCAAATTTCAAAGTGTTGCCATTCGCAGAATGACGTATGCGTTACGCACAGATAATGTTTGTCCTTTAGTAATGGTAGATTGTGAAAAATGCAGTCGGACGATGGACGCCCATTTGTATCACTGAATCTCAAGTTTTATTCAATTCCGTTCATGAGACAGAAGATGGGTGTCATTTTGTAAAAACATGTTTTTTGGTATCTCTGACCCCCCCATCCGTCGAAAACCGGAACATTCTCACAAATCCAATACTTTCTTCTTCTTGTGAAGATGGACGATCGCATCACCTGTCCATTTCATGTGTTTACACTATTTAAATATAAAACCACTTTCACTTGTGGAATATCTACCCTAATCGGGTTTTACTTTTTTAAAACACACACTTCTGTTTTTAGAGCCTGTGAGGTTTGGACGGGGTTTCGCAGGCATAGCTCGTAGGGGGTCACAGCCCCAAGTACCGAGCTGCTGAGTTCCATCAGGAGACCTTTCTCCAATGAAAATTTTGTTGTTTTTAAATGTAAGCATAAATTTCATTTTAAATAATATTACAGCTGTATATATACTTAATAAATTTTAAAATGCCTTTCATACAAATAACATAAAATGTTTTAAAACAATGTGTCTTATCATTATGTTATTTTATCATTACAAATACCGAGAATGGATTTTACCTTTTCATAAGAATATACAATTATGAAAGTTATGAATGATAATTCTTTATTAATAAAGAAATTATTAAAAACAAAATGATTCCATTAAAAAAAATCAATTTACAATTTATTCATTTTAGAAAATAAAATGAATGGTACTCAATTTTTGAAGGAAAATTGAAAATTTGCACAATTATAAATTTTTAAAGAGCCATCCTCTATATTTGACCTGAACTTCTATCGCCCTCATCAAACACAGAGAAAAAATAAATGTCTGCAATTATTCTACAAAATAAGAATGAGAAAAATTATATTAGAAAATCAGGAGACTTGGCAACTCTGCTAGTACATTAAAAAAAAGAAAAAAAATGCTGCGAGATAATCTTAAAGGTTGCTTAATTAATAAAATTTTTGTCTTTTTCTAGGTGAATAAAAATAAATTTTCTTCTATTCCTTAAAATTTAAATCTAAGAGATCCTTTATTTTTTCCTCTCTGCATTTCTAGGAGTTAATTATTCATTTGTTTGAAAGTAGGAAAGTAGAGTTTGGCTTGCAGCGAGATGCTCTGTATTTTGGATTGAGTAAAAAGTAGATTGCAATCATGGTTCCCTACAGAAAAAGGGTCACTTCTTGACACGTATTATCACTATGAAAGTGGGCTCCAATAGTTTAGAGCAGTGGTTCCCAAACTTTTTGGGAAGGATTTCTAAGGCGGAGCCCCTTAACCCCCACGGTACCCTATGGCTTACAAATGAATGTTTCTTATGGAGCAGCAGAAAAAAAAAAATCTGCTGAGCGAGTCTGAACCGGTAGTTTCCAAGATGGGGTCAAGGTTTTCAGTTTGGCCCTTTTCTTGATACAGAAGAAATTCTGAATTCATACTAGAAATTTTGAAAATCAAACTTTCTATTATTTAACCCCTTAAAAGTTTTATTTAATATTACTATTATTGGACACAATAAATTACAAATAAGGACTAAAAATCACTTTTTTTGTATTGAATTATCTGCCTTGTAAATCCGCCAAATACAACGAAAATTATAGCTAAAAATTTGTGGTTTTTGAAAGCTGTTAGTAACGAAGAAAAAAAACTCTTCTTACCCGAGCGACGTTCGAGCAGTATTGTTCACCCTTTCAGGGTTTCACGGGCAAGGTACTTGTATTCGTAAAATGTTGAATAATTGAATGACATCAGTATTTACAAGAAAATTTATTTGTAAACCATTAAAATTTTATTTTTGCGTACTTAAGAAGGGTGAAATTTTCGTTAATAAATTCGGGAGCCAATGTGGCAATTAGGGATTAAAATTATGTGATGCCATAGCGGCATCACAGCCCGTTAAGGGGTTAATGGCATCCATTTTTAAAATAAAAAATATCATTTCGGATTTTCAGTATGAACTCGGAATTAAAGATAAAAATAGTAACCACACAGAAAAAAGGGTTAAGTTTCGTTTACAAAGAGAGACTTCCGTATAATCCCAGTGGCAGGGATCGTACTTGTCCTGAAATTTCACGACCAGGAAATTCCTCGGTACCAGTATTTTCTTATGGAAAAATCTCTTCTTAAATAATGTGAAATTTCGAGCGTTTAACCTAGATTTATTTTTCCATAAACAAATAGTGATATTTTTCCTAAAAAAATACCTTAAGCTTACGATCCCTGCAGTAGGATACTAGCGAAAGGTAAGAAAATGCGTAGGCCCAGTCGCCCAAGAGTAATAATATAATATGAATCGCCTCTGAGCTTCTTCTTTTGAACCATTTTTAAAAAATACATTTAGAAGGAGATCATCGTTTAAGTGGGCGGGGCAAAATCTATAACCTGTATTGTTAGGTGTAGCATCGTTCGCTTTTTTTTTTTTTTGGATGTTTTATTTGAAGTATTTAGCTATTAATTATAGTTTTGAAAGAAACTTTCTTTCACCATTGTTTTTGTCTCAAAATAGACATACGGTTAAAAACTAAACATGTTAAAAGAACTGCAGTTAGTAGAAAAACTTTACTAACAAAACGGGATATATGGGTGGGATTAAATTTATATCTGGGCGGGTACAGACTGACGAAAAGTCTAAGCAAGGGGTGGAGCTGAGCGAAAGTTTAGATTGTTAGTGTGATGACAAATGTAAAGAACCAATATGTATTTTAAAAATTGCTACAGCCTTATTTCTGATAGGAAAATGTGGCATCATAACATAAGAATCTTAGACAATGTATCAATTAAAGCAAAATTTAAAAGAGGGGTTGTTAAATGATGCAAGATGTTAAAAACAATGCGTTTTCAGCATCATACATGGCTTTAAAAATTAAGTACAATTATGTAAAACGGCATAGAAAATTTAAATAAGAATTAATAAAATAAAATAAACAGATTAAAGTTGCAAAAAGGCAAAAGAAAGCTACTTACACAACGTATACAAATATTAAATGAATCTAATGAGAGTTTAATAAATGATACAAGATGTTACAAAAAAGAGGTTTTAATCAACAAACATCGCAGTACTATGAAAAACAGTATATACAAATAACAGATTAAGGAAATTAAAGTTAGATTAAAAAAAAAAAAAAAGAAATATATATACACAAATGAAATTCACACAGAATTTAATATATAAATAGGCGGAGCTCCAAAGAACAAAACTGTTCTCCCTTTTGTTAGGCAAGAAAAGATAACAGCACTGGAGCGTCTTTGCTCTTTCATTTCACATTGTGCATTCGATTCAGAATACTATTTCTTGTAGCTTATTTTGAATCGAATTTTTAAAACACGTTAAATGTAGAAACATAAAATAAAGTAATTCAAACCAAAAATATTATATAGAAAATGGATACATGTATAATGCAAAAGGTTTTGTTTGTTTTAAAAATATAGTATTCTTCAACCCAGTGATGTATTTCTTTTTTACACACACACACATAAATTCCTACATACTTTCGGAAAAATTTCCCTTGCAATATGCTAATTTCTTTCATGTTTCGTTTATTTTCCTGGAACGCCGCAGAGCCCCAAGAAAAGTATAGGCGGAGCCCCAAGGGCTTCGCAGAGCACACTTTGGGAACCTCTGGTTTAGAGCCTTGTATGAAAAAAAAAAGCAAGAAACAGGTTGTTAATAGGCAGTACTCAAGAAGTTGCACCTTTTCAGCATCATTTGCCTTTGTTTTATTCATGTTCGCAAATCCAAAGAAGCTACTTTCTGAATTCGTTTTTGTTCGGAAGGTGTTCTTATTCAAAAACTAGGTCATCGAAGAGTGCTTTCTATTTCTTAGTAAAGGCAGATCTTTCAGAAAATACTACTTGACGTCCAAATTTCCAGACGCGACAACGCAGGAAAGGAGAAAAATCTGTTGCCATGTAAAAAACAATCACTTATAACTCAATAAGCAATTTATCAAAAATGGAAAATGCCATCCTATTCCAAATCGCTTCCATAGTCCGATCTGCCAATTTTATGTCTTTAGGGTGTCAGAAAATGGGTCAAGAAGTTTCATGGACTTGAGAACTGCCTTAAATGGACATCACTAAGTTCTAAATTCCTATGGATACTATCATTAATAAGTGCCCCTTTTCAAATAATATGAATATATATTTATTTGTTGGCTGTTAAAAATACCAGTTATTAAATTATTTCCCATTAAGTAACAGTACAGTGGCCCCAACTTTTGAAAAAATATTGAGATCATTTTAGAGTAAAATGGCATCGCATTTTGTTTTCTTAGAAAAAATGATATTTCAAGTTAGGATAAAAAATTTTAGAGCAGAAAATAATGTTGCAAAACTATATTTTAATATGAAGTCTTCATTTAATGAACTAGTATTTACTATTATAGCATGAATATGACTACAAGCTATTGACGACATTCAATGCACTGAAATGCTTGTATTAATTGGTACTATTTACTGAAAGTATATTGAGGGATTCAAAATAGATTATCTCTTTAACAACCGATGATACGGCTTCGAATTGCAAAGAGTAAATCAAGTAGGATAGTTTTTGAACAAAAGGGCTGCTTATACTTTAAAATACAAAATTTACTTTTCAGGTGGACCCCCTTTTTAGAGAATACCTCAAGAACAACATTCAACATAAAAATTACTTTTAGGTCAAAACATACGGAATTATGATACTTTACATTTTATGAATTTTCAATGTACTAAAGAAAATATATCAAAAGAACAATTTTTTTTAAAAATAAAATGAAACCACTTATCTTTATTTAGCACAGCAAGAAAGATTAAAATAGAATCTCCTAACCAGGGGTTTCCCCCCCCCCCCCCCCTAGATGCCAAATTGCATTTCATGTTTGCAGTTTCATATAATGGCAGATTTTGTAATTTCTTTTCACTATTATGTTAACAATAATATTGTTTCAATTTTTATGCATTAAGGGCAGGGGGGGGGGGGGGCTGTACATATTAAACACTTTATGTCTGTATTAGTAACTAAAACAAAATAATAAGGAAGGAGAAATATTGTATAATAAAAAAAAATCTTGCATACTAAAATGAAAACACGAAAATAGAATTTTATTTTAAACAATCTTACAACAATTACTTTAAAAAACTGAAACAAAGATATTTAGTTTTTAAAATTGGGATCTGTGGTTAAAGTAAAGTGAACTTAGATGAAATTAATTGACAAGCACAGGGGAGTCTAAGACACGTGTGATCTTTTATCGAAAACAGGTGCTCTTGAAGTGCAGCAGAAGGTGGGTGGGTCTCACACCAAAGTACGAATGAGATCATTTGTTAAACAAAAATTAAAATGCAAGAAAGCTAGGTGTCCAATTAGAGGACTAGGCATAATTTTAGGGTTGCTATAATTTAGTTGCATTTGAAGACTAACGATCACTCATTTCCAAACCTGCTCCTAACTGAAAATCTTCCGATAACATACATCAGAAGCGTCCCTCAGAACTCATTTCTCAGCACTGTTCACACTCATGTCTGAAATGGTAATGAATGTGAGAGAGTGGATACAAAAAATGGTTTCAGTTTTAATCGGTTAGAGAGCAGATGTCAGCACTTATACACTTTGCTATTAACATACTAAAATCGAGGAAAAAAAAATATTTTTATGCTGGAACCCTGAGATTCTGCGCAAGTTTCAGTGAAGAACTCAGTTCTTCATATATATTATATAGGATTGCCTTTAGAAGTCGAACTAGAAATACTTTTCTCCACTTAACAATGTGAACTATCTGACACATTCACATCAGAAGCGTAACCAGGCTGTGAGGCCTTTCAATTTTTGGGTGGGACTCTCTCTTCCATTTCAATAAAGAATCACTTTAGAAAGAGGGCAAGTATTATCCTATCCTATCGAGGTGGTATTTGATGTAAAAATTAAATTGAAAATAGGCCTGGGCCTTAAATTGATTTAAAGCTTACATCAGAAATCAGATTTAACCATTGGTCTTAAATTGATTTAAGCTAAAATCGGAAATCACGATTTAGCCATTATCTTAAATCGCGATTTAGCCATTGTCTTAAATCGCGATTTAGACACTGGCTTTAAATCGATTTAAAACAAAATACTGATTCAGAGCTAACATCGGAAAACCGATTTATCTACTTTGATGTATCTACCACTTACATCGCAAGCTGGTGTTAAATCGATTTAGGAGGATCCGATTTAAGCAAACATCGCAAGCCTCAATGCTTTCCGATTTAAGAAAAACAAGGCAAGCTGGTGTTAAATCGATTTAGCAGGATCCGATTTAAGAAAACATTGAGCCTTAATCCCCTCCAATTTAAGAAAACGATGATTTAACCCGGGAGAACTACTCGCTAGTGAGAATGCCCAATTGCTTTCCTTTTACTTTACTTTCATATAATATCAATTTTTTTTTGGTTGGCATAGTACTTTTATTCACAAAATAGGTAAAATAATTGAAAAACATTTTGAAATTTTAATTAAAATGAAAAATGATTTAAATAAGTCTTAAAAAAGTACGACTGTGAGAGAAAATCTCATGCAGAGAGTTCTCCCGGGTTTAAGTAAAAATTGATATTTATTTATTTATTTTGTAAACAAGATGCAGAGTTTAAGAAATTGGAATGTGTATTTTTCAGAAATTAAGAACTTATAGGGTGGAAAGTTGAAAGGAAAAAGTAATGTTTAAATCTTAAAATCCAAATTCATCGAATTTCAATTTATATGCTAATGCAATCTTTTGATGAAAAATTAAGTTTTCACATATTTGAGTAATATTGCAATATGTATTTTTTCTTTTCTAATATTCTGTAATTAAATTAAAGTGTTTTAAAGTAGAATCCTGCATTGTTTCAAAAGATTATTTTCCTGAAATTCATTCAGCATTTATATGATTAAAAATAATAATAATAAAGTTTTATATTTAAAATCCAAACTCATCGACTTTCAGTTTTTACTTTTATGCATTCTTATGATGAAAAATTCATTTTTTACATGTTTTAGTAATATTTTAACATTTTTTATTTTCTATTATTTTGTAATTAATGAAATTATTTTAAAGTATAGTCATGTATTGTTTAGTGTATCACTATTTGGTTGTGATCCACATGAAATATTTTTCTTTTACTAATACAGGGTCATTCATAATTCCCTCCGGGGTTTCGAAACGTTATACAGGGTTCGTACACATTTCTTTAAATAAAAATCAAGTACTTTTAAGGACTTTCAAGGACCAAAACCAAAAAAATTTAAGGACCTTCAAATTAAATAAACTAATAAATTATAACATGCATTTTTTAATAAAGGGTTTCTTTCATTTTTGTAAAAGTTTTAAATATTTAAATGAACGGGAAGGGGGAGGGGAATTTCACCATGTGGCAGTAGAAATTTAGAAAATTTTAAAATAACATACAGCAGAAGAAAAAACTAGTCAGATGTGCCAATCCCAAAACTTTCTTCTATCTCATACATGTTAATACTACAAAATTCATTATCAGAGTGTCAAAATTAAATGGTCTATGCCCCTCATGAGGATTTTAAAGATATGAAACTCCGTGCATTAGTTATTGAGATACGACTATTGTTAAAACCATACAAATCCTGCAAAATATATCATAGCAGCGCCATCTGTAGGGTGGTTTACACCAAAACCTAATCAGCAACAACTTATGTAAACGTTTAACTGAATCTGAAGTTTGATGAAAATCCGTGCATATAGCTATTGCAGAAATCGTGAAAAATGCAGCATAGCAGCGTCATCTGTTGGGAGATTAACACCAAACCATAATCAGCACCTATAATTATCAAGGTATACCTGAATCTGAAGTTTGATGAAAATTCGTGCTTTAGTTCTTGAGATATAGCTATGGCGTAAATCATGAAAAATGCAGCATAGCAGCACCACCTGTTGGGCGATTACCAAAACCTAATCAGCAACAACTTATGTAAACATTTAACTGAATCTGAAGTTTGATGAAAATCCGTGCATATAGCTATTGCAGAAATCGTGAAAAATGCAGCATAGCAGCGCCATCTGTTGGGAGATTAACACCAAACCATAATCAGCACCTATAATTATCAAGGTATACCTGAATCTGAAGTTTGATGAAAATTCGTGCTTTAGTTCTTGAGATAAAGCTATGGCGTAAATCATGAAAAATGCAGCATAGCAGCACCACCTGTTGGGCGATTTACATCAATAAAAAAGAAATTTGCCCAGTTAAACTGATGGCATTGAGCTCACAGGCTATTCACACTAACTGTATATTATACTCTTATTTCATAGAATAATGACCCTCAAAAAATAAATGAAGGGGCATTAGACACCGTATCCCCCTTTATACTTAACCAATTCACCTCCAATTCTAATCACGGAAGCTCCTTAACATAATAAACCGGTATACCAAATTTGAAGCAAATCAGATAATTCAGCATGAAAAAACCATATTGCTAAATTAAGGGGGGGGGGGGGGGGGGCTAACCCCCTTCACCCCTTTATACTTAACTAATGGACCTCCAAATCTAATAGGGAAACTTCCTTATCAGAATGAACATAAAAAAATGAAAGTAAATTGGATAATTCTGCATGAAAATATATTTATCTAAATTAAGGGAGGAGATTTGCCCCCTTTCCCCCGTTTATACTTAACCTCCAAATCTAATGAAGGAAGCGTCATAACGGAATAAGCTGGTATATCAAATTTGAAGCAAATCAAATAATTCTGCATGAAAAACCCATTTAACTAAATTAAGGGGAAACTACCCCCCCCCCTCTTTATTCTTAACCAATAGACCTACAGATGTAATCAAGGCAGCTTCTTAATGTAATAAACCGGTATACTAAATTTGGAGCAAATCGAATAACTCTGCATGAAAAACCCATTTATCTAAATTAAAGAGGGGGGTCTAGCCCTCCCCCCTTTCCCCCTCTTTGCACTTAACTAATGAACCTCCAAATCAAATCAAGGCAGCTTCTAAACATAATAGGCCGGTACACCAAATCTGGAGCAAATCGGATAATTCTGCATGAAAAACCCATTTATTTAAATTAAGTGGGGGTCTGGCCCCCCCTGTCCCCTTTATGTACTTAACTAATGAACCTCCAAATTTAATCAGGGAAATTCCTTAACATGAAAAACTGGTATACTACATTTGGAGCAAATCGATTAATTCTGCATGAAAAACCCATTTATCTAAATTAAGGTGGGGATTATCCCCCCTTTAAATTTAACCAATGAACCCCCAAAACTAATCAGGGAAGCTCCTTAACATAATAAACTGGTATACCAAATTTGGAGCAAATCGAATAATTCTGCATGAAAACCCATTTATTTAAATTAATGGGGGGGGGGGGGGTTAGCCCACCTTTCCCCCTATATACTTAACTAATGAACCTCCAAATTTAATCAGGGAAGCTCTTTAACATAAGAAACTGGTATACCAAATTTGGAGCAAATCTAATAATTCTGCATGAAAAACCCATTTATTTAAATTAAGGGGGGGGGGGTAGCCCTCCTTTCCCCCTATATACTTAACTAATGAGCCTCCGAATGTAATCAGAGAAGCTCCGTAACATAGTAAACTGGTATACCAAATTTTGGAGCAAATCGATTAATTTTGCATGAAAAACCCATTTATCTAAATTAAGGGGGAGGGGGACTAGCCCCAATTTTCCCCTTTATATTAAACCAATGAACCCCCAAAACTAATCAGGGAAGCGCCTTATCAGAATGAACCTAGAATAAAAATTTGAAGCAAATCAGATGTTTCTATCAAGAGTTATCGCGTTACGTACATACATACATACAGAACCGGCAGGCACATTAGCTCTCAGGCTTTGATAGCCTGTGAGCTAAAAACTAATCAACACTAATTTATATCGAGGATTAACAGAATATAAATTTTTATTAAATTTTGTGCATTAGTTCTTGAGATACACCACCCACAAAATTTGTGTCACATACAGACAAACAGAATCACAGACTCATTTTGTAAAAACATGTTTTTCAGGATACCTGACCCCTAAAACGTGGAAATAGGTCGAAAATTTTCCCGAATCCAATACTTTCTTATTGTAAAGATAAACAAAGAGGAGAAACATAATTTTTTCTTATTATTGAGGGGGGGGGGGGGTAGTTTAACAGACGTATAATTAACTTACAGTTTAAAAGACTTTGAATTTTGTATACTTGGTAAGGAGGGAGGAGGGCGGGGAAACGTCAATTTCGGTGGAAGGGGGGGGGAGTAAAAATGTATGATCGACTATTTATTGTTACAATAAATTAACTAATGGAGCAGAAAAACTTTTTAAAAAAGCAATGATTTTTAAGATTTTAAACTTTATAAGTTGAGGGGGCAAAGGGACAAGCACATTTTTTTTAATTTTTTAGGGAGGGAGGGAGTTTATTAGATGACTTATTTATTTACCTTACTAAAAATTTACAAGAAAAAAATCTAAGAGGAGTTTTAAAGACTTTAAATTCCATGTTTTCTTTAAGTGTGTGTGTGTGTGGGGGGGGGGGGGGGGGGTTGCAAAAGGAAAATTCCAATTTCGGGTAGGAAGAGAAATCTTGATTGATTATTTATTGTGGCAATAAAATGACAAAGCAAAAAAAAATTTTATTAAACAGTTTCGAAGAGTTTTTAAACTTTGAGTACTGTGAGGGAGCAAAGAAAAAAAGAGGAAGAAAAATTTTGAGGGTGAAATTCAGATGAAATTTTAATGAAATGTGATGGAATGAATTGTTACTGAAATTTAGGACAGATTATATATTCAGTATAAAGTAAGAAATAGAGTACAGGGATGAAAATTGCACTAAAGCCATTTTGTAGCAGCAAAAATCGAATTTTGGAGCAGTAAAATCTATTTTTGTAGCAGCAAAAATCTGATTTTGTAGCAGTAAAATCCATTTTTGTAGCAGCAAAAGTTAATTTTGTAGCAATAAAAACTGTTTTTGGAGCAAATTGAAATTCTAATGCTAATAAAAAAGAAATTTGCGTATTTTCGCGATCTTTTGATGAAATTTGCGTATTTCTTGCGATCTTTTGGCGAAATTGGCGTATTCTTCGGGATCTTTTGACATAATTCGCGTATTTTTTGTTATCCTTTGTTGAAATCAGTGTGCTGTTCACTATTTTTTTCACGAAATTAGCCTGTTTTTTTTTTTAATCTTTTGATAAAATTTCCGGTTTTTTGTGACCTTTTGATGAAATTTGTGCGTTTTTTCGAGATCTTTTAACGAAATTTGCATTTTTTCACAATCTTTTGACCCCATTTTGTTCGTTTTTAGAAATAATTGGTAATCCTTTGACAAAATTAACGGGGTGTTTTTTCGCTATGACAAAATTCGCATGTTTTTCGCGATCTTTTGACGAAATTCGCGTATTTTTGGCAATCTTTTGGACGAAATTTGCGTATTTTTGGCAATCTTTTGGACGAAATTTGCGTATTTTTGGCAATCTTTTGACTAAATTTGCGTATTTTTGGCGATCTTTTGACAAAATTCGCGTATTTTTCGTGATCTTAACGAAATTCGCGTTTTTTCACAATCTTTTGACTCCGTTTTGTTCGTTTTTTGACGAAGTCAGCTATCCTTTGACAAAATGCAAGTTTTTTTCGCGATATTTTGACAAAATTCGCGTTTTTTTTTTTTTTTTTTTTTTTTTTTTGCGACCTTTTGATGAAATTTGCAGGGGGTTTTCGCCATCTTTTAATAAAATTAGCGTTTTTACGATCTTTTGATCGTGTTTTGTTCGTTTTTTGACGAAATTAGCGATCCTTCGGCAAAATTCGCGATCTTTCGACAAAATTTGCGGGTTTTTCGCGACCTTTTGATGAAATTTGTGGGGGTTTTTCGCCATCTTTTAACAAAATTATAGTTTTTACGATCTTTCGACCACGTTTTGTTCGTTTTTGACGAAATTAGCGATCCTTTGAGAAAATTCACTTTTTTTCGTGACCATTTGACAAACATCTCGTGTTTTTAGAGATCTTTTGCTTTTTTGACGCAATTAGCAGAAAAAGGTTAAAAATGGAGTTTTTTTTTGTTTCTCGAATCGACGAAATCGTGCTAAATTTCATCTTGGCACTAAGTACGTTTTGGCGCAGGTTTGGCGCAAAATGGAAAAAAATAGCTGTTTTGTAGAAGTTTGGCACAGTAAAGCGATTTTGGCTTCGTCTGGCGCAATTGGCGCAGGTCTTACATCCCTGAGAGTAGAAAAAGGTTAAAAAAAAATGAAGTTTTTAACTTTGATATTACGAAGGGGGAAGTGAAATTTCAGAAGAAGGGGAGGCAAGGCGGGATTAAGATTTTTTTAAATCAGAAATTAAAAGAGTTTCATCTTTGATTAAGAATTAATATGAGAGTAAAATTAAGCACTTTTAAGGACTTTTTTCAAATTTTGCATGAAAATAAGTACTTTTAAGCACCAAAAATTTCCTTTGAAAAATGTAAGCACTTTTAAGGACTTTCAAGGACCGTACGAACCCTGTTATAGTAAAAAATCGAAGACGAATATGAAAAAAAGAAACATATGAAATTATTCCGAAACTATTCAAGTTTTACTTACATACATTACAGGTGTTCTATGTGTGAACCCTTGGTCACACGGCATACATCACTGCGATAGTCCAGTTCCTGCCATACTCTACTCAACATGGTACTGTCTATGTTATTGATAGCATGTGTTATCCTTTCACGCAGGTTAGCTAAATCACGTGGCATAGGTTGTACAAAAACCTGGTCTTCATTAGATTTTATGCAGATCTGCGATTTTCTGCTTTTTTGACATTTTGTTATCTTAAAAAAGAGATATTTTAAGATTATATTTTATTACTAATCTTAAAGGATGGCAACGACCGCGAAAAAAAATCAGAAATTTCAGTAATGTGCTCTAAGGCTCACACTTTCAATCCTTCTCCATCTGCTATATAGATGTCAGCATTTATGTTAAACAAATTTTATTATAATCTAAAAGTTAAAAAGATATAAAATTGCACCCTATTTCTCACATCTCCCCCCCCCCCTTTTTTTGTAACTACTTTTCTCATCATGGTAAATGAATAATTAAATTCATCATTGAATTATTTTAATATGCTTCTGTTTTACCTCAATAACTTTTTAAATCTGTGTCTGTAAAAAAAAAAAAAAAAAAAAAAAAAAAATGTGTAGACTGTTAGCAATGAAGTGCTATTTGGGCGGACTTGGGGAGTCTCCCCCCCCCCCCCCCCTAAGGAATTTAGATTGTAGCAGGCATAACAAATCAGAAAAAAGTCATTTTCTTTTATATTACTTTTTAAAGAATAAGTTTATAAAATGCATTAAAATAGGTCGCTAATTTTTAAAATGGAAAAAAAAACTAGTGTTTTAGGACATTCAAAGTTTTTTATGTGTAAAATATACCACTTTTCAAAATTATTTGAAAAATTAAAAACTAAGTTTACTAAATAATACAGAGGGGGGAGGGGGGTTACACATAAAGACCGTATTTTGTTACTAAAAATTAAAAAATAGGCTTCCAGATTCTAAAATGTAAAATCGGTGTTAAATCGCGATTTAGCACTAAATCGCGATGTTAGATGGATGATAAATCGATTTAAGAAATTTCTACATCGCCCAGTCCTAATTGAAAATAACTATTATTTTTCATAATTTGAAAAACTATCACAGCAACAATGCTATTTGTATGTTAAAAATGTTTGTATGGAACGCCTTCAAAATTTCGGGATCCTAGGAAATTACATGTTTACCTAAAATAATGTAATTTAGAAAATTTTCATTTCTTATCAGTGCTGATGTATGGCAGGGCATTCGGGACACAGCACCCTCTTTGCGCCTCTTTGCACTTAACTAATGAACCTCCAAATCAAATCAAGGCAGCTTCTTAACATAATAGGCCGGTACACCAAATCTGGAGCAAATCGGATAATTCTGCATGAAAAACCCATTTATTTAAATTAAGTGGGGGTCTGGCCCCCCCTGTCCCCTTTATGTACTTAACTAATGAACCTCCAAATTTAATCAGGGAAATTCCTTAACATGAAAAACTGGTATACTACATTTGGAGCAAATCGATTAATTCTGCATGAAAAACCCATTTATCTAAATTAAGGTGGGGATTATCCCCCCTTTAAATTTAACCAATGAACCCCCAAAACTAATCAGGGAAGCTCCTTAACATAATAAGCTGGTATACCAAATTTGGAGCAAATCGAATAATTCTGCATGAAAACCCATTTATTTAAATTAGGGGGGGGGTTAGCCCACCTTTCCCCCTATATACTTAACTAATGAACCTCCAAATTTAATCAGGGAAGCTCTTTAACATAAGAAACTGGTATACCAAATTTGGAGCAAATCTAATAATTCTGCATGAAAAACCCATTTATTTAAATTAAGGGGGGGGGGGGGGGTAGCCCTCCTTTCCCCCTATATACTTAACTAATGAGCCTCCGAATGTAATCAGAGAAGCTCCGTAACATAGTAAACTGGTATACCAAATTTTGGAGCAAATCGATTAATTTTGCATGAAAAACCCATTTATCTAAATTAAGGGGGAGGGGGACTAGCCCCAATTTTCCCCTTTATATTAAACCAATGAACCCCCAAAACTAATCAGGGAAGCCTTATCAGAATGAACCTAGAATAAAAATTTGAAGCAAATCAGATGTTTCTATCAAGAGTTATCGCGTTACGTACATACATACATACAGAACCGGCAGGCACATTAGCTCTCAGGCTTTGATAGCCTGTGAGCTAAAAACTAATCAACACTAATTTATATCGAGGATTAACAGAATATAAATTTTTATTAAATTTTGTGCATTAGTTCTTGAGATACACCACCCACAAAATTTGTGTCACATACAGACAAACAGAATCACAGACTCATTTTGTAAAAACATGTTTTTCAGGATACCTGACCCCTAAAACGTGGAAATAGGTCGAAAATTTTCCCGAATCCAATACTTTCTTATTGTAAAGATAAACAAAGAGGAGAAACATAATTTTTTCTTATTATTGAGGGGGGGGGGGGTAGTTTAACAGACGTATAATTAACTTACAGTTTAAAAGACTTTGAATTTTGTATACTTGGTAAGGAGGGAGGAGGGTGGGGGAAACGTCAATTTCGGTGGAGGGGGGGGGGAGTAAAAATGTATGATCGACTACTTATTGTTACAATAAATTAACTAATGGAGCAGAAAAACTTTTTAAAAAAGCAATGATTTTTAAGATTTTAAACTTTATAAGTTGAGGGGGCAAAGGGACAAGCACATTTTTTTAAATTTTTTAGGGAGGGAGGGAGTTTATTAGATGACTTATTTATTTACCTTACTAAAAATTTACAAGAAAAAAATCTAAGAGGAGTTTTAAAGACTTTAAATTCCATGTTTTCTTTAAGTGTGTGTGTGTGTGGGGGGGGGGGGGGGTGTTGCAAAAGGAAAATTCCAATTTCGGGTAGGAAGAGAAATCTTGATTGATTATTTATTGTGGCAATAAAATGACAAAGCAAAAAAAAATTTTATTAAACAGTTTCGAAGAGTTTTTAAACTTTGAGTACTGTGAGGGAGCAAAGAAAAAAAGAGGAAGAAAAATTTTGAGGGTGAAATTCAGATGAAATTTTAATGAAATGTGATGGAATGAATTGTTACTGAAATTTAAGACAGAATATATATTCAGTATAAAGTAAGAAATAGAGTACAGGGATGAAAATTGCACTAAAGCCATTTTGTAGCAGCAAAAATCGAATTTTGGAGCAGTAAAATCTATTTTTGTAGCAGCAAAAATCTGATTTTGTAGCAGTAAAATCCATTTTTGTAGCAGCAAAAGTTAATTTTGTAGCAATAAAAACTGTTTTTGGAGCAAATTGAAATTCTAATGCTAATAAAAAAGAAATTTGCGTATTTTCGCGATCTTTTGATGAAATTTGCGTATTTCTTGCGATCTTTTGGCGAAATTGGCGTATTCTTCGGGATCTTTTGACATAATTCGCGTATTTTTTGTTATCCTTTGTTGAAATCAGTGTGCTGTTCACTATTTTTTTCACGAAATTAGCCTGTTTTTTTTTTTAATCTTTTGATAAAATTTCCGGTTTTTTGTGACCTTTTGATGAAATTTGTGCGTTTTTTCGAGATCTTTTAACGAAATTTGCATTTTTTCACAATCTTTTGACCCCATTTTGTTCGTTTTTAGAAATAATTGGTAATCCTTTGACAAAATTAACGGGGTGTTTTTTCGCTATGACAAAATTCGCATGTTTTTCGCGATCTTTTGACGAAATTCGCGTATTTTTGGCAATCTTTTGGACGAAATTTGCGTATTTTTGGCAATCTTTTGACTAAATTTGCGTATTTTTGGCAATCTTTTGACAAAATTCGCGTATTTTTCGTGATCTTTTAACGAAATTCGCGTTTTTTCACAATCTTTTGACTCCGTTTTGTTCGTTTTTTGACGAAGTCAGCTATCCTTTGACAAAATGCAAGTTTTTTTCGCGATATTTTGACAAAATTCGCGTTTTTTTTTTTTTTTTTTTTTTTTTTTTTTTTTTTTTTTTTGCGACCTTTTGATGAAATTTGCAGGGGTTTTTCGCCATCTTTTAATAAAATTAGCGTTTTTACGATCCTTTGATCGTGTTTTGTTCGTTTTTTGACGAAATTAGCGATCCTTCGGCAAAATTCGCGATCTTTCGACAAAATTTGCGGGTTTTTCGCGACCTTTTGATGAAATTTGTGGGGGTTTTTCGCCATCTTTTAACAAAATTATAGTTTTTACGATCTTTCGACCGCGTTTTGTTCGTTTTTGACGAAATTAGCGATCCTTTGAGAAAATTCACTTTTTTTCGTGACCATTTGACAAACATCTCGCGTTTTTAGAGATCTTTTGCTTTTTTGACGCAATTAGCAGAAAAAGGTTAAAAATGGAGTTTTTTTTTGTTTCTCGAATCGACGAAATCGTGCTAAATTTCATCTTGGCACTAAGTACGTTTTGGCGCAGGTTTGGCGCAAAATGGAAAAAAATAGCTGTTTTGTAGAAGTTTGGCACAGTAAAGCGATTTTGGCTTCGTCTGGCGCAATTGGCGCAGGTCTTACATCCCTGAGAGTAGAAAAAGGTTAAAAAAAAATGAAGTTTTTAACTTTGATATTACGAAGGGGGAAGTGAAATTTCAGAAGAAGGGGAGGCAAGGCGGGATTAAGATTTTTTTAAATCAGAAATTAAAAGAGTTTCATCTTTGATTAAGAATTAATATGAGAGTAAAATTAAGCACTTTTAAGGACTTTTTTCAAATTTTGCATGAAAATAAGTACTTTTAAGCACCAAAAATTTCCTTTGAAAAATGTAAGCACTTTTAAGGACTTTCAAGGACCGTACGAACCCTGTTATAGTAAAAAATCGAAGACGAATATGAAAAAAAGAAACATATGAAATTATTCCGAAACTATTCAAGTTTTACATACATACATTACAGGTGTTCTATGTGTGAACCCTTGGTCACACGGCATACATCACTGCGATAGTCCAGTTCCTGCCATACTCTACTCAACATGGTACTGTCTATGTTATTGATAGCATGTGTTATCCTTTCACGCAGGTTAGCTAAATCACGTGGCATAGGTTGTACAAAAACCTGGTCTTCATTAGATTTTATGCAGATCTGCGATTTTCTGCTTTTTTGACATTTTATTATCTTAAAAAAGAGATATTTTAAGATTATATTTTATTACTAATCTTAAAGGATGGCAACGACCGCGAAAAAAAAATCAGAAATTTCAGTAATGTGCTCTAAGGCTCACACTTTCAATCCTTCTCCATCCGCTATATAGATGTCAGCATTTATGTTAAACAAATTTTATTATAATCTAAAAGTTAAAAAGATATAAAATTGCACCCTATTTCTCACATCTCCCCCCCCCCTTTTTTTGTAACTACTTTTCTCATCATGGTAAATGAATAATTAAATTCATCATTGAATTATTTTAATATGCTTCTGTTTTACCTCAATAACTTTTTAAATCTGTGTCTGTAAAAAAAAAAAAAAAAAAAAAAAAAAAAAAAAAAATGTGTAGACTGTTAGCAATGAAGTGCTATTTGGGCGGACTTGGGGAGTCTCCCCCCCCCCCCCCCCCTAAGGAATTTAGATTGTAGCAGGCATAACAAATCAGAAAAAAGTCATTTTCTTTTATATTACTTTTTAAAGAATAAGTTTATAAAATGCATTAAAATAGGTCGCTAATTTTTAAAATGGAAAAAAAAACTAGTGTTTTAGGACATTCAAAGTTTTTTATGTGTAAAATATACCACTTTTCAAAATTATTTGAAAAATTAAAAACTAAGTTTACTAAATAATACAGAGGGGGGAGGGGGGTTACACATAAAGACCGTATTTTGTTACTAAAAATTAAAAAATAGGCTTCCAGATTCTAAAATGTAAAATCTGTGTTAAATCGCGATTTAGCACTAAATCGCGATGTTAGATGGATGATAAATCGATTTAAGAAATTTCTACATCGCCCAGTCCTAATTGAAAATAACTATTATTTTTCATAATTTGAAAAACTATCACAGCAACAATGCTATTTGTATGTTAAAAATGTTTGTATGGAACGCCTTCAAAATTTCGAGATCCTAGGAAATTACATGTTTACCTAAAATAATGTAATTTAGAAAATTTTCATTTCTTATCAGTGCTGATGTATGGCAGGGCATTCGGGACACAGCACCCCCCCCCCCCCCCCAATGATGCTGAAGGTTATTCAATTACTACCCAAAATCTCATGTAGTTTTAATATCTAACGTAATTTTACATTTCATTCTACATTCTATTGTGTTCATCTTGTATTGTATATTTTGTCTGAAACATCCATTAATAATTATTTTATTATTGTGAATATAATCTATATCTTTTATCACTATCACTTAAGAAATATATTGTATTTTTAATTCTTATCTGTTCCTATTCTTGTCAGATTATTGAGTGGTTAGTAAGCATAGCTTGCAGGCAGTAGAGTCCCCTAATATTTTTAAAAATTGTAGCTTGGCATTGTCGAAAATTTATTATTAGTTGTTGCATACCTTATCAGTTCAAATAAAGATAATCAACACCACACAATTTATTATAAAATGTCTAATTTAAATTTCATAATTGTGAAATAATTATTTAAAAGTAAATTAATGATTATCATATTAAATTTTTTAATGGATATTTTAAAGTCAATAATGATTACGTTAATGAGTACCTTTTTTTTTCACTCAATCCCCCTGTAAGTATTCATGCAAGGGAGGCCCTGTAAGCATTTGTGCCTAGGCCCCCCAAATTTGTAAATGGGTCCCTGTTTCTTATTAGAATATCTGGTTAGTTTGCAAGTACTTTCTGAGAGTAGAAAATAGTACTCGCATTCTGGCTGCTTGATATTTAAAATATCTTATGAATAATAATAAAACACTAAAAAGTTTCTTTATCAGTTTTCAGCATCCTTTATGTCTACCCTATATATATATAAAATCCTAATGAAACGAATTTATGAAACGGAAGTATAAATCGACTGATTAAACAACTGATTATGTTTAACAGCGATTTCTCCTAAAATATGGAATACTTTGCGATGAAATTAACACCAAAAATCAATATTGATCCGCAGATTTCAAAACTGGTATTAGAATTTTTAAATTCGAATTAGTTTTCGAAATATTAATTTTTTTCTAATTTTATATACATTTTTCTAATGATGGCAACTCAAATTTTAATCAAACACACATATATATATATATATATATTTTTATATTTCAGAAAAGGTTGACATGGTAACCCGGCTATTGTTGTTTATTTGATAATAAATGTTTATTTACTTTTATTTCTTTTTACAAATTATATAAATTATTTTGTTCTATGATTATTAATTATATTTTTGATATTTCCTTTAGAAAATAATAGAAAATAATTAAGAAATACAGTACTACTTAGTTATTCTGTCGACCAATTTCGCCAAATTATATAAATTACCAAAACACTCGCCAAATTATACAAATTGACATAATTTTTATTTTAAATAACAAAAGAACAAATAAATTAGTATAACATTAATAAATATATGAATAAAACGTCGAAATAAAAATCACTTGATGGCGTAAACACGTGTAACTTGCTTAAAGTCAAGTTAATGTGACATTTACGATCAACCATTATTGGCATTTAATCTTATAGTTTGGCGATAGATTTTTGGTCATCGGGATATCTAAGGAATACCAAAAATGCATACTGTAAAAGCACTTATTTTCGCGAGGCTTTAATTTGCGCGATTTTCGTTAATAATTTAGGGCATATAACTTGTGCTGATATGCCATTAAAGAAAGGGAAACTATTAAAAGAGCAGAACAACGCCGTGAAAGTCTAGCTGGCAAGAGTGAGCTGAAGAGTGCATCGAAACGTCAGTGAAATATGAAAGACATTCCTCTAACTGTATAAATAAAATGGCTGAGGCATGATTGAACTTTGGTACACACAGTTTATTTAAAAATATCACAGATCGAGATTACAGCTGATAATATTCACAGGCGAGAGCAAGGCTGATGAAATTCATAACAACAGGAACAGATGTTTAATTGCACATTAATTAACATTAATAAAAATATCACAGTTGATTAAAGCTTGATTAAAACCACATTAAAAAATAAAACTCATTCAATACTTTCAAAATAATAAACTCCATGAACGCCGTCCCGCGAACGTTCAAGATTCTTTACAATACTTCCCCTCATGGGAGAAGCAAAACGAAAGGGGCCACGATATCACAACACGCCAAGGCTATATACGATCAAAGAAAAAGCACGTGATTCCAAGAAGAACCACAGCAACCAATGAGCAGCCGATATCATTATGGATATGCAAAAACCAGAAACGATTAATCGATTTATTCGATTCTAAAAGATTCTGTGCTGCCATCTGGCGACAAAGTGAAAGTGATATCGATACGTCTTATCGATCATGAAACGTTCTATGCACGACGTGGCTAATTCACAGCATGGCGAACGGCAAAAATTCAATGATGTTCACAAAGTAAACACCGCATAGAAAACAAATCAAAAGGATTTCCAATTAAGGACCATTACAGAAGAGATAAGTAAGTAATATATTTAAGTAAATAAAGATGAATAAATGTTAACTATTAATGAAACTGTAATAAAGAAAATATATATAAAAAGTAAACAAAAGACCGGTACTTTAAGGTAAGCGATAAGAGACGAAGCAAGGAGAACAAAATTTATTCTGCCATCATTCGTGAGCCCATCGTAATCGCAAAAATTTAAGCCTCGTGAAATATTTTTTTTTTTTTTTTCACCTCAAATAATAATAAAAAAATCGGAAAATTTTCACTTATCCAAAATTTAATGATTACAGTTACTTAAATAAGAAATAAGTACAAAAATTTCTTGAATACTTGCAACTATTTCTTGAATAAAAACAATAATACAACTAATAGAATGCAGCTCATTCACTTACAATATTTAGACCAGCTTCTTTGAAGTCATTCAAAATTATCTCATGTTTGACTTGAACACCGTTAAATGTGCACACAAGATAAGAAGCGTGAATCGGTTTTAGTGTGATATTCGCAGGTCTTTTTCCTTTAGAAATTTAACCTCATTAGAATACCACTCAATAAACTCATTTTTGAGCGAGCTCTCCTGTGCAGGAAGCTGGAATAATATTCCTCTTCTCTAGTTCAGCCAGAAAAAGAGGATCTTGGTGCGCCATAAAAACGTCGAACAATGCTACACCAGGTTGTTCTTGAACTAGCCCGAGAAGCTCTCTCGGCTTGTCATAATAAGGTACAAGAATATTCTCGATGTATCGAATCATTGCGTCAGAACAAAAGGAAGTTTCTTAAAATGCCTTATGCAAAAGGGGTTCTATTTAGGCAGTTTCGGGATTTTTCAACTTTCGGTTCTGTTCATATAAAACTCGCAAAATTTTCAGCTCGCAAAATCACCGATATCTTCATTTTCACGAAAATTACGACTCGTGAAAATAAGTGCTTTTACAGTATGTAACTGGTATTTGAAAACGAGGTTTTCGCCAAGTTTTCGTAAAAAAATAAAAATAACGCCAAACCTGCGGTGCGTATCTGGCCAAATATTGCCACTCGAAAAAAAAAAATGCTAACTGGCGAGTTGAAAAAAAGCTATTGGCGAGATTTGCATCCTGCTAGCGTAACAGTACCTAGAATTCTTTGTGACCATGGCAACTTTTATGTAGTTTTATTCAAAAAAAATTTTTTGATTTTTTAATCAAAATGGAAAACTTACGGTCCCATACTGGCGCGATTTTTTTCTGACGCCAATGTCATATACGGAACGAGTACATAACTGGCGCCAAAGTATCGTTATTTTGCTTGATATGGTAAGCCGGATGTTGCTGTTTATGCTGTTGATGCGTTCCCCAAATTGGCGTCGTTAAAAAATCGTACCATATGGGACATATATGACATCTTTGACGGGATTAGATTTAAATAGGTATTAGTTTTAGCAGAGTGAATTAAAATGCCCAATGGAAACTTAAGCTGATAACCCCAAACCTGTGAATATTAAATAGTCAAGGGAGAATAAAAGATATGGTGGCGAAATAATTACAAGATAAATATAAAAACAATCTAACATTTATTGAGCAAAAGATAAAAACAATATATAAGTTAACTTTATATGCATTCAGTAATTCATAAATATAATTAACAGTAACAAGATTAAAAAGTGTTTTAAACAAACCCCATGACATTCAGGAAATGAACTGCATCAAAGAGTGACTGCTAATATGTAAAATCCCATATACTGCTTAAATCATGCTGAGTCCAATGCTTTCATAGATACGATTAAATTGATGAGAAACTTCTTTATAGCTGATGACACTTTCCATGAAGAACGTAGCAATAAACATTGCACGAAAACACAAATGATTTAACTTTGAACTTCCCCGACAAACGTAACGTGACTCTAACAACGATGTTTATTTAGAAACACTTAACACAGAGTCCACACGTCAATCCAGAGCCGATGTCAAAACTATCCAACTCTCAGAAAAGGTAATACGAAGCGTTAAAATCAAAGTAAATCATTTCGATGTCAGCCTATTAAGATGTACAGAACTTTCAGTTTCACGTCAAATGCCATTTCAACAATTAAGGGACGACCAGCTGTTAGTGACTGAGAATCGGAGAAGAGGTAGGAAGAGGATAAGGAGGATGAGGCAGTGGTAAGTAAGCCAAGGAAACATTCATATTTATACAAACTGGGAGAAAGAATAATAACTCATCACGCAATTCAACGGGCAGCTAATGACGTATCCAGAATGACGACATCGTGACGAAGTGTCGTACATCCGATGTGCCGTAGGCTCGAACGAAAGACGCCATCTAGTGGCGACCGTGAAACCATACGTCAAATGAAAAAGCTACGTGCCGTTGAAAGCGTGGGAGAAACAGATGGAAAACGGAAAGTATGATAAATGTAAACAGAGTGGATAAATTAAAGGGATGATGACAGAAGTTAATTTAAGGTAAGTAGAATGAAGAAGATAAAGAAATAAAATGTATTATTTAATAAAAGTGTATATAGAGGAGATAGACATATTGTTATGTAAAAGGATAATGTAGAGGGAAATTCCCGGACAGTGGCAAGAAAGAAGAGGGTAATTTACATATATCAATCTTTGCCAAACTTTCATATGAACGGCGAAGGTATGAGACCGTATTCGTTTATGGCAGTTGATGACTTGAACTATTATAATATAGATGAAATGATGGCGATAGAATAATATCTGGCGACTTATCACCTGTGCCTGGCTAACATTAAAGTACCAAAATGGCACCTAGAGTATAAAAAGCGAAGTGGTCCGCCTGGAACTGTTGATGATAGTCACATGACTTAGGCTATTGTTATAGATATTGCTTTAAAATACCGGGAGACAAAGACTCTTATACCTAATTTATTTTATTTTAGCTTCTTTTCAAATGTTTAACTGATCCTCTTTAATCAAAAACGAAAACAACCATTGGATGTCTTAACAGCAACTGATTCGTCCTTAAATTTTTGCAATCAAAGGAAATTGAATGGAAACCCGTTTACAGGGAGATCTGCACAGCATTTTTCAGTATAATTCAATCTTCTCTAATATTTTTAAAACCCATCAGATTAGCGTGTTTTTAGATTCTGCGGAGTCTGAAGGGGGGTTGGCGAGTGTAGCTTGCAGAGGGCAGAGCCCTCTAGTATTTAAATATTTTAACAATTTTAAAGTCTTTGTAATAAAAAGTTTTAAAATCTTTAATGGAATAGATATACTATTATATTAAAATAATATTAGAGCTAGAGGGGCTTAAAAGAATACTAGAAGGGACTCAGCCCACCCTGGTTATGGCCTTGATTGACATAGATAAACAGCATGAAATTCGTAGGCAAGACTTCTGAAGCTATTTGAAATCGAATAGTGTTATTCATTTTTAAAAATGTATATATTACATCTTCTGTTATAATTTATTGCTGCCTCATGACGACCCTGCCTGTGTGGACGCACGTTGAAAATTGTTTTCGAATCATTTTCTGAAAGATCCTTTAACCCAAAAATGGTGCATTTAAGACTAAAAATGAATTTGCAAATGCATCAGAAAGTCTCGATTTGAGAACAGCTCTTTTGTATGCATTAAAATCCTTTTACATTCAGAACATAAAGTGTAAAAAGGACGAATTTTTGAATGTATTCACAGAGAATTTCTCAGCACATGTGTATTAAAACCATTTCCATGTCTATAGGATAGAGACGGTAATATTTAAAATGGATTATGACTAATCCAATTAAAGGGATACCACCTCTTAACACATTGCCCGGAGACGGTGTCATTTCTGTACATAGTGTGTCACAGTTTTGCTCCTTGTCATCTTATTTTGAGTTTGTATTTGCAGTACTTTTGCCAAGTCAAGTTCAGGGAACAGGAATTTAACAGACTTTTGTATGCAAAAAAGTCTGTCCTCAAAAAAAAAAAATAAATAAAATAAAATAAATAAATAAACTAGAGAACAGGAATTCTGCTTTTCAGAATTTAGTGTCACCCACAATGAAAAAAAAATATATGTATATAAATATAGATAGAGTCCCGAACTTATACCTTTGGAATGGTTCCTTTTCTTCTGATGGCTTCTATTATTATGAAACAGCCATTATAAATGAAGTGTTAGGTGAAGATGAAAGAGCAGTCATAAAAATGAAACACAATTTGCACAACTACAGACATACACACATTAAAATTTTATTAAAAACAATTAAAATAGAGTTAAAAATATATATAAACGTTTCGGCTATTTTCATAGCCTTCATCAGTAAACGAGCAGAGTCACAAAACAGCAAGAGGCACAGTTAAAATCAGGGTCTAGGTAGGAATCAGCAGGAACTTGGGTTGCTTTGTTGATTGGCGATTCAGCTAAAACCATACTTGCCAACTAAATTTCGGTAAAACTCAGAAGATTTTGGACAAAAAATCAGAAGAAATCACAAGATTTTGGCGAAAAATAAGAAGAAATCAGAAGATTTTTTAAGTTTTATAACATTTTCAGTAAGGATTAAAAAACAGCTGAATCCTTATAAATAAACAAATTTCAAAGAGGAACTTGAGCAAAATGAAATACAGTAGAAGATCTTTATAACACAAACCTAAAAATGCAAGGTTGTGTGTTACATAGAATTTTGCGTTATATGGATCACATCATTTAATTCACTTGTAAGAATAGCCAAATATGTCTGAAACATATCAAAATACATTAGAATATCTTTATACTGCATTCCTTGTTATCAAGAGTTATCCAAATTATACATTTTTGCATAATATAGGTCAGACATTGTTAAATTTCCTTTATAAACATGATCCAAATATCCACACACCCATATAACACAACCATCCCTTATATTAGACATTTTCAAAATGTTTATTGTAATAATAGCATTTTTTTTCAGTAAAAAGGTCTTAAATTAGAAGATAAAGTTGAACTAATGTATCAAATTTAGTCCTCTAGAGAGTAGCAATATTTTACAATGTGAAAATGCAGGTGCTTTTTAACTTCACAATTCTGAAATTCACAGCAAATTTTCTGAAAGGTTACAGCAGAGGGAGAGAAGCAGGGAATTGCCTCCCGACGCTAATTATGCATTTTTTCCACAACCCTTCCATGGAATTCGCATATTTTATGTGCTCTTTAGTCTGAGAACAAAAAATCTTCTTAAAACACCATCAAAAATTTTAAATGCGCTAGGCCTTTCGAAAGATCCGAGTCTTTCTTCGTCAGGCGCAAAGAAGACATCCTTCTACTATGAAAGCAGCAGCACGACTGCCATAGTAGAAGGACGTCTTCTTTGCGCCTGACGAAGAAAGGCTCAGATCTTTCGAAAGGCCTAGCGCATTTAAAATTTTTGAGGGTGTTTTAAGATTTTTTTTCTTATTCATTCACACCAGTTTTAACTTATTTTCTTTCTTTAGTCTGAATTCGCGTTTTTTACGCAATCTTTTGATGAAATTCGCACATTTTATGCGATCTTTAGACGAAATTCGCGCTGTATGCGCGATCTTTTGTCGAAAATTGCGTTGTCGGGGGGTGATTCTGAGTAAAAAAAAAAAAAAATTCTGAAATTCACAGCAAATTTTCTGAAAAGTTACAGCACAGGGGGGAGGGGGGAAGGAATCCACTTCGGACACTAGCTATGCGTTTTCTTCCGCGGCCCTGACGAAATTTATGCGTTTTTTTTGGCGATCTTTTGACGAAATTTGCGTTTTTTCACGATCTTTTGACGAAATCTGTGGAGTTTTTTTCGCGATCTTTTGACGAAATTTGCACTTTTTCGCGATCTTTTGACGAATTTTGCCAGTTTTTTCCGATCTTTTGACGAAATTTGCCGGTTTTTTCGCGATCTTTTGACGAAATTTGCCGGTTTTTTCGCGATCTTTTGACGAAATTTGTCGTTTTTTTCGCGATTTTGACGAAATTTGCGTTTTTTCGCGATTCTTTGAAGAATTTTGCGTTTTATTCGAAATTCTTTGAAGAATTTTGTTAGGTAAACAGACCCTTTCTCATCCCTGTACATATCCCTATCATAACAGTTCACTTTTACTTTTTATTTAAAAGTATAATTAATTCATTATCTTTATTTAAATACACTTTATTTAGTTCCACTTACCTTTATTCTATTGTTATTTCCAAGTTTTAGTTCCAGGCTTTATGTTTCTTTCTTTACTCCATATACTTTATTTATGTTTCACTTTGCTATCGTAAGGGCCGGCATTTAGCACACGTTTTCGCCCGTGATGCAATACTTCCGAAATCTTCTGATCCAACTGAGGAGTTTTTACGAATGAACACGAGATGGCGTTAGTCATCCGGTCGTTCGTTTTGCATATGACGTTTCGTCCTTTCTTCCATTAGCGTTTCTGAGATCGAGGATGTAACTTCCGGGCTGCGTGCAGTTGCTTTTCCTGTGTGGTTGGATGATATAAATATGCTCTCATTCAACGTGATAGATATGCGTTTTCAGTCCGTGCTGTTATCTAGTGAAGTGTCTCTTTCTGTTTAGATTTTTATCTAGTTTAAAAAGATAATTGCTGGTCTTCATTAGTCATGAGTTTCCTTGTAGTTTTTAATGGAGGATAAGATGTCTGTTTTTACCGTCAATTTGAAGTTTAGTTTTTAAGTAAGAGAACGTCCTTGCGAACTTTCTTTGTTTTTCATCGATATTGCCTTTAATGATTTCTCGCTTTGAAATGATGGAAGTTTGTCTTTCTCAACTATAAGTGAGATGGAAATTAACTTTACAAGTGAAAATGTAATTCGTGTTGGTAGTGACGTTTCCTGGGATGTTGATTTATTATTTCCGGAACTTTAGTCTTCTTGCATCGGTTGACCTTCGACTGTCTGAATATCGAGATGGTTTGTGAAAAGTGGTTTTCGTCTTTCAAGTAAATGTGTTTAAGCAATTCAGCATAATGCACGTGAGTTTTGATCGCTAAACATGAAGGACTCTGGTTCACTAATATAATTATTTGAATGTGTCATGAAGTGAAGTTTTTAAGAGTAATGTTAGTTTCATTTGTAAGAGTAAGACATTAGAATATATATATATGTAATTGTTTTATCATTCTATTTTTAAAGTATATTTAATCGAATAATAAACGTTAGTTGTCTTTTAAATCTAGTTTGTTTATTTCTTTAACCACCACAAATGCTTTTCTATTTCAGCTGTTTAAATTTTCTTTTAAAGTTAAATAGTAATTGAATCTTTATTAATATAATTTGTTTTAAAGAGGTTTAGGGATTCTTTCAGCTTTCGCGTTTCCATTTGCTAACGCAGCTCTGCTACTCGTGTTAGACTTTACTTTTGTAATTTCAACAAATTTTGCATTTTATTTGCGATTCTTTGACGAAATTGACGATTTTCCTGGAAACGATTGACAAAATTTACTTTTTTCGGCGACAATGTCAAAATTCGCGACATTTTTTATGTCCGAATTTTCGGATTGGTGACCGATTTTTTTAAAATTTCGAAAATTAATGCCTTAAATTTTCGGAAAATTCGGACCAGAATCACCACTACGCGTTGTTTACGCAATCTTTTCCCGAAATTCGCGTCTTTCGCGCGATCGTTTTGCAAAATTTGGGTTTTTTCCCGCGATCTTTTGAAGAAATGCGCGTTTTTTCTGCGATTTTTCGACGAAATGCGCGTTTTTTCCACGATCTTTCAACGAAATGCACGTTTTTTCCGCAATCTTTTGACAAAATGCACTTTTTCCCGCGATCCTTAAACGGAATGCGCGTTTTTTACGCTATCTTTTTCACGGAAATAGTGTTTTTACGCGTTCTTTTGACGGCGCATTTTTTACGCGATCTTTTGACGAAATTCGCGATATTTCACTATCTGTTCTCGGTCTGGAAACAGGACCGGTCTAGAATTACTAAAATTTTAGCAGAGTGTGGAATATATTTTAACTTTAAGTGCTGTAGGTAACCATGGCAGGATAGTGACTGAGAAAATGTAAAAGTGTAAAACAAGTAAAGATGCGTTTAGGTTTGAAATAAAACTAACGTTTATTTAACGAAAAACATGACTTAAATAATTATCAAACAATATAATAAAAATAAATAATGATGAAATAAGTTAGTGACAAATGGCAGTAAACAGTATGAATTAAATGGTTGAACAGTTCTCAATATTCACATACAACAAAAATAAAAAGAGGAACTCACGGTTTAACTTTAAGCTGAATACGGCACACTGGTATACTTTCCATGTTGACAACACAATAATAATTTTTCAATGCGAATAACGATGTTTTCAAATATATGCAAGAATAATGAAGAACCAAGTCCACTTGAAACATTTTTAAAAAAGAATAAGTTTCCAGAGATTCAACAAATATCAGGCTTCCAACAAAAGCAAAGTTTTTCCATTCCTTAAGTTGTTTAAAAACGAACATCATTTATGAACATGCTACGGAAAAACTATTTAAAATTAAACACAAGCTTTTTCAAACTAACACAGGCTTCTTTTAAAAATCAACATGACAAGCTGTTTAAAAATAATATGACCAGCATTCTTCAAAACGCTACAGCAAGAAGCACCCACACAACTTCAAACTAAAAATACGACCAGCTCTCGAAAGACAAGCTCTCAAAAGACAAGCTCACACAACTTCAAAATCATCGGCATATATCCTCTGCTTCCAACACGCCCTCTTACGAGCAAAACATTCCCTCCTGTTCCGGCAGAGTTGAGAAAAACGCCTCCTGCCTTACGGCAAAACCAAAGGGCGAAAAATCGTATCTTCCGACACGGTGCAAAGATCAGCGATCGGGAAAAGGCGTGACGTCACATCGGTACGTACGGAGATCGGAGCCGTTGGAGAAATAAACAGACGATCTTTGAAAAACGATTGTAACGAAATAAATGATGAACGATGCGTGAATGAAAGTTTGAAAAATAAATAAATGAAAAAATAACCAAAAGAAAACTTGGTTATTGTGACGTAGCTGTATTAGAATGGAAATAAGGAAAACCAATGGAATAAAGGTAAGTACCATTTCAGGGGGTATAAGTATCAAGGAAAACAGGCTGTCAGATTCTGACACTATCCTTTCACAGAATTAGTGTTTTTACGCTCCCTTTTGGGCGGGGGGGGGGGGGATTTCTCGTTTTTTACGCGATCCTCCGACGAAATTTGCGTCTTTTCCACGAAATTTCGGGTTTCTCCACTATCCTTTAACGAAACTCGCGTACAAAGCGTAAGAAAAGACCGAAAATCGGAAGAAAATGACGAAAAGCGGAAGAAAATAGATTACGCGCGTAAAATCGGAAAACATGCCGATTTTTCGGAAGAATTCTGAAAAAATCAGAAGAGTTGGCAGCTATGGCTAAAACAGTTCTCCAACCCTCAAGGAAGACGGGGCAATTGGCTTTCACAATGCGTGCACTCTCAAAATCGGGGACATGATCCAACTCAAGTGCATGTGCAACCATTGAGTTCAATCATGTCCCCGATTTTTTTTTTCAACAAGATACGAAATGCTGCCATGATTGATTTCTCTGTCAGAATCTTCTGATGTGTCGAAAGATTAAGCAAATAAATTGTAAATAAAAGTAACATAGGTTGCAGCATGCATTTCAAGGTGACCCACCTGAAAATAAAACTGGGCTAATTAAAGTGTCTAAAATTAAAATCATTTATTCCTTTAAATACATGAAATGTGTCATTTATAATCTTACTCCATAGTTAAACGTTTAAGTATTTAATTTAAGTATGTGTCATGAGTAAGATGGGGGGGGTATCAATTGAGACAATCGTGTCCTTCCTTCCTTCCCAAGTCAGTGACACACTCTGCTTGTTTTGTCCGAAAGAGTGAAGTCTTCACCGAAAACTGGGTTAAAACAACACTTCCAGGCAACAAAATGGATGCTTGTATGCAGGGTGTCTATTTCAGATCAGCAACAAATTTCGCCGACTTTTCGAGGTGTCGAGATTTTGTGATATTACACACACAAAATCTCTTAAAAGCCGTGGAATTTTCACAACTGATTTTGAAGTAACAACCATTGAAGAGTTAAACTGAGCCTATTGTTGAACATTTTATAGGCTAAACATACACACTTTTAACATCCATTTAATTTATTTATTTATTTATTTATTTTTTGGCTCAACCTGTTTCATGCCTGAAGGTTGTATGGGGTGTGTGTGATTGTGAAATAAAACTTGAGCACACATTTTCAAGGACGCCACCCTGGTCAAAATCAGTGTTGGGCACGTTCACAAAAAAAACGAACTAATTCAAACTCAAACTCAGTTTCTCAAAAATGAGTCAAGTTCACGCTCAAATTCAAAAATTTTCAAACGAACTCGTTCAACTCAAACTCACTTATGAAAGTGAACAAAGTTCACTAAAAACTCGTTTTTTTTTTTTTTTTTTTTTTTTTTTTTTTCCTTCATGTTTTCTTTTTTTAATATACTAGAACTTCATCGTCAAAATTTACAAAATTTTGTGAACTAATCTTTTGGTTATTCGATGTAAGGGTCTTCATGGGGCCGGCCTAATTTTCCTTCTGGACACTGGGCTCGAACTTCGTTTGGAGTTTTCTATTTTCTAGGGGTTCGGACCGAGATGAGCCAGGACTACATTTATTTCCCGGCCCAAGTCGGGGTTGGACTGCATGCATTCTTCTTGAGGTCTGAACAAGCAGAAATTTTCAGTTCCGCTTCCAACTCAGCTCATATGAAAATCATTGGACCTGCAAGAATCTGGTCTGCCTCGTAAAAATATCAGTAAAATTTGGACAGGCACAACATTTTTTTTTTCAAAAAATACATGTTTTTTTAAATCGCTGTTATTCCCCAATTAAAATTGATATAATTTGTTTTTATTATTTTTTAGGATGGGTAGATGCATTTCTAGGCAATAAAATTAACGTTGATAAAAACAGTGGAAAAAGAACGGATACGACGGAATCCCGTGTTTAAGAAAAAAAATTGTTGATCTATGTAAATTAAGAATAACACTACTTGCGAAAAGAATATAATGCATTTACAACAGACGATGAACCTGTTCATGGGGGAGCCTGCCCATAACGGATTTTTTTTCTTTCCTATGCAATTCCGTCTTAAAAGATTATATTGTATAGAATTTTTTAAATTTTTAATTCTCCAAGCCATAGAATGATGTGGATTTATATTAATGATAACTGTGACATTTACATATAATCCGATGCATTTAAAAAACTTTTTTAACACTTTTTTAAAAATGAAGAATATAAACATGAAATTAAACGATAAAATATGTATTTTTTATTAGAACTTCTCGTACAAGACAATTTTAACCTTAGGTTAATTTTTAAACTTTTAGGTGTAAAAAATACATGTTCAGCTTGGTCGGGCCGAGTCGATTAATTTTTTGTGCAGGTTGAGCCAAACTTTTAGCTTTTATTCAATAATTGGATCAATAATTTTTATTCAATAGCTAGGTCAATAATTTTTTTGAACGGGCCAAGCTCGGCTCGGAGCAGTTCTGGCCGAACTTTAAACTTTTATACCGAGCTAAAAGAAAAATTGTCTACTGATCGCACTTGGCTTGAAAATTTCTTTCCGCCCGCAGAGACTTCTATTTCTATTTTTAATGAACTAATTGTATATAAAAAGAAAGAAAAATAAAATTTAAATCTAACGAGCACAGGAGATATATTTTCAAATGCTCAGTGGTATTAAGAATTTATTTTTATCATTTCGTTTTTTTTTTTTTTATATTTTTTCATTCTTACAGAATGGCGATGGTGTAATACCCGGTAGCAGAAACTTCAAGACGGGAGATGGGCGTCGCAGATTTGCTTTTCTATTTTGCGGATTAACTTTCCCTAGAACATTTGTTTCCCTTTCTATTAGTACTTAACCCGGGAGAACTCGCTACATGAGATTTTCTCTCACCGTCGTACTTTTTTTAAGACTCTTATTTAAACCGTTTTTCATTTTAATTAAAATTTAAAAATGTTATTTCAATTATTTTACCTATTTGTGAGTAAAAGTACTAAGCAAAGCAAAAAAAAAATTATATTAAGCGAATGTAAAGTAAAAGAAAAGCAATTGGGCACCGTGAGAGAAATTCTCACTAGCGAATTCTCCCGGGTTAATAAAAAAACTTAAGATTATTATTAATAAAAATGAATAAAATGCATAAAGACATCACAGGTCAGTGATTGTTTGATTAATTAAAACTTCAATTGTAAATTATTTTACCTGCCGATTATTTTTTGCCTCTGAAGTATCTGTCGCAGTCACTTGGGGGAATATTCTGCTACTATAGTGTAATAATTAGTTTTCATTTATTATTTTATGTGTACAAATAAGTAGTATTTTATATGTACAAACACCGTCTCGGAGGGATCATGCCGGCCATCTTTATTTTGAAATTCAATTGCATTTTATTTGTCACTAATTTTGAAAAAAAAAGTAATTTAACAAATTACAACGACCATTTGGAAAATGATTTTTTCAAAGACTAAAATTTAAGACATAAAATATCGCACGGAGTTGATCATACATTACGTACGCCATGAATTAAACATTAATAGTGTTATTACACGTAAAAATTGCTAGCGACAAAAATCGCCTGCGACTCGTCAGATTTCCTGAAACTTACGTATTATCCACCTGAAACTTACGTATTATCCAAGCATTTCATTGGCTGTTCGGGAAAAGGCCTTTCCATCGTAGAAATCTGACAACCAATTTTAAATGAAATTTCATTCTTAAACTTCTGAACATCCCACAATATTACTTTTTACACCGTCGTATAGAGAAAAAAATGTACTTTTAAATGCAATTTGTTTGAAAGCTGTACCTCAATTTGTTTCTGAGTTATTATTATTTTTTTTTTTGTAGTTTTCATTACTTTTTTGTCATAGTGGCAACAGAAGTATCCATCTCTGTTGAAAGTAAAGGGAAATACAGATTACTGTATAGACCAATCAGAAAACGAATAAAATGCGGATTCAACCAATAAAACTCTTCAGATATGTTTTTGATTTCCTACCCTGACAGAGAACAATAACCATTTTTCCAAATGGTTAAAAAAAAGGTAATTTTATTCACCTTAAATAACTTAAAATATTTAAACACAACGAGAAAGAATAGTAAAAAATTTTTCTGTCATGATATCTCTACTTCTCAGCCTATCCCTTAATCCCCTAAAAGAAAAATTTTATTTATTTATTTGAGTTCGTGCATTTCAAATTTATATTAAATGGTAAGACGAAAAAAAAAAATGAAAACTGTACAATTTATTGCTGTCTTAACTAGAATTATGCAAACTTTTTGAATTTATAAATGAAAATGAATTAAACATAGGTTGAAAAATTATGTATTATTTTAGAAGTTAAATTCTTTTTAAAAACAATAATTTATTTATAACTTATAAAACTTCCTATTTCGAATTAAAGAAAAAAATTGTCAAAACTAGCAATTTGTGATGGCCCCATGGCTTGCCCTCAGATAAATCGGGACCTATGCATCATTTTCTTAAAGCCAGGCCTCTTTCCTTTTGAATCCAAAAAGGTTACACATTTGTATGCATTGTAAAAAAAATCCGGAAGGTTCCGGCAAAAAGAGGTGGCATTAAGATGCCACGGCTTTTTGCTGTTACGTTTACATTCCAATTTTTCAGAAACATTCCATAATATATACTCCGAAACCTTTCATATGAAAATATTAAAATATTTTGATATGAAAGGTTTCGGAGTATTTATTATGGATTTTTCATTACTTTGTTGTGAAACGTAACAGCAAAAAGCTGTGGCATTTTAATGTCACCACTTTTTTTCCGGAACCTTCCTTAAAATTCAGATACGAATACATAATAAACATTTAGATCAATCTATTTTTTATTTCTTATTCTACTCCAAAAGAATACAATATTGATTGTAATCAGTAGAAATTTTTACAATACATTAAAAATATTTAAAAACTTTTACAAATATTGCATACCAAATGCCCCCCCCCCCCTCCACCCCACCGGAAAAAAAATTGAAGGATCCAGCCCATGTTTTAATTAATTAAAAAATTCGGACTTTGATCTTTTTCCATTGGCATCAAAAAATTACAAAATTTGCATTTTGATCTTTTTTTATTTTCATACATTTATGATAATATTTTGCAGTTTTCACAATAACAATACACATTTTTATTTCTAATAAATTCGTGAATGACTCGTATTTCACAGCAAAAAAGATGCTTCAACTTTAAACTTACTATTACAGTTTTAATAGTAGAAAAATGAAACTTTTTTTTTGTCTTACTTCTTAGGATATTTTTACTAAACATAAATTATAGGACCGGAGGGGGGGGGGGGAGGGAACCATATAAAAATTTTAATTTCATATTATATTAAGATATGTTTTTATTGAACCAAATCACTTTTAAAATACTTCTGTATCTCATTTAAGACTGTTCTCAAGTCCAAGAGGGCAACTTTATGACACAAGTTTTAATTTATTTTTATTCGGAAATGCATGAAACTAGCAGGTGTTGTTGTTCAAAAACTAGGTCATCGAGCTGTTTCTTTCCGTATTTTTTTTTGTAAACGCAAATAGATCTTTCAGAAAGTGGTGTCAAAGTGGACGTTTAGAACCAAATTTCCGCGCGAAAATAGAATACCTCTCAAGAAAGGGCGAAAAAACGTGTTTGTGACGTGATCAAAATCGCTTATAACTCAATAGGTAACTTATTGATAAAAAAAATTGGAAAACACAGTTTGATTCGAAATCGCTTCAATGGTCAGGTTTTACCAATTTTATATCTTTGCGTTAAAAAATGAATTTGTAAATGTGTCAAAATGTTTTGCACTTGTTGAGCAGAGCAGTTCAGAACAGCCTTAAAACATTTTTGTAATTGGAACTATATGTCTATGCCTTACGCTTAGGAATTAGCTATGGCAAACAGTTGAGAGTGGACACCCTGTATAGTGAAACCTCCGAATAGCGGACACCTCGGTACCCATGAATTCGGCTGTCATTCGGAGGGGCCTTTATTTAGAAATAAAAACTAAAGCATACAAATATATAGAGTTGTTATGGGATTGAAAAGGTGTTCGCTAAATAGAAGTGTCGAGGTAAAGAAGAAAATGAAATAAAGGAATGTTTTATTGTTTTTGTTTATAAAAAACAAACATACAAACAAAGTCTCGGAATCTGCATAAAAAAATCTAAGGCCCGGGGCCTGTCCAACACGGAAAAAATTAAATCTAAGCCCTATTCGAATCTTCGGAACAATTATGCCCAGCCCTGTCACAAATCAAATGATAGAAAATTAGCACAAATTCGTGCTTCGTGTCCATTCAGACGTCCACCCTTTTCCTCTTCTCAGAATTAAGAAATATCCGAAAGGAAATGAATATTTATTTCATATTAGAAATTTTCTAAAATCAATATGATGGCAAAATATTTCTGAAAAGGTACATATAGGATAATTGAAAGACAAGCGTTCACAAACTGAGTAAATAATAATACGTAAAACTGAAAGTCATAGACATATTGCTAAATAGATATACCGGAATTACTGATAACTTAGCATCTCCCCTCTCCCCCTCCCCATGGAAATATCATCGAAACAATAAAACTGTTTTCCTTTCTGTAAAATAAAATCTAAATTTTTTATTAATAAAAATAAATATACTTTCGAATGTTACTTACTCTCTCATACATAATCAGTCTTTGTACAAGAGAATGTTAAACAAAGCAAAATGCTGTATCAGATAATGTCTTTGGGAGGAGACAGAGATATATAGCTTCCTAGAATCTATTTTAAAGATTTCTACTGCAAAGGATCAGACAAAAAGTGCAATTGCCTCAGAATATTTCCTCTTCGCGCTTCAGGCATTATCCAGACTTTACAGGATCCAAAATACCCCTTAAACAAACCATAAAAGAATCAATCTCACTTCTGACATGTTTTTAGCAGGCACCCTCCCACACCCCTAAGTGGCATAGTACACTTTAGATAAAGATGAGATAACATTACTTAATAGTACTGAATAGCCAACGTCCGGTTCTTTATTTTCTTCTTCTGTTCCTTTTCAAAAAGGGCCATAAAAATGCGACCAAAACGGATTGCGATGGGATAAAAGTTGCGTTTTTTTTTCTAATCTTGATTCGGTATCAGGTCGAAACTAGGGGAAGGGGAAGAGGAGGCACGCACCCCAGGCGCCTGCGGAAGGCGAAGCTCCAAATAAAAATTTTGTTTGTCGGTTTTCTCACGTCTATGTTTACTGTTTAACACGATTGTTAAAATTGTTCTTTCTGGGGTACATCAAAGAATAGAAAAATCCAAGAATGATATGGGATAAGGATCCTGTATAAAGAGGAATTTTTTTTTTCAGTTCCTTTCGATTCCGTTTTCAAGGTTTTAATGAATCAATATTTGAGATAACTGATTACGTAGTTCAGCTTTGCGTATTTTATGATTACTTATTTTAAATTTTAAAATAAATCGGATATTAGAAACAGTAAAATTCTCTTTGAAAAAAGCTTAGCGGAAGTGTCTGTAGCGGCAAAATGCCTGTTTGCCCCGGTCGTAAAAAAGGCTAGTTTCGGCCCTGTCTTTATAGTATTATTGCTCTTTAATTAATTCTTTTAAAATTCATCATATTTTAACTAATAAAATATTTCTTAGGTGTGCAGTCCGAAATCTGGGGGGTTCATTACCCCCCCCCCCCCTGGACTCCCCTTCCTGCGCCCAAGCCCATGTAACACACATGTGTGTGTGCATAAATTATCACAAATACGATACATGTGTGTGTATCAAAAATGAAATGCTGGCAATATTTTTCATATTCCGAGAGAAGAAAAAAAAAGTTCTTAACTGTACAGTAAAGAAAAAATAATCTATGATCACATTTCTTACACATTTTATTTCTCATGTTGTAATTTGAATATATACTCATTGATACTCAAAAACGTATTTATTTTCATCTGAAACATAGTTGTGCTCAAACTTTTTTGTGAAAATCCAAACAACCCGACTTTGAAAATAAACCAACTATGGAAAGAAAATTAAAATTATTAAGACAGAAAACAGGCGGTAGCCGATAGGTTCTTCTCTCAAAGGTGGTAGACGGAAGGTGCTGGTTTCGAACCCAATCGCGCCCGTTGGCCTAATCGTTCAGAGTTTTCCGTGGTCTTCGAACTTTGGATTTCCTTGCGTAAATACGGGTTAGATTCCCTTAGAAAGACGCCCCCGGAGGTCACCCCCCTTTCCGGCTCATATCCCCGTGTAGATAATCGGCCGTCGTAAATAACACGAACACCACCGAAAACAGAAATTTATGGACAACCTGATCCGATGAATTCTATTCAATGATCCCGAGGTGTCCACTATACAAAGGTTTTACTATACTTGAATATTAAAGAATGAATTTTATGAATATTTGAATAATAAAGACTTGTTTTTTTTTTCTATAAAAAAAATTGTATTAACGACATAATTGTAGATTACTTTTCATAATTGGATTAAAACATAGTTTACTTTCCTTTCATTTCGAGCTCGGGTAGTGTTGCGAGTGGAGCTTATTCTTTTCGTCGGGTTCGGTTCGGGTTTTGGGTTGAATTCAAATGGAATTTCGGATTCGGTTCGAGCTGTACCTGACCCGCGCATGACTATCTCTATACATATGAAAAAATAGTAAACGTTATTCGTCGTAAGTGACGCAAAAATGTTAAACACCGAGAAAACCAAGAATGTGAAGTTTTCGACACGCTTTACACTCTGAGCACCCCATGGAAGACAATTTTTATTTGTGTTTTTCTTTTTGCGTTTATCCGTTCGAAATTTATTTTAAATATTCATTTCAGGAGGCCAAGTACAGTTCTGAGCAAATCGAGTTGTACCCGGCCCGAACCCGAAAATTCCATTTGAAGTCAATCATCAAGCCTACCCGAATCCGGAAAAAAAAAAATTCTTCGTATCACAACCCGACAAAAAAATTTTCGATAACTCACAACACGACATATTTCAATCCGCCATTAATCCATTAATCCATTGATTAGAAACCGAAATACTTCAACCCGCAACCCGAACAGAACCCGAAATGAAAGGAGAGTAAATCATGTTTTACAATCATCTAATACAAATTTTATCCTTTATATAAAAAATGTTCATATCTATTTTCCTTAATATTCAAATATAGTGAAACCTATGAATAGCAGACACCTCGGGATGCTTGAATAGAGTGACTGTGGATTGGGCTCACTCTTCAGTAATTCTTATCGGTCAAATTTAAATTGTTTACTAATCGGGTTGTTGAGATCTTCAAAAAATTGGAGCAGAGTTATGTTCTAGAAGAAAATTGAGAATATATTCAATTTAGTGTTTGAGAAATAAAATGTATATAAGAAATGAAATCATAGATTATTCTTTCTTTACGGTACAGTTAAGAACAAATTTTCCTTTATATAAAAAATATCATTAACAATTTTTTTCGA